>OZ012673.1:6890708-7048208 GCA_963942505.1 Lordithon lunulatus | reverse complement strand
AGATTAATTAATAACTGTAGGAAAAAAATAAATATACAGGATAACTGGGAGGAGCTCGAAAATGGCTAGAGTTTCGGCTAAACCAGTTGCAAAGTGTAACTGAAGTGTGATAAAAAACAAAGTAAAAAATCGTTTTATTTATCCTTTAAAATGAATTATCACAAAGTAGACGCCTTAACAATCCAATATTTGAAATATACAGCTTTGAATTCTAAAAAGCTGTATATTTTATTTTTTCCTACACTTATTAATTAACCTGTATAATAAAACTTGTCACTGTTTCTCACTCTGAAACCTAACTAAATTGCTATGAAATTTTTGTACGTCTCATGCTTTCTAGTTTCAAATAAATATATCATAAATATTCAAAGGGACCTTAATTGGAGCCGATTTACAGTTGATTATTTCAACAGTGATCTCGTCGGACGCATACATTTACCCGCTCTGATTCGCCGCCAACAGCGGGTTAATTAGCCGAAAGAACGCTCGCTTGAATCCCAACAATTGAATTTTCTTGAAAAGATCTAGTTGGCGGGTTATATTTGAAGTAAATTATAATGCATGACTACATAACTACACCGCATTAGTTCTATATCTGTATTATAATATATATATATATATATATATATATATATATATATATATAAATGTTGTTGTCCTGTAATTGGATTTTTCTTTTCGTAGGACAATAAAGCCTATTATTATTATTATTATTATATGTACTTTAAATATTTCAAATGTCTAGACATTATTATCTCGCTGATAGTGATACGCAAAGCTTGAAAATGGATATTTTAGGTCACCTAATGTGGGTTTATTATATCTCTTAGATGGAATGAATTACACATGTAAAACTTGTCCTGTAATCAGGGGTGGCCTGGGTTATGATGGTGGCTCTAGTCAACATTTACTAATCATACTTAATTTATATATATATATATATATATATATATATATATATATATATATACATATTGTAGGAAACAATTAACTAAGTTACGGACCAATTTTTCATAAAATTATATTCTTTATAAATGTCGTCAATATGCTTTATTTGAATTCATTACAATACCAAAGAATAAATGAGTTTCTAAACAGAATGAACTTAAACCCGAACAGTGATGCAAACCAAAAATGGGAAGTACTCAAAACTAAAACAATAATGATTCCGACAAGAATTATTTCTAAAAATATGTACCAGTAAAGTTGAGAAATATGTTTATTTGCTAATTTCATCAATAATAGTAGTCGCCTCTTTGAAGTACTATGAGATATCTAAATGATTAATATAGACAAATATATCAGGAATACAGATATCGATAGTACAAGTCGATATCTTCTTTATTTCTAAAGATATGTACCAGCAAAGTTGAGAAGTATGTTTATTTGCTAATTTCATCAATAATACTAGTCGCCTCTTTGAAGTACTATGAGATATCTAAATGATTCTTATGGACAAATATATCAGGAATACAGATATCGATAGTACAAGCCGATATCTTCTTTATTTCTAAAGATATGTACCAGTAAAGATGAAAAATATGTTTATTTGCTAATTTCATCAACAAAACTAGTCGCCTCTTTGAAGTACTATGAGATATCAAAATGATTCCTATGGACAAATATATTAGGAATGCAGATATCGATAGTACACGCCGATATCTTCTTTATTTCTAAAGATATGTACCAGCAAAGTTGAGAAGTATGTTTATTTGCTAATTTGATCAATAATACTAGTCGCCTCTTTAAAGTACTATGAGATATCTAAATGATTCTTATGGAAAAATATATCAGGAATACAGATATCGATAGTACAAGCAGATATCTTCTTTATTTCTAAAGATATGTACCAATAAAGTTGAGAAATATGTTTATTTGCTAATTTCATCAATAATACTAGTCGCATCTGCGAAGTACTATGAGATTTCTAATTGATTCGTATGGACAAATATATCAGGAATACAGATATCGATAGTACAAGCCGATATCTTCTTTATTTCTAAAGATATGTACCAGTAAAGTTGAGAAATATGTTTATTTGCTAATTTCATCAATAATACTAGTCGCATCTGCGAAGTACTATGAGATTTCTAATTGATTCGTATGGACAAATATATCAGGAATACAGATATCGATAGTACAAGCCGATATCTTCTTTATTTCTAAAGATATGTACCAGTAAAGTTGAGAAATATGTTTATTTGCTAATTTCATCAATAATACTAGTCGCCTCATAGAAGTACTATGAGATATCTAAATGATTCGTATGAATAAATATATCAGAAATACAGATATCGATAGTACAAGCCGATATTTTCTTTATTTCTAAAGATATGTACCAGCATAGTTGAGAAGAATGTTTATTTGCTAATTTCATCAATAATACTAGTCGCCTCTTAGAAGTACTATGAGATATCTAAATGATTCGTATGGATAAATATATCAGAAATACAGATATCGATAGTACAAGCCGATATCTTCTTTATTTCTAAAGATATGGACCAGTAAAGTTGAGAAATATGTTTATTTGCTAATTTCATCAACAAAACTAGTCGCCTCTTTGAAGTACTATGAGATATCAAAATATTCCTATGGACAAATATATTAGGAATGCAGATATCGATAGTACAAGCCGATATCTTCTTTATTTCTAAAGATATGTACCAGTAAAGTTGAGAAATATGTTTATTTGCTAATTTCATCAATAAAACTAGTCGCCTCTTTAAAGTACTATGAGATATCTAAATGATTCTTATGGAAAAATATATCAGGAATACAGATATCGATAGTACAAGCAGATATCTTCTTTATTTCTAAAGATATGTACCAATAAAGTTGAGAAATATGTTTATTTGCTAATTTCATCAATAATACTAGTCGCATCTGCGAAGTACTATGAGATTTCTAATTGATTCGTATGGACAAATATATCAGGAATACAGTTATCGATAGTACAAGCCGATATCTTCTTTATTTCTAAAGATATATACCAGTAAAGTTGAGAAATATGTTTATTTGCTAATTTCATCAATAAAACTAGTCGCCTCTTTGAAGTACTATAAGATATCTTAATGATTCCTATAGACAAATATATCAGGAATACAGATATCGATAGTACATGCCGATATCTTCTTTATTTCTAAAGATATCTACCAGTAAAGTTGAGAAGTATGTTTATTTGCTAATTTCATCAATAATACTAGTCGCCTCTTAGAAGTACTATGAGATATCTAAATGATTCGCATGGACAAATATGTCAGGAATACAGATATCGATAGTACAAGCCGATATCTTCTTTATTTATAAAGATATATACCAGTAAAGTTGAGAAATATGTTTATTTGCTAATTTCATCAATAAAACTAGTCGCCTCTTTGAAGTACTATGATATATCTAAATGATTCCGATGGACAAATATATTAGGAATGCATATATCGATAGTACAAGCCGATATCTTCTTTATTTCTAAAGATATCTACCAGTAAAGTTGAGAAGTATGTTTATATGCTAATTTCATCAATAATACTAGTCGCCTCTTAGAAGTACTATGAGATATCTAAATGATTTGTATGGACAAATATATCAGGAATACAGATATCGATAGTACAAGCCGATATCTTCTTTATTTCTAAAGATATGTACTAGTAAAGTTGAGAAGTATGTTTATTTGCTAATTTCATGAATAATACTAGTCGCCTCTTTGAAGTACTATGAGATATCTAAATGATTCTTATGGACAAATATATCAGGAATACAGATATCGATAGTACAAGCAGATATCTTCTTTATTTCTTAAGATATGTACCAATAAAATTGAGAAATATGTTTATTTGCTAATTTCATCAATAATACTAGTCGCCTCTGTGAAGTACTATGAGATATCTAAATGATTCGTATGGACAAATATATCAGGAATACAGATATCGATAGTACAAGCCGATATCTTCTTTATTTATAAAGATATATACCAGTAAAGTTGAGAAATATGTTTATTTGCTAATTTCATCAATAAAACTAGTCGCCTCTTTAAAGTACTATGAGATATCTAAATAATTTCTATGGAAAAATATATCAGGAACATAAAAATCGATAGTACATGCCGATATCTTCTTTATATCTGAAGATACATACCAGTAAAGTTGAGAAATATGTTTATTTGCTAATTTCATCAATAAAACTAATCGCCTCTTTGAAGTACTATGAGATATCTAAATGATTACTATAGAAAAATATATCAGAAACTCAGATATGTAAAAAAATAATTGTTTGTAATAAATTTGAATAGTTACTACTATTTGTGTAATATAGAAGTTTTTTGTTTATTTCTTCACCCAGATATTTCTTTTGTTTGGGGCCGTTCATTTAACGCAGTCTTTATGCAATTATATCTGCAACTTTTTAATGCAAGTGAATAATAATTTTAAAAATTATTCTTTACAATAAATTCGAATAGTTTATAACAACTATTTCTATAATATTAATACATTCTTTTCAAAAAAAAACTCCACACACCAAACACATTTCCACCTGCTACTTTCCAATCGTGCGATGATGCGCTAAACGCGGAAGACAAAAAAAAGGCCGATAATTTATGCGACGACGGTAACTAGTTCAGGCAGAAATCGCGCTTGTTTAGAAAAGCAATTTCGCGAGGGGAAATGCGATCGGGAAAGTAACACGTGCCGTTCGCGTGGGGGGATAACAAAAAAAGAGAAATCCACGCGACGATTTGCTTTTAGAAACGACTAGTCAATAGAATATTACTTCAAACAAAATGTTATTGTAAATATTAACTAAAATATAAAAATGCAAATTAGCCCTTCTTGTGTACACTGTCAATATGGTGATTTTTTAAAATATTTTTATATACACACTAGGGTGGGTCAAAAAAACCCGACTATTTTTTTTTCACTTCCGATACTGAAAAATTGGTTGCTACCTATAGAAATTTCAGTCCAAAAATGAGAATTTTTTTATTGAAACTCAAATTTATATAATTATTTTCGAAAATTAATGGATTAAATTTTTGATGATTTGTATCAAGAATTTTTTTTCTCAAAGATATATAAATTCAATATAGCGCGATAAGTCTGCAACGAGATTTGATTAATCAATATTACCAATTAATTCAATCAATATTACAATTTATATAATTATTTTCAAAAATTAATGATTTTGTTTATGATGTATTATCGTAATCAGAAAAAAAAAGTTCAAGACACAAAGATATATAAATTCAATATGGCGCCATAAGTCTGCAACGAGATTTTGTTAATCAATATTATCAATTATTTTAATCAATATTTCAAATTATATAATTATTTTCGAAAATTAATGTATTTAATTTATGATTTCTAAGATAATTATTAAAAATTCAGTATGCATTGCACTTTGGCTACAAATATCTTTTAAACGCTCACAATAATCGATGTTACAATTCAAACCAAAAAAATCAAAAATCTATCTTTATAGGGCTATCAGCCGTGAGGCTTTTTCGCCGGTCAAATCAGAAGCTCAGAGAAGTTTAATCACCCCGTGAACTTCACAGAAAACCTCTGAAAACTGTGAAAGGTGATTCACGAAAATTTGCCCCGATGAGGATCGAACTCAAGCTCCTCAATGCTCAGTAGGAGGCGGACCACTCTACATAACATATCGGGGAAGTTTAACACTCCCCAAGTTTTCAAAGCGATTTGTACTGTTCGGGTCGTAACTGTCTTCTTCCAAACCAAAGATAATATAGAAAAAAAGTGTTAAACCATGTAAATTCTAAGATAATTAAAGTCAAATAGTTTTGCTCATGACCATTCTGCATCCAAAACAAGATTCAATTTTAATTCTTATCACCTAGAGTTACGTAAATCTCCGTAGTATTATAATAAATGAGAATGCGGCAGAAGATCAGATTCTGCGGCCGAGGTCGAATTTAATGAGCGAGCTCATCAGAGAGACAGGTGTCGCCGCGGGATCATCAGCCGTCGGTTTCGTGAAAGCAATAGTGACTGCAAGTCTGTGTGATACTGACCCACATTCGGGCCGTTTACGCGCGCTGCCTTTATAAGGCCAAAGAGGCAAGAACGCGCGGCGCGAGAGAGAAACGCTTGTAATTTATGTCTTCCGCACTACACGCGGCCATTTGCCACAGGGAAATAACACGACAACAAATAGTACTCAATATACACATCAAATATTTGTGTGATCAATAGAGATATTTTACGTATTGTTTAAGATAATGGAGAAATCTCTATGGCGTTTCTAATGTACAGTTGCTTATACATATATTTTTTTAATTAAAATAACAAATACTTTTGTAATTTTATACTGAAGAAAAATGTATTCCTTATTAACTATTATTATCAACTATAACATTGCAATTTGAATCAGTCTTCTAGCTTTAAAAAGATAAAAGTTATGGCCGAAAAAGAGATATAGGGGAAGAAGATTAGAATAGATAAAAACCGAGAAATGGCTCAAAAATCATATATTTCACACAATTTTTACCATTTTAATATTATAATAATAATAAATGAGTACATTATGTTGAAGAAAATGGTAAAAATTGTGTGAAATATATGATTTTTGAGCCATTTCTCGGTTTTTACCTTTAGTCTATTCTAATCTTCAAAGTTCTTCCCGTATATCTCTTTTTCGGCTATAACTTTTTTCTTTTTAAAGCTAGAAGACTGATTCAAATTCCAATGTTATAGTTAAGTTCTTCCCCCATATCTCTTCGCAACGATATAAATTTAAAGAAAATCTTTTTCTAGTCCAGTCAAAAAAAAGGGGTTACTTGGACAAAATTCCGAAACTTTGGGATATTGTTCGGGTTTGGTGTGGGTTGTGGAATCTGACGAAAACTCAGATTCCACACCCCACACCAAACCCGAACAATATCCCAAAGTTTCGGAATCTCGAGGGACATGTGGAGTTGCTTATATCTTCTAAACCATTCTTTGCTTCAAAATTAATGGCGGAAGGTCAGGTCCAAGCAACGATCTTCAATTATTTTACCGAAGATATTTCGTTAAGGTTGTTTGCTTCTGTCAAACGTTTCAAGAAAGTACAAGGTGAAATATAGAGAGCGTTAGAGGCTAAAAAAGAACAAGAAGTGGTCAAGGTAGACCAGATAGAAGATATAGGGGTTGTGTCCCAAGACTAGTTGAAGAAGGGACAGAAACCAGCTAGGGTGCCTCGGGATTGCCAGTTCCCGTACTCACAAGGTGTGAGCCCCTGAGGTACCTTGTTATTTTAAAAATTACCACCCTAATCCCCTAAAAAAACTCCACTCCAACTGAAAATTAGTGAAAATTAAATTTCAAGTGAATTATATAATGTCTCGGTTTCCAGTCGATATCTCAGAGATAAATATTTTTTATTATAATCTCAAAATGGACTAATCAGGTTACACAAAACTGTATAAGATCTAGTTTTCTTCTCATGAGAAACTAGTTTTATAGTCACAAATATAATATTTTTTTACAAATAGCCTAGTCCTTCAGGATAATGACCGTGTCAAAATTATTGAAATATTCCTTCACGTTTTTGAGATATAAATTTTTCAAATTACAATTCACTATATACAAACATTTGTATCAATTTCGTATGAAGTTAAAAAATACTTAGCAGGATTTGCAACCAATTTTGTTTTTTTCCTAAATAGCCTAGTCCTTCAGAATAATGACCGTGTAGAAATTATTAAAAATTTTCTTCAGGTTTTTGAGATATGAATTTTTGAAATTACAATTCACTATATACAAACATTTGTATCAATTTCGTATGGAGTTAAAAAATACTTAGCAGGATTCGCAAACAACCTTGATTTTTTCCTAAATAGCCTAATCCTTCAGGATAATGATCGTGTCGAAATTATTTAAATACTCCTTTACGTATTTGAGATATGAATTTTTGAAATTACAATTCACTATATACAAGCATTTATATACATTTCATATGGAGTTAAAACATACTTAGCAGGATTCGCAACCAATCTTGATTTTTTCCTAAATAGCCTAGTCCTTCAGGATAATGTCCGTGTCGAAATTATTGAAATATTCCTTCACGTTTTTTGAGATATGAATTTTTGAAATTACAATTCACTATATATAAGCATTTATATAAATTTCGTATGGAGTTAAAAATACTTAGCAGGATTCGCAAACAACCTTGATTTTTTCCTAAATAGCAAAAGTCCTTCTGAAAATTGACCGTGTAGAAATCATTAAAAATTTTCCTTCAGATTTTTGAGATATGAAATTTTGAAATTACAATTCACACAAGTATTAATATAAATTTCGTATGGAATTAAAAATACTTAGCAGGATTCGCTACCAACCTAGATTTTTTCCTAAATAGCCTAGTCCTTCAGGATAATGACCGTGTCGAAATTATTGAAATATTCCTCCACGTTTTTGAGATATAAATTTTTGAAATTACAATTCACTATATAAAAGCATTTATATAAATTTCGTATGGAGTTAAAAAAATACTTAGCAGCATTCGCAACCAACCTTGATTTTTTCCTAAATAGCCTATTCCTTCAGGATAATGCCCGTGTCGAAATTATTGAAATATTCCTTCACGTTTTTGAGATATGAATTTTTGAAATTACAATTCACTATATACAAGTATTTATATAAATTTCGGATGGAGTTAAAAAATACTTAGCAGGATTCGCAACCAACCTTGATTTTTTCCTAAATAGCCTAGTCCTTCAGAGTAATGACCGTGTAGAAATTATTGAAATATTCCTTCACGTTTTTGAGATATGAATTTTTGAAATTACAATTAACTATATACAAGCATTTATATAAATTTCATATGGAGTTAAAAAATACTTAGCAGGATTCGCTACCAACCTAGATTTTTTCCTAAATAGCCTAGTCCTTCAAAATAATGACCATGTCGAAATTATTGAAATATTCCTTCACGTTTTTGAGATATGAATTTTTGAAAATACAATTCACTATATATAAGCATTTATATAAATTTAGTATGGAGTTAAAAAATACTTAGCAGGATTCGCTACCAACCTAGATTTTTTCCTAAATAGCCTAGTCCTTCAGGATAATGACTGTGTCGAAATTATTGAAATATTCCTTCACGTTTTTGAGATATGAGTTTTTGAAATTACAATTCACTATATATAAGCATTTATATAAATTTCGTATGGAGTTAAAAAATACTTATCAGGATTCGCAATCAACCTTGATTTTTTCCTAAATAGCCTAGTCCTTCAGAATAATGACCGTGTAGAAATTATTGAAATATTCCTTCACGTTTTTGAGATATGAATTTTTGAAATTACAATTCACTATATACAAGCATTTATATAAATTTCATATGGAGTTAAAAAATACTTAGCAGGATTCGCTACCAACCTAGATTTTTTCCTAAATAGCCTAGTCCTTCAAAATAATGATCATGTCGAAATTATTGAAATATTCCTTCACGTTTTTGAGATATGAATTTTTGAAAATACAATTCACTATATATAAGCATTTATATAAATTTAGTATGGAGTTAAAAAATACTTAGCAGGATTCGCTACCAACCTAGATTTTTTCCTAAATAGCCTAGTCCTTCAGGATAATGACTGTGTCGAAATTATTGAAATATTCCTTCACGTTTTTGAGATATGAGTTTTTGAAATTACAATTCACTATATATAAGCATTTATATAAATTTCGTATGGAGTTAAAAAATACTTATCAGGATTCGCAATCAACCTTGATTTTTTCCTAAATAGCCTAGTCCTTCAGAATAATGACCGTGTAGAAATTATTGAAATATTCCTTCACGTTTTTGAGATATGAATTTTTGAAATTACAATTCACTATATACAAGCATTTATATAAATTTCGGATGTAGTTAAAAAATACTTAGCAGTATTCGCAATCAACCTTTATTTTTTTCCTAAATAGCCTAGTCCTTCAGGATAATGACCGTGTCGAAATTATTGAAATATTCCTTCAGGTTTTTGAGATATGAATTTTTGAAATTACAATTCACTATATACAAGCATTTATATAAATTTAGTATGGAGTTAAAAAATACTTAGCAGGATTCGCTACCAACCTAGATTTTTTCCTAAATAGCCTAGTCCTTCAGAATAATGACAGTGTAGAAATCATTAAAATGTTCCTTCACGTTTTTGAGATATAAATTTTTGATATTACAATTCACTATATACAAGCATTTATATAAATTTCGTATGGAGTTAAAAAATACTTAGCAAAATTCGCTACCAACCTAGATTTTTTCCTAAATAGCCTAGTCCTTCAGAATAATGACCGTGTCGAAATTATTGAAATATTCCTTCACGTTTTTGAGATATGAATTTTTGAAATTACAATTCACTATATACAAGTATTTATATAAATTTCGGATGGAGTTAAAAAATACTTAGCAGGATTCGCAACCAACCTTGATTTTTTCCTAAATAGCCTAGTCCTTCAGAGTAATGACCGTGTAGAAATTATTGAAATATTCCTTCACGTTTTTGAGATATGAATTTTTGAAATTACATTCACTATATACAAGCATTTATATAAATTTCGTATGGAGTTAAAACATACTTAGCAGGATTCGCCACCAACCTAGATTTTTTTCCTAAATAGCCTAGTCCTTCAGAATAATGACTGTGTAGAAATTATTAAAATTTTTCCTCAGGTTTTAGAGATATGAATTTTTGAAATTATAATTCACTATATACAAGCATTTATATAAATTTCGTATGGAGTTAAAAAATACTTAGCAGGATTCGCAACCAACCTTGATTTTTTCCTAAATAGCCTAGTTCTTCAGAATAATGACCGTGTAGAAATTATTGAAATATTCCTTCAGGTTTTTGAGATATGAATTTTTGAAATTACAATTCACTATATATAAGCATTTATATAAATTTCGTATGGAGTTAAAAAATACTTAGCAGGATTCGCAACCAACCTTGATTTTTTCACAGATAGCCTAGTCCTTCAGGATAATGACCGTTTCGAAATTATTGAAATATTCCTTCACGTTTTTGAGATATGAATTTTTGAAATTACATTCACTATATACAAGCATTTATATAAATTTCGTATGGAGTTAAAACATACTTAGCAGGATTCGCCACCAACCTAGATTTTTTCCTAAATAGCCTAGTCCTTCAGAATAATGACTGTGTAGAAATTATTAAAATTTTTCCTCAGGTTTTAGAGATATGAATTTTTGAAATTATAATTCACTATATACAAGCATTTATATAAATTTCGTATGGAGTTAAAAAATACTTAGCAGGATTCGCAACCAACCTTGATTTTTTCCTAAATAGCCTAGTTCTTCAGAATAATGACCGTGTAGAAATTATTGAAACATTCCTTCAGGTTTTTGAGATATGAATTTTTGAAATTACAATTCACTATATATAAGCATTTATATAAATTTCGTATGGAGTTAAAAAATACTTAGCAGGATTCGCAACCAACCTTGATTTTTTCACAGATAGCCTAGTCCTTCAGGATAATGACCGTTTCGAAATTATTGAAATATTCCTTCACGTTTTTGAGATATGAATTTTTGAAATTACATTCACTATATACAAGCATTTATATAAATTTCGTATGGAGTTAAAACATACTTAGCAGGATTCGCCACCAACCTAGATTTTTTCCTAAATAGCCTAGTCCTTCAGAATAATGACTGTGTAGAAATTATTAAAATTTTTCTTCAGGTTTTAGAGATATGAATTTTTGAAATTATAATTCACTATATACAAGCATTTATATAAATTTCGTATGGAGTTAAAAATACTTAGCAGGATTCGCAACCAACCTTGATTTTTTCCTAAATAGCCTAGTCCTTCAGAATAATGACCGTGTAGAAATTATTGAAATATTCCTTAAGGTTTTTGAGATATGAATTTTTGAAATTACAATTCACTATATATAAGCATTTATATAAATTTCGTATGGAGTTAAAACATACTTAGCAGGATTCGCCACCAACCTAGATTTTTTCCTAAATAGCCTAGTCCTTCAGAATAATGACTGTGTAGAAATTATTAAAATTTTTCTTCAGGTTTTAGAGATATGAATTTTTGAAATTATAATTCACTATATACAAGCATTTATATAAATTTCGTATGGAGTTAAAAAATACTTAGCAGGATTCGCAACCAACCTTGATTTTTTCCTAAATAGCCTAGTCCTTCAGAATAATGACCGTGTAGAAATTATTGAAATATTCCTTCAGGTTTTTGAGATATGAATTTTTGAAATTACAATTCACTATATACAAGCATTTATATAAATTTCGTATAGAGTTAAAAAATACTTAGCAAAATTCGCTACCAACCTAGATTTTTTCCTAAATAGCCTAGTCCTTCAGAATAATGACCGTGTCGAAATTATTGAAATATTCCTTGACGTTTTTGAGATATGAATTTTTGAAATTATAATTCACTATATACAAGCATTTATATAAATTTCGTATGAAGTTAAAAATACTTAGCAGGAACTTTTACTATACAAGTTGATTTTATAACAAATTTAATTAATTGTCGGCGTCAAGAAACAACTAAAATGATAAAGAATTTATTTATAAACCTATTGTTGTTATATGTTTCAGCTATATGCAGCATGTGACTCATACGGCTACGGATATGACTCGGGTTCCATGCAAGGAGCCTGTGGCAAACCGTTAAGGACATCCCGCATGCACAAGCCCCCGTGTGACTTGGCAAAAGAAACATACTGCACAACAGCCGGTGCTTCATACCCGTGGCACGCCGTAAAACGCTTTATTCGAGAAAACCAAGGTTTAATGCGACGCATGTATGGCGACGAGCGCCACGTGGCTGTTTTACGCGCTGAACTAGACGACAGCCAGATGGAGGATGACGAGTTGGACAACTTTAAAACACGCTACAGCAGACAAAGTGATCTAAACAACGAGCTGTTTGAAGAAAAAGATATTGATGAGGACGAGGATGAGGATGAGGATGAGGAGCGCGCGCGGTATTTCGAAGAGCGCAAAGAAGAAATTATATTGAACACCAAATTCGTGTACAGTCAAGATCCGAGTATAGCAATTCGGCTGAAGGATTTGCAACCGCCACGATTCAGGCCGACGACACAGAAGGCTGCTGAGGAACGAACGGAAACGCCTACAACACCCAAATTAAATAAAAGCGCGGAGGTTGTTTTTGAGAATGTTACTGAGGTGTTTTTTGAGGCCGATGATGGGGGTAATACGACTGAAAATGAAACCGAAAGGACTACAACTGTTGAGGATGTTGATAGCACTACGGCGACTGAGTTTGTGCAACAGGAGACTACTACGGAGACACTGAAGAAGATTTCAACTGGTGAGGTGCTGTTTCAGGATTTGGAGCATAGTAACAACAAGGTGAATCCTAGTGCCAATCATGCCAACTATAATAAATTGAGAGGAGTGTAAGTATAAACCATATAGATATATAGGATGATTTTAAACTTTTGTTTTTCTTCTGTTAAGTGCACTAATAGAATATTTTTTTAATACGCAAGCCATATAGAATGGATGTACATGTCATATTAATATTATACATAAATATATCTCTTTGGGATTTAAGTTTAACCCAGAGAAATATCTTCAATTTCTTTGAAGATATATCATTGCAAAGCTTCATTTCCTTTATAGCATTAACTGAGGAAAACAATTTTGTTAATTCCTAAGAAATATCTTTATTTTCTTTGAAGATATATGATTGCAAAGAGGACATATTTAGATCTCTTTGCTGACAAAAAGTTATTGTGTTTGCAATGACATATCTTCAAAGAAAATTAAGATATGTCTTTGAGATTAATGAAATTGTTTTCCTCGACTAACCCCGAGGAGATATCTTCATTTTTTTTAAAGATATAACATTGTAACTAGGAAGTATATTCAGGAATAACTTCTTTCCTGATATTCTTTGAAATATATCTTCATTGCAAATGTAATATCTTGAAAGTCAATAAAGTTATATCTTTGGTATTAACGGAAGAAATCAATTTCATTAATTCCAAAGAGATATCTTTATTTTATTTGAAGATATGTCCTTGCAATGAGGAAAAATATATTTTTTCCTAACACGTTTAACTTACTATCTAATATATACCCTTTTAGCAATGATATATCTTCAAAGAAAATTAAGATATCTCTTTGGGATTAATGAAATTGTTTTCCTCCACCAATCTCAAAGAGATATCTTAATTTTCTTTAAAGATATAACCATTAGATAGAAGAAATATATTCGATAGTAACTTATTTTCTGATATCAAGTTACTACCGAATGCATTTCCTCATTTCAACTGTCTTTGCAATGACATATCTTCAAAGAAAATTATGATGTGTCTTTGAGATTAATCAAATTATGATCCTCTACTAATCCCATCGAGATATCTTCAATTTCTTTAAAAATATAACATTGCAAATAGTAAGTATATTCAGGAATAAATTCTTCCCTGATATTCTTTGAAATATGTCTTCATTGCAATGGAATATCTTCAACGAAAATAAGGTTATCTCTTTGGCATTAACGGACGAAAACAATTTCATTAATTCCAAAGAGATATATTTATTTTATTTGAAGATATGTCCTTGTAATGAGGAAATATATATTTTTTCGTAATACGTTAGTAAGTTACTATCTAATATATACCATTTTTGCAATGATGTATCTTCAAAGAAAATTAAGATATTTCTTTGGGATTGGCGAAGGAAAGCAATTTCATTAATCCCAAAGAGATATCTTAATTTTCTTTGAAGATATATTCTTGCAAAAATGGTATATATTAGATAGTAACTTAAACGTTAGGAAAAAATATATATTTCCTCATTGCAAGGACATATCTTCAAATAAAATAAAGATATCTATTTGGAATCAATGAAATTATTTTCCTCCGTTAATACCAAAGAGATATTTTAAATGTTTTCCTCCGCAAATCCCAATGATATATCTTCAGAGAAGCATAAGATATCTTTTTGAGATGAAAGCAATTGATATCTTTCACTAATTCCAAACAGTTACTGTCTAATTTAAAATCAGGAAAATAATGTTTGAAAATAATAATTGTGTTTATAGGAATGCATGTCCTGTCAAGGAAGAAATCGTGGCTCCCTTCTGGGCGAACAACACACGTGGGGAGGTGCTAGCTCTGCTCAACATCTACCCCTTTGAGCAGTACGTGCACTGGGAGAAGTGCACGTTCGAGCACCGGCAGATGTACTGTCGCGAGGGGTGTAGATGTGAGCAGCAGTACCGGCTGCATCGCCTCCTGGCGTACGACCCCAATGATGGATGTCGTGGGATATTTTCAGATTGGTTCAAGTTCCCGTCCTGCTGCGTGTGCAAGTGCTATGACATGCCGGCGGAGTTCCGCGTGACCTCGCGGAGTCCTCGCAGCAAGGATGAGAAACCCGAGCCACCACCTCCAGGGTGGTATAAGAAAATGAAGCGGAAGAAGACCAAATCGGTTAATAAGAATAAAAATTGATATGTTTTTTAGTGTTTGTCCTCACTAAGGTAATTTGTGTAAATGTATGAAGCAATAGTATTATAATACCCAGGGAGTAATGCAGCTTTAATCCTTTCAGAAGTTACTGTCTACTTTATATCCTCTTTACAATGATATATCTTCAAGGAAGCATAAGATATCTTTTTGAGATGAAAGCAATTGATATCTTCTACTAATTCCAAACAGTTACGAAGTTACTGTTATTATAATACCCAGGGAGTAATGCAGCTTTAACCTTTTCGGAAGTTACTGTCTACTTTATATCCTCTGCAATGATATATCTTCAAAGAAGTATAAGATATCTTTTTGAAATATATATATATATATATATATATATATATATATATATATATATATATACATATATATATATATACATATATATATATATATATATATATATATATATATATATATATATACATATATATATATATACATATATATATATATATATATATATATATATATATATATATATATATATATATATATATATATACATATATAATCATTTCGTGTAAATAACTTCTGTGGCCAATTTAGTGAGGACAGCAAACTTTCACTGTCAAAATAATATTGTATGTAAATAATATTTAAATATACGCAGAAAAGGCTCGTGCTAATTACAAAAGAGAAATATTAATAACAAGTACTTTGTAAAATATAAGTATAGTTAAACTTATTTATAGAAGCAAGAAATTTAATTTATTAACAACAGAAAGTATTTATGTTTAGTTTGTTATATTTTTATTATTATATCCTATATTTTATGTCTTTGTTATGTCTTAATAAATTATTATTGAGTTGTCCTAACAGTATTATTTTATTTTATCATACTAACATACTAAAAAATGTATGCACTACACCTTTTGAGTTAGTGTTAGTTAGTTAGTTGCGGCCCCTACCAATCAAACTATGCCAGTCCACCATTTCAAATGACTTGAACTCGACACTACATTGTTATCCGTTACATTCTATTATTCAATTAATTTCATATGTTAGTTTACGGCTAAATCGTTAAAAGGAGTGAGAAACAATGTAGTGCAACCAAACTATACCCGTCCACTATTTCAAACGACTTGAACTATGCACTACATTGTTTTTCACATTTTTTTAGGAATCAGGCGTAAATTAATAAATGGAACTAAAATTAAATCATAGAAAGTAATGGATAACAATGTAGTGCAGAGTTCAAGTCGTTTGAAATAGTGGACGGGCATACTTTGGTTGGTAGGGGCCCCCCGCCCACCCCACCTTCGTTCGTATAGTTTTTTCAATGGATACAAACGTTTTATATTATTTAAACTATTTCAAGAAGAGTGTTATCCTATGGAAAACTATGCGAGCAAAGGTGGGGTGGGCGGGCGGCCCCTACCAACCAAACTATACCCATCCACTATTTCAAACGACTTGAACTATGCACTACATTGTTTTTCACATTTTTTTTTACGAATCAGGCGTAAATTAATAAATGGAACTAAAATTAAATCATAGAATGTAACAGATAACAATGTAATGCAGAGTTCAAGTCGTTTGAAATAGTGAACGAGGATAGTTTGGCTGGTGGGGGGCCCCCACCCACCCCACCTTTGCTCGCATAGTTTTTTCATAGGATAACACTTTTCTTGGAATAGTTTAAACAATATAAAACGTTTGTATCCATTGAAAAAACTATGCGAACAAAGGTGGGGTGGGCGGGGGGGCCCCACCAACCAAACTATGCCCGTCCATTATTTCTAATGACTTGAACTATGTATTATACTATTATCTATAATGTACTATGATTTAATTTTAGTTCCATTTATTAATTTACGCCCGATTCGTAAAAAAAATCTGAAAAACAATGTAGTGCATAGTTCAAGTCGTTTGAAATAGTGGACGGGTATAGTTTGGTTGGTAGGGGCCACCCGCCCACCCCGCCTTTGCTCGGATAGTTTTTTCATAGGATAACACTCTTCTTGGAATAGTTTAAATAATATAAAACGTTTGTATCCATTGAAAAAACTATGCGATGAAGGTGGGGTGGGCGGGGGGGGGCCTACCAACCAAAGTATGCCCGTCCACTATTTCAAACGACTTGAACTCTGCACTACATTGTTTTTCAGATTTTTTTTACGAATCAGGCGTAAATTAATAAATGGAACTAAAATTAAATCATAGAAAGTAATGGATAACAATGTAGTGCAGAGTTCAAGTCGTTTGAAATAGTGGACGGGCATACTTTGGTTGGTAGGGGCCCCCCGCCCACCCCACCTTCGTTCGCATAGGTTTTTCAATGGATACAAACGTTTTATATTATTTAAACTATTTCAAGAAGAGTGTTATCCTATGGAAAACTATGCGAGCAAAGGTGGGGTGGGCGGGCGGCCCCTACCAACCAAACTATACCCATCCACTATTTCAAACGACTTGAACTATGCACTACATTGTTTTTCACATTTTTTTTACGAATCAGGCGTAAATTAATAAATGGAACTAAAATTAAATCATAGAATGTAACAGATAACAATGTAATGCAGAGTTCAAGTCGTTTGAAATAGTGAACGAGGATAGTTTGGCTGGTGGGGGCCCCCCACCCACCCCACCTTTGCTCGCATAGTTTTTTCATAGGATAACACTTTTCTTGGAATAGTTTAAACAATATAAAACGTTTGTATCCATTGAAAAAACTATGCGAACAAAGGTGGGGTGGGCGGGGGTCCCCCACCAACCAAACTATGCCCGTCCATTATTTCTAATGACTTGAACTATGTATTATACTATTATCTATAACGTACTATGATTTAATTTTAGTTCCATTTATTAATTTACGCCTGATTCGTAAAAAAATGTGAAAAACAATGTAGTGCATAGTTCAAGTCGTTTGAAATAGTGGATGGGTATAGTTTGGTTGGTGGGGACCCCCGCCCACCCACCTTCGTTCGCATAGTTTTTTCAATGGATACAAACGTTTTATATTGTTTAAACTATTTCAAGAAGGAAGCTATTGTTATCACGAAAAAAAAAATAGAATTGCTAATTTTGACTTACATTTACGTTTAATGACTAATATATTCGAAATAGAGACATTTTGGAAAGTTTTGTTTGTCTGTCTGGATGTTCGGAGACATTCAGCTTCCGGTGTTTTCCGGAATTTTGTTCACAGACACTCAGGCACACAAACAAAATTTTCGAAAAAAAAACCCTCTATTTCGACTATATTAGTTATGAAACGTAAACATAAGTACAATTTAGCAATACGAAATTTGATTTGTGTCAAACATATTTCCGATAATTATGATTTACGTATAGTAGTCACCGATGACGTCACTTGATAACTGCGCGGCGCGTTCATTTTTTGGAGCGCCCACGTGCCATATGCGCAATAGTAAATAGTTTTATATTGATACAAAACAGATGTTGATGTTTGTAAGGACAATTATAGAAAGGAAGATAGAAAGACAATTATAGAAAGGAAGATAGAATGACAATTATAGAAAGGAAGATAGAATGGCAATTATAGAAAGGAAGATAGAATGATAATTATAGAAAGGAAGATAGAATGACAATTATAGAAAGGAAGATAGAATGATAATTATAGAAAGGAAGATAGAATGACAATTATAGAAAGGAAGATAGAATGACAATTATAGAAAGGAAGATAGAATGACAATTATAGAAAGGAAGATAGTATGATAATTATAGAAAGGAAGATAGAATGACAATTATAGAAAGGAAGATAGAATGACAATTATAGAAAGGAAGATAGAATGACAATTATAGAAAGGAAGATAGAATGACAATTATAGAAAGGAAGATAGAATGACAATCAAGAGATTTCAAAAAAAGAAACCACACAATGCACTCAGATCAAAGTAATAAAATGCCCAAGGTTGACACAACAAAAGAAGAAACTTAATTTTTTTTGCGAATTTGTTTTTTTTTTTATTACATTTCATTTCTTTGCAAGAAACAAAAACGAGGAGGCCATAGCCGGAGTTTGGAAATAAAATTAATTAAAAGAATATATAAGAAAATCACAGAGTTAAATTAAATGTACAAAAAAAAACCATATACCTATAAATATGTATGCATGCGTGCACAACACTATACACAAACATAATAATAATAATAATAAAAGTTATGATAACGATTAAACAAATTAAAAATTAAATTGGACGAATACAAAAACGATTCACATTGTACACCACATTAAAAATAAAATGCTCTTATGTAGATATTGGTGGTTGTTGTTATTTCTTCTGTTGGAGCCACTTAAATACTTTAAAGCTTGATTTATACAGGAGTAGAAGTATTTAAGCCTGTAGGTGAGTGAAACTGTATAATATATCTATATAGTTTCACTCAATTATATGTTGTATCTAACCTTTTTATTTGTAGTAGTAGTAGTAGTAGTAGCCACATTCATACTTTCCTCCTCTTATGTTCAGTTTTAGAGTTCTCTCTTTCTTAATGGAACTACAACTTCTTTTTGTCACTTATTATATGTTGTATAGATCCCATTCGATTTAGTCCTTTTTAGCAAAATCCTCCAAATTAGCATGTGTAACACTGAAATAGCCACCTTGTGTATCAATATCATATATATATATATATATATATATATATATATATATATATATATATATATATAATTACGCATAGTACAGTCACCGATGACGTCACTTGTTAACTGCGCCGCGCGTTCATTTTTTGGAGCGACCACGTGCGGTATGCGCAATAGCAGAAGGACTCCGGTCCTGGTGTTGTGGGCAACCTTATTATATCCATATCATATAAACCACATACAGTTTTGTTTACTTTTGTATTTGCTAGTACAGTTTGCTTAAGTCCTGTTTTCCTAGGACGAAGTCGCTTAAAATCAGCTGTCGAAAATCATGTTGTGGTAAAATGATTGGAGCCAGATCCAGCTGATGAAAGTAAGTCGAAAATGATGTGGTGGTAAAACGATTGGAGGCAGATCCAGCTCATGAAAGTAAGTAGAAAATTATGTGGTGGTAAAACGATTGGAGGCAGATCTAGCTGATGAAAGTAAGTCGAAAATTATGTTGTGGTTAAACGATTGGAGCCAGATCTAGCTGATGAAAGTCGAAAATTATGTTGTGGTAAAAAGATCCAGGTGTAAAATCTAGCTGACACTGACAAACCAACAAAAGTAATGTTTGTCAATGGGACGAGAAAGAGATTTTTGTATGTCAAAACTCAATTTAATATCCATCAATTTACTACACCAACAATTGTTGGATGGCTCTTATAGTGGTGTAGAAAAACGTACTATGTATGAAATTCTATCTACCCAGTAGTAGTAGTTAATTTTCTATCGGCAGTAGTCATATCTAGACTAATTTAATTTCCTTTACTCAAAGGATTATATAAATAGGTATTGTCGAGCACACATATTTCCGAGCTATACTCAATATATCACACATATCTTCGTGAAAAAAATCTCGTGTAAATGTCTAAAAACTTGTAAATTGTTTGAAACGTTGTAAAATTTGGCAAGACACTTATTCATATTGTTGTGTTCACGTAGTTGTAATATTGCACTTTGTTAACTATGTAAATTCGTTGCTCAATTGATTACTACTGTACAGGCACCCACTGGCTTTTGTTGTGCTCGGCATCGATGGCCGCTTTTACCTGAGTGCACATGTGTGCTATATTCACACCAGCTGGAATTACAGCTGCAATAAAAAAATATATATTGCTACAGTTGTTTTTTTGTTAGTTCAAGATATATAACATGATATTGTTGGACTAAAGCTCGTTTTAGACAAGACAATTTCTTGACTCAAATGTTAGTCAAGATGCGAGACAAAAAATTGTCTTGTCTAAAACGACCTTTAGAAATTGTCTTGTCTAAAACAACCTTAACACCCATACGTACTGAGATTCTAAGGTTTTATTCCTGAAACCATTCGTTCCAAATGTATTAAGTTAACTATCAACGTACCAGACAATTCACGACAAAATTATAAAACATCCGAAATGAACGAACAAAAAACCTGAGTTGTCTGTATTGTACGACTTTGATAGTTGAGTATGTTCGAAACGAGTAGTGGCAGGAATCACCAATGAAGTACTACCACCAAAATTGTTTACTAAACAAATAAAAAATTGTTAAAATTATGAATTAAGACCTAATAAAGATTAATTTTTCTCTATACATTTCTCCATTATGATATGCACTCAGTGGAGAATTATATTTAATATACTATTATATTTAGGTAGTTATAGTATAATATCAGCAAATATGAATAACCTCACCTGTAATATGATGCCTATACTCAGCCTCCAGTTTCTGGCAATGCTCGTACATTTCCTTCGCCGCCTTCCCGGACAACTTGTCGAGCGAATAACGCGTGTCCTTGATTTCCTTGATCTGTTTAGTGCTCTTGAACTTGATCAACAGGACTATGGGGTAGATTTGTGACCGGTGCAGTTTTTCCACAGAAGATATTGAGATGTCGATCATACAATGTAACCTCTATGTTATAAACAAGCAAAAAAAAACAACAAAACCCCACATCAGTAGTAGTAGTTACTGTATTTGTTACAATTATGTAACTGGATAACGATCTTCTGGCGTGTGTACACAATTGAGAAATGTCTTCTCGAATTTCTGCATTTCTTACAATTGTGTAACTGGCTAACGACCTTCTGGCGTGCGTACACAATTGAGAAATGTGTCTTCTCGAATTTCTGCATTTCTTACAATTATGTAACTAGCTAATGACCTTCTGGCGTGTGTACATAATTGAGAAATGTGTCTTCTCGAATTTCTGCAATTCTTACAATTGTGTAACTGGCTAACGACCTTCTGGCGTGCGTACACAATTGAGAAATGTGTCTTCTCGAATTTCTGCATTTCTTACAATTGTGTAACTGGCTAACGACCTTCTGGCGTGCGTAAACAATTGAGAAATGTGTCTTCTCGAATTTAAGCATTTCTTACAATAATGTAACTGGCTAAAGACCTTCTGGCGTGTGTACACAATTGAGAAATGCGTCTTCTCGAATTTAAGCATTTCTTACAATTATGTAACTGGCTAACGACCTTCTGGCGTGTGTACACAATTGAGAAATGCGTCTTCTCGAATTTAAGCATTTCTTACAATTATGTAACTGGCTAACGACCTTCTGGCGTGTGTACACAATTGAGAAATGTGTCTTCTCGAATTTCTGCATTTCTTACAATTATGTAACTGGCTAACGACCTTCTGGCGTGTGTACACAATTGAGAAATGCGTCTTCTCGAATTTAAGCATTTCTTACAATTATGTAACTGGCTAACGACCTTCTGGCGTGTGTACACAATTGAGAAATGTGTCTTCTCGAATTTCTGCATTTCTTACAATTGTGTAACTGGCTAACGACCTTCTGGCGTGTGTACACAATTGAGAAATGTGCCTTCTCGAATTTCTGCATTTCTTATAATTATGTAACTGGCTAACGACCTTCTGGCGTGTGTACATAATTGAGAAATGGGTCTTCTCGAATTAAAGCATTTCTTACAATTATGTAACTGGCTAACGACCTTCTGGCGTGTGTACACAATTGAGAAATGTGTCTTCTCGAATTTCTGCATTTCTTACAATTATGTAACTGGCTAACGACCTTCTGGTGTGTGTACACAATTGAGAAATGTGTCTTCTCGAATTTCTGCATTTCTTACAATTATGTAACTAGCTAATGACCTTCTGGCGTGTGTACACAATTGAGAAATGTGTCTTCTCGAATTTCTGCATTTCTTACAATTATGTAACTAGCTAATGACCTTCTGGCGTGTGTACACAATTGAGAAATGTGTCTTCTCGAATTTCTGCATTTCTTACAATTGTGTAACTGGCTAACGACCTTCTGGTGTGTGTACACAATTGAGAAATGTGTCTTCTCGAATTTCTGCATTTCTTACAATTGTGTAACTGGCTAACGACCTTCTGGCGTGTGTACACAATTGAGAAGTGCGTCTTCTCGAAATTCTGCATTTCTTACAATTATGTAACTGGCTAACGACCTTCTGGTGTGTGTACACAATTGAGAAATGTGTCTTGTCGAATTTCTGCATTTCTTACAATTGTGTAACTGGCTAACGACCTTCTGGCGTGTGTACACAATTGAGAAATGCGTCTTCTCGAATTTCTGCATTTCTTACAATTGTGTAACTGGCTAACGACCTTCTGGCGTGAGTACACAATTGAGAAATGTGTCTTCTCGAATTTCTGCATTTCTTACAATTATGTAACTGGCTAACGACCTTCTGGTGTGTGTACACAATTGAGAAATGTGTCTTCTCGAATTTCTGCATTTCTTACAATTATGTAACTGGCTAACGACCTTCTGGCGTGTGTACACAATTGAGAAATGTGTCTTCTCGAATTTCTGCATTTCTTACAATTATGTAACTGGCTAACTCTTCTCGAATTTAAGCATTTTTGATTCGACCAATCATATTCTCACGTTTTTGTTTGTAATATTTTGTGTTTGAGATGACCAAAAATGACCAAATCTGGCGAAGTTAGATCTGGTGATCTAGCAGGCCAGCTCCACCAATCATAGATATTAAAGAAAAGAAGACACTACTCAATTGTATACAGTCATTTTAAGTGCGGATTAATAAATGTATTGAAGTCGAAGACAATAATTTTGAGCACTTATAAATTAAAAAAATTTAAAAAAAAATTAAAAAAAGATTTTTCCTAAAATAAGTCATTTCCCGAAATACTACTTCCCGCACTAGTGCTTATTGCTCATTCGGGAAACTTGCCTTCCTGCACTAATAATGTAAATTACTATTGTCGATTTGTAATCGACAATAGTAATTTACATCGAAAAAATCGATTCATGATATATAGCGCTGTAGCGCTATATATCATGAATCGATTTTTTTTTTACAAATAAATCCTTTTTAGACATAGAATCCGAATCCGCAATAAAAATCCGGTTTACATTTAAGAATTTAAGTTAAGTTAAGAACTTACAGAGCTGCAGACGGATCTGATGGCGGAGACAGTGGTGCACTCGAAATAGTTGCCTTTCCGTCGGTAGTCCACGATAAGATTGTCCGCCATTTCCTGATCCAAGGCCGCCTGCGAGGTGTGCCGGGTTTCGAAAATAACTTTTCTGAATTTGTCCGGGAAGTCATTCACCAATTTATCGACAACGCATTCTGCTAGCGGGCCCAGGACGAGAACAGGCCTGAATTCAGGATCTATAATTAAACAGAAACAAAAGAGCTATACCATCAAAATTCGACTCTCTGATGAAAATCGGTAGAATTGCTAAAACTATCCTCCGTTGCATCAAAGCAGAAGTCATTCTAGAAGTGAACTGACCCTGACACTAATGTCATTTGATTGGAAATATAGTCTAGATGCCGAAAGAAAGTTGAGATTGTTTCAAAATCAATCGGAAAAGTCTTTTAAAACTTGGAAAATCTGATTTCATATTAGAAAGTTGTGCTTGATCTCATATTGCAGGTCTTTTAATACTCAAGAAAATTCCAAACAAATATTCTTACAAAAAGTGTGCTGTTGTGGTGGTAAAGCCCAAGAAGTGAAGACATATCAAATCAAAATTGTTCAATCAAAATCAACTGTAGTCTATTAGTCTATTATTAATTTGAATGTTCATTATATATCTTTGTGTTATGTTTTTTCTTTCTTTTATTTGTTATGTTGTTATTATATCATCTGTAATTGGTTTCTGTTAAACTGTAGATGTCTATATTAAATAAATAAAAATTAGATAGACAATTTTCAACCAAAAAAAAAATCTTAGTACCATTTTTCCCTAAAACAAAAGATAATCCCGTCACATGATAAAATTGTTTTAAATTGAAGTCAAGTCAAATTTTTGAAAGTTGGAAAATTTTATTTCATGTTAGAAAGTTGTGCTTGATCTCATTTTGTAGTTGTAGGCCATTTGATTCTTAAGAAAATTCCGAAAAAAATATTGTTATAAATTTTCATAGAATATATACTAGAGTTGTAACTTACAATCAAGCCTTTCGACTCTCTGATACGAGCACAGCGACAAATCCTCGTGCAGCGTGCCATTATCCGAGTACCACCCAGATGACACATTGCAGAAACTCGCCAGCTCTTTGGAGTCGCGCGAAGCACTCCGCTGGTGCTTCTTCCGGCGGAAGAAGCTGCGCCGCGCCGATGTCGACCCTCTGCTCTCAAGATCACCACTGCTACGTCTTAACAGCAGCTCCTCCTCGACCCTAAAACAAATAGCACTCAATCATTCGAGTCGGCTTGAGAGGCGCGCATACCACGCACTTATATTTGCTGGGGATGATGCCGCACTGTTGTCGGTGGCCCTCACAATCCAGTTTCCACGCGCGCCAGTGCCCCGGCACCCCGTTGAACATCGTGTTGTCCACGTAGAGGACGTCGTCTTTATTGAAGCACAGCTGCAGGTTGTCGGTGAGGTCGCTGCCGCTGCGGTCGAAGCCGCAGCGCACGTAGAGGCTGTCGCCGGGCTTGTCTTTGATTTCGTTGTAACCTGAGAGAGGGAAATCTATTGATTTTATTAGGAATCTTTGTTTTTAGTCACTCAATATTATTAAAATTTATTATACATATCATGAAAGCATTTTCTATTAGTAATAGTAGTTGCTTATTTCTTACAAGAGATTGATGGCAATTCAAAAAAATTGGTGTAGTTTCAAAACATTCAGGACACGACAACCTCACTGCATTTTTAACATGAGTGCGCATGCGCGATCTTCCGCTACTGCGACAACATTTCCACTACTTTCTTTACAACCCTCGTATATAATAATTATAGAGGCCTTCCCAAAAATCCCGGGATATCGTCAGAAGTTTTGAACGAGGCGCAATGATTAGTAGCAGTTGAAATTATTTTCTTTAAGATTTGTTTGTATTCAGGTTAAGTAACTAACTACAAATTAATTTTTAGAACCTTTGTAAAACTAGGTTACAAACAGGACTTTATGAACTACTTACGATCTATCCTGTAGTGTGCCAGGACGGACACCTTGTCGGCGGGCTTGGCCAACTCGTACGCCGCCTCTTCCGCCGTTGCGTTTCTCAGATCGCTGCCGTTGTACTCTAAAATTTGATCTCCCGTCCTTAAGCCGGCGTTATACGCCAAGGAATCGGGCTGCACCGAATGGATGAAGATGCCGACCGCGTTGCCGCCCACCAATGAAATACCCAGGTTGGACGTTTTCAGCGTCTCGATGTAGAGGTAACGCGGTTCGTCATCATTTCTAGAAAACAAAACACAAATCATATTTAATAATTAAATAGTACTGAGTAGTTTTATAGTAAGACCAATCCTAATGTATGTTGTAGATCATGACAAAGAAACAGGAGGGTAATCTGAGAATTATGGAAATAAAGATACCAAGAACAATACTAGGACCCATTAAAGTATAATAATACCAAATAGAGAACTACATGGCTTCAAGAGGTGGCAGAAGATCTTCAAAGGCAAAAGACAAGAAACTATGAACAATCCTATGAATTAACATACATTAGGAAATGGAGACTGGTTTATCTTCTTATCTTTTGTGAGGTTTTGTCGCTTCCTAGAATCTATTTTTATTTTATGTCACAGGTACGGTGTCAGAGGATGGAAGGAAAATACAAGAAACTATGGAAAATTCTATGAATTAACATAGAATAGGAAATGGAGATAGACCAGTCTCCATTTCCTATTTGAAAACCTCAAATATATTTTCGATTTTTGGTCAAAACCTGAGAAATCATATGATTACCTGTTTCCACTGCTCTGTCTCTGCAGGTTTGAAGAAGCGGGTTGGCCCCTGCTCAGCGTATTCTGCCCGGCCAGCGCCGACAAGGGCAAACTGAGGCTTGCAGGATGAGACTTTCTCACCTCCTTGGGTGAATTACAGGGTGTAGGTTCACCATCGCCGTCTTCATTAGAGCTTGACCCCGAGCACGATCCAGATCCTTCCAACTCATGGTATTCTAAACAAACAAATCCGTGTGATTTGAGCCTTTTATCAAAATATCCACATAAGATGGGTACTACTAAAGCTGCTTTCGTTTATCGTTTCTAACTGCCCCGAACGGTTTGCATCGGAGCTGCTCGTCGCGCAACTATAAAAGAACTTATGAATTTTCTTGGAAAATTTTCATTCATCATTTCAATTTGTATATAATGTTATATTATGGAAATTGTCACAATACAACATTATATACAAATTGAAATGATGAATGCATTTTAACAACAACTGCAACCGCTGTAAGGGATGAGGTAAAATAGTGCATTCCAGGAGCGGCTCGCATCGAGATAACACGAGCCAAACAGCCCGGAACAGCTCCCGAACGATAAACGAAAGCGGCTTAAATAAACAACTTACTGTCAGGACTGTACTGCACCAACATAGTAATCGAGTTCCCACACTGCCTCAGCACATTCGCCGCCAGGTTATAAGTAGCATTCCGCATATTGATCCCACACACCTCCAACAGTTGGTCGCCGATTTGCAAACCAACCCGACTCGCTAAACTATTATCGTTAACGGTCGACACAAAAATGCCGCCGCTATCCAAACAGTTGATTTGAATCCCTAGCGGCTCATTCGATTTATCAATGTGCACCCTGCGCAGCTCTCCGGGTAGTGGCTTATGCGACCAACAGTAATCCGGCACGCTGTTTCTTTTATTGTTAGTCCCAGGGCTTAGAACCTCCACTTGAAAAATCGGCATCGGGCTTCCGCGCTCGGAGGTCCTCTCAATACTACCAGTGCTCACTTTTGAAGCCGAGTTCTTTGATGTCACACTCGGATTGGAGGGTATCCGAAACCGCTGGTTCTCCTTTTTGCGCGGGAACGTGTCGAAGGTCTGCGAGTAGTTGATGATGTCGGAGTCGCGGTACGGCACGTGCGAGTGGTTCGGAATGGACCTCACGTCCAGAATGGGCCTCTTCTGGTAGGCCACGTCCGCCGAGGGGCTGTGGGAGTGAAAGGGCGGGTAGGGCGGCTCGAAGCAGAAACTCTCGCGCGAGTGACTTACGGGGAAATTCACCGGGGACGGGTTGAGATGGGGATGTGGGTGCGGGTGGAACGGGTAGGGAATGCGGGGTTGCGGGCCGAAGAGGTGCGACTGCATGCGGGAATGGGAGTGAGGTATGCTCGAGATGGGCATGTCGTGGCCGATGATGCTGTCGCGCTCAGAGTCGGATCCGTATTTCGGAACAACTTTAAAAGAAGAAAGAGTAATATAAGGCATCCATAAGACTAAAAATATATGGTTTGGGCGCCACACGAACTTTTTATATTTTTGCCAATATTGGACAATATTTGAAGATATTTGTTAGTGTCGACAAAAGCGGCAGTATTTTACGTCATACATTTCTTTTAAGTATATTTAAATAAATCTGGCAATCTTGAGAGCGGTATACTTCAAAGTATTGGGAAAATGTCATGAATTACACTAGAATCTGGTGAGTTATTCACATTACATATATCTTGTAATGTGTAAATGACGTCAAAAAACGGACGTATTTATCGACACCGCTTGCTAGGAAACCAGGACTTTAGTGATCGAATCACTTTGAGAAAGTAATTAGCAAAATGTATATGCAATAAAAACAATATATGACATTAAATAGTTACCTGTCTTATTCTTCTGCTTGAAGTAACTCATAATATCCTTCTCGCTAATCAGCGTGGATTTCGCTACAGGATAATCAAGACTATCATCACTCTTCATATTCATACTCAACCGATTGCCCCCATCCCGGCTCCTGTCAAACTCATTGATTTTGTTGTTCCTCAGCTTCTCAAACGAGTCGTTGACTGCGCTGAAGTCCTTCGAAAAATGCGCCGAGTTGTCCATGCTCTTGTAAACGCTGTGCCGATTTAAATTCGGCGGTGCCACCGATAGCGGGACAGGGGTTGAGTTGCGATTCATATTAGGCGGGCAATAGTACTCTGGTTCCCGGGGCGAGTTTATCAGCAGACTGAGTGGGGGTCGCTCCTTTTGCCGCGCCACAATGGTGCCCATTGGGTTCTGCAGGATGTTGGTGGCGCGCACTTTGGGCCACGTGCCGCCGTTCTTCTCCTGGATGGTCATTTCTTTGACGTGGCGCTTGTTTCGCTTCATCGTGTTCGTATTCTCACCGTGGTAGCTCTCCAACACTAAATCCAGCTCAGCAATTGCTTGCTCTTGCTCGAACGTGTTCGAGCCTAGCTCGAGAGGATTCGGTGAGCTGGTACGGTACTTTTTCTTTTCCTCGGACCTGGTGCGGTCTTTTGAGTGACGCCTAAATCGGACCTACGAAAAAAAAAATTATGCGCTTCATTAATATTTATAAACCAATCAAATCAATCTTCTGCGACAACGTTGCCACTACTTTTTTTACAACCCTTGTACATGGTTTATAAATAATAATTGTCCAGAGGGTCAACGTTGCCACTATTTTATTTAAAACCCTTGTATATACGGAGAATATAAAACAACAGTATTGGAATAATTACCATATCCAGTTTTTCTCTAAACCACGCAGCACTGTTCTTCTCCTGACTACTCTTCGTCCGGTAATCGCCGCCAATATTGGGCATGTACCGTCTATCAAAATCACTGCGCCCGTAATCCGCGCTGTAGTCTTCAGTCTGCGAACTTCTGTTCTCTTTCTTGTACCTCTGTACTGGCATGAACACATTCGTAGTGCACTCAGGATCCAAATAACTCATTTTCAGGGTGGTTAGAGTGATGGCGTCCGCTCTGTCATCATTTAAAATGACCATAGCCTCGTGAATGCTATCGTAGCCATCCATAGACTTATTATTAACCTGAAATATAAACAATTGAGAATATTTTTTTTCCTGCCTTGAAGAGAAAGTGAAGATATAAAGAGGTAAAACATGGTGAGGAGATGATGGAGGCTGGGACGATTAAGGCTCAGTTGTATAAAGCAAATCTCCGAGAAATCAGTGATTCAAACAGCGCTTATGACAACTTTGAAAAAAAATGCGACGTTGCCATAATATATCAACAGAGATACATTTGGCTATATATATATATATATATATATATATATATATATATATATATATATAATTCTCCATTGGTATAAACGGCTTATAAACTTTACATTTTCTGACTTAAGCCCTTTTGCCCAAACACTAGTGATATTATAGAGGCACCCTACACGGTCAATAATACGGTCAATACTAGTACTGTCAATATTTGCTTCAATCCTCCTTTTATATTTATCAAGTAATCAATTATCCCGATAAAGATCAGTATTCTCTTCATTACATCATTACTATACCTTACACGATGAGTAGTACTAGAAACATTTTAGAATAATGCAGATTTTAAACATATTATCGTACAGTACTACTGTCATTATTCTAAAATATTGACAGTAATATTGATCGTGTAGGGTGCATTATATATGTTATTTCGAATATATTTTTCTGAAAATAAAATATATTGCCAATTCTACCAATGTTACAATCTTATCAGGTTCCTATCAAGTTTCTTCATTCAAAATTATATGTAATTTTTATTGTAATCATAAGGCTTATCATCAAAGGTGATTGTAAATTTGTTTGTAAAGGGTTTAATAGTTGAATAGTAATAGAGAACTCACCCGTAGAACTCGATCTCCGACCACCAAACTAGTATCCTTAGCTGCCAAACTCCCGTCGCTAATCTTACTGATATAAACCCCCGACTCGAGCGACAACCCATGGCATCCAGCCGCCAATTTAGCAGTGTGCACCCAGCGCGCCACCTTCGAATTGTTCTGAAAACTAGGCGGTGTACGGGCTTGTGAATTACGCGATGACCAATTTGGAGACCGCTTCCGCCGGACCACCACATGCACCACGGGTATACTCGACCGAATCGTCTCCAGCACCAACCGTTTAGTAATCGCACTGCAGTCCAAGTTATTCACTCGCATAATGCAATCGTTCACCCGCAACTTCCCGTCCGCAATGGAGCCCTTGTTAATCCCAGCTACATACACCCCGCCATCATTCGGGTAATGCGGATCATCACGACCCCCAACCAACTCAATCCCCAAATCTTTATCCTTTGTAAGACCCGAGATGTCCATTTCGAGCAACTCCGTCTCCCACTCCTGCATATCGCTATCAATAGCACTATCAATCGCGCTATCGTGTGAGTGGGTGTGCCCCATGCCTCGGAACTGATTTAATTGCGCCTCCTTCTCCATATGCACCTCCAAAGCCTCCTTCAGCATTTTAACCTCCTTCACAAGCTCGTTACGTTGCTTTTTAATCGCATCCGACTCCCGCAGCGACTCGGCCAATTCAGACACCGCTCTATCCCGCTCCTTCCTCATATTATCACATAGGGTCCTAATACTTTCCCTTTCTAATACTATCTTATCACGTTCCGAGAAAGCCCAGTCGCGCCGCCCCTTCGACACCTCCGCCTCCTGTATAGCCTCCGTCAGCTCGATCTGCGCCTTATCCAAACTCTTCCGCAGGCTTTCCAACTCTTGGTTGGCCTGGTCGAGGTTGTCCAGCCGTTGGCGCTGCGCGAAACTGCGCGAATCCACTTGCACTTCTTTGCGAGCCGAGTTCTCGCCGAGGTGGTTGAGGCTATCGAGGCGGCTCTTCATGAGGTCACGGTTCTCCTCTTTGTTCGCGCTGTACTCGCCGAACTTCTCGCGCAGATCGTTGCACTCTTTGAGCGCCTTGTCGCGGTCGTGGAGGGCGCTCGCGATCTCACGGCGCAGAGATTCCATTTGGTAGTTCAGACTCTGTTTTTCTTCGAGGAGTTCTTTGTTGTCCGCTTCGAGGAGTTTGTTCTTCTTGTAGGCTTGCGTGAGGTCGTCCGAGAGTTTCTCCATTTCCTTGTGCACGGTATCACTGGGATTTATAAGATTATATGATTAGTATTGACACTATGAAGTCATTGAGAATTTACTAATCTAAACAGATTTGCACATTGCTAAAACACTTAATTGCATTCGTAATCGGAAAGAAAATTGATGTGGAACACCAACTGAAATTATTACTTTCCAAACATGTCAAAGTGTGGAGTTTTCTAACAAAAAATCGTCAAAAATGTTAAGAAGTATAATACAACTAACCCCCAAGGAGGAAAGCCATCTGGCGACACCACATCAATTAGCAATGCACATCCATATGGTAATAACCGTCAACATACTCATGTCATCAGGATCATCTAGTAGAGCCCTCTATAGAATAAATCCCAACAGAGTGCTTAAGATATCAGCACAAAACTGATCTTATAAAACATATATAAGTATGAATCCAACTCTTCTCAATCTCAATCTAGATATGTAGATTGCTAAGAGTTGGATTCACACTTATATATGTGTTAAAAAGTAGAAAAAGTCGAAAATGTTATAAAAATTAAATGGGTCATGTAATTTGTAAAGTCGTGTGGTGCGCACACCAGATACTTTTAGACGTAATTGCAGTTGAAAAACCTGTCTAACTTTCAACCCTAGCGATTACGACTACACTTTCCTTCAAAAATAAGAGTTCTTGCCATACTAACTAAGATTATCTTACCGTTCGCTCATGATGAGGTTATACTCCGTCATCGTGGCATTTCGCTCCTCAGTAAGCCGTTGCACCTCTTTGCTGGCCTTCATCCTAAACGCCATCGTTTGCTTCACCTCTTTTACGGCGTCCTCATATTTCTGTTGTGCGATCTGCAGTGCCTCGCGGAATTTGTTGCAGTCCCGCACCACCTTGTCCCACTGGCTGTAGGCTTTGGTGAGCTGCTGCTTCAGGTTGGCCACATCTCTCATCTGTAACCCAAAAAAAATGAGGCAAATTAAAGCTGTTGAACATCAACCCATTTTGGTTGGACCATACCGCCTCATTCCTCTGCTGAGTCAGCTCCTCAAACTGTTTGTTCGATCGGCCGCTCTCGTCCTGGGCGTGCTCTAGTTTTGCGATGGTCTGTGTGTGTGAGGTGAGGAGGTCGTCGTAGCGTTTGCGTAACGATTCATAATCCTCTCTGAAGAAAAATGTATTGAGAAGTAGTTATCACGAATGTGAGGGATTAAAAGCAGAGTGGATAGGGAATGGCAGAAATTGGTTAAGAGGGGATGGGAATCCTCTCTGAAGAAAAATGTATTGAGCTGTAGCTATCACGAATGTGAGGGATTGAAAGCAGAGTGGATAGGGGATAGCAGAAATTGGTTAAGAGGGGATGGGAATCCTCTCTGAAGAAAAATGTATTGAGCTGTAGCTATCACGAATGTGAGGGATTGAAAGCAGAGTGGATAGGGGATAGCAGAAATTGGTTAAGAGGGGATGGGAATCCTCTCTGAAGAAAAATGTATTGAGCTGTAGCTATCACGAATGTGAGGGATTGAAAGCAGAGTGGATAGGGGATAGCAGAAATTGGTTAAGAGGGGATGGGAATCCTCTCTGAAGAAAAATGTATTGAGCTGTAGCTATCACGAATGTGAGGGATTGAAAGCAGAGTGGATAGGGGATAGCAGAAATTGGTTAAGATGGGATGGGAATCCTCTCTGCAGAAAAATTTATTGAGCTGTATCTATCACGAATGTGAGGGATTGAAAGCAGAGTGGATAGAGGATTACAGAAATTGGTTAAGAGGGGATGGGAATCCTCTCTGAAGAAAAATGTATTGAGCTGTAGCTATCACGAATGTGAGGGATTGAAAGCAGAGTGGATAGGGGATAGCAGAAATTGGTTAAGAGGGGATGGGAATCCTCTCTGAAGAAAAATGTATTGAGCTGTAGCTATCACGAATGTGAGGGATTGAAAGCAGAGTGGATAGGGGATAGCAGAAATTGGTTAAGAGGGGATGGGAATCCTCTCTGAAGAAAAATGTATTGAGCTGTAGTTATCACGAATGTGAGGGATTAAAAGCAGAGTGGATAGGGAATGGCAGAAATTGGTTAAGAGGGGATGGGAATCCTCTCTGAAGAAAAATGTATTGAGCTGTAGCTATCACGAATGTGAGGGATTGAAAGCAGAGTGGATAGGGGATAGCAGAAATTGGTTAAGAGGGGATGGGAATCCTCTCTGAAGAAAAATGTATTGAGCTGTAGCTATCACGAATGTGAGGGATTGAAAGCAGAGTGGATAGGGGATAGCAGAAATTGGTTAAGAGGGGATGGGAATCCTCTCTGAAGAAAAATGTATTGAGCTGTAGCTATCACGAATGTGAGGGATTGAAAGCAGAGTGGATAGGGGATAGCAGAAATTGGTTAAGATGGGATGGGAATCCTCTCTGCAGAAAAATTTATTGAGCTGTATCTATCACGAATGTGAGGGATTGAAAGCAGAGTGGATAGAGGATTACAGAAATTGGTTAAGAGGGGATGGGAATCCTCTCTGAATAAAAATGTATTCAGAAAGAGCTATCACGAATGTGAGGGATTGAAAGCAGAGTGGATGGGGGATTGCAGAAATTGGTTAAGAGAGGATGAGAAATCTGCAAAAGGCAAAGTGGGTTTGAGGATTATATTTTACTATTAGATATTATGTTGAGTTGGATTTGTTTATATTTGCCGTTGTTTGTGTGCAACTGTTATGTATAAAATAATGGATTTTTTTATGGACAGTGAATCCAGAAATACCTTTGATTATCTCCAAGTACATCACCATACTTGCGCATCGTAGCAGGATCTTGCGATGACACATCCATTTTCGTAATGGTTGCACGGTGGTGGGTTCTATAGAAGTCCAATTCCTGAAATAAAGCAATCAGCAATTTTAGGGTCCTACAAACCTAGGTCTCCAGTTTTTTGCACAGTTTTTCATTTTAAAGGACTTTAAAAATATCAGTTTTATTTTCTCTGAAATATTGTAATGTAATGTAATTTATTTTAGCGCTATTGTCATCAAAATTACATGATGAAGTAATAATAATATAATAACTATTTAATAAAATAAAATATTATCTTACTTTAAGTGCATGATCCAGTCTACGTCTGAGCGTATTGAGTTCATTGTTGGCTTTATCATACTGCTGCTTGAGCGTATCATAGTCGCGCTCGCGTGGAGATCCTGCATTCATCGAATAATTCCGCGATAACGTACCTATAACAATAACATAAACATCAGCTATAAAGTAAACATATATGTTGATATTGTTTACCATTGCTGGTGTTTCCATCACTATTAGAAGCCATACTGAATCTGTAATAGTACAATGCGGTGAATAGAAAGTGACTGTTTTGTAATTGCGCGGCGCGGTGGCTCGTGAAAATTCTACACACCGATGACTTAATATGTTGCTAATTTGAACATACATTAATTTAAGGCACTGAGATGACTACAATTGAGTTTATTTTACCAGTAGAAATTAAGTACATGAGGAGCGACAAAAAAAGGACAAAATGAGGATATAAGAAGAGAACTAAATGTAACAATAACAATAAATTACATAGAGAAAAGACAATTGGGATAACGAGGACATATAATTAGGAAGGCAGAGATAACACTAGCCAAAAGAATATGGAAAGTAAAAATCAAAAACAAGAAAAAAAGGAAGACCAAGGCAAAAAAATGGATGAAACTATATCGGAGCTATTAGAAAGGAAAGAGAAAAAACTGAAAATAATCGATAAACTGGCAATAAATAGAAAGAATGGGAAAAAATTATAAAATAATGCAAAACAATTATAAAAGACATTAGGACATTAGACAAGACACTTAAAATCAAAATACAAGCAGCAGAAATGAAGTATTTAAGGAGAGTAGAAGAAATCAATAAGAATTGACAGAATATGAAACAAGCCAATTCAAACAACTCTACAAATAGAATGTATACAGACAATTATAGAAAGAAAACAACTCAAATGGCATGGACACATAATTTGAATGCCAAAAGGCAGACATATGTATAGAACACAAGAATACAAGGAAAGAAATGTGACCACATAAAACATGAGAAGACAACATACAGGAAATACTAATGAGGAATGACATTGGATGCCAGTAGGCAAGGAGAATCACAAACAATTTTGTATACTTTTCCTTACAAAACATTATCAAACCTAATATTGTATGCCCTACTTATTCTTCTTCTAACTATGCAGTTGCAACATCTAAGGTAACAATAGACACAACTATCCTACTATTGCATTATTTTTGTCCTCATTTGACGAATAAAACTGTCAGTAATACAAATATTTGCCACAACATGCACTGACAGCACAAACGTCATATATGAAGGTCAATCATCTTCAAAACAATGTCTTCATATTTTTAGTATAGGGATATAAATAGTTTAACATGTCAAGTGCCATGTGCATGAGATAATATACACAAAAGTTAAAGTTAAGTCTAGTATGCCCCATATATGAATTTGAATACACATAGTATAATCTAACTTATTCTGTAACTGGCTATTGACCTTTGGGTCTTTTTGTCATGTGTTATTGTTCATGTATGTGAGCATAAGAACATAGTACTTTACAAAATCATCCCCGAGCTTTCTTAAGAGTCATAAGTGGCATTAATTACAGATTTATATTCTTAATAATTATCTATTTCAAACGCCTTGAACTATGCATTACATTATTTTTCACATATACATTTTTAATTAGTCTTAAATTAATAAATGATATTAATTTAATCATAGAAAATAACAGATAATAGTGTAGTGCATAGTTCAAGCCATTTGAAATAGTGGATGGGTATAGTTAGGTTGGTATATTGCAGTATAACTATCAATAACATTTTGTTTTGTTTTCTATATTGCAAATTTATGACCCTGATTTTCTTTATTTCTCTGATAACATATCTTATGCTGCATGAATGTAATAGCTACATGTATGTAATAGCTGCATGTATGTAATAGCCACACAAAAGTAATCAGAAGATAAATTACAATAAAATACCAAATTATACTATTGTAGCTCATGCGACATATTTTTTTTTAATAAAGTGGCCCAATGGATTCTTTTCCAAAAATGACTGCAGCAATTAACTTGTTAATAGATTTATTGCTCTTAATAAGTCAGTTGTACTATAATTATCAATAATTACAAGGGAAGTGTATTAAAAAAGCTAAAAATTCTGCTGCTTGGAAAGCTACAAAGTATAATCTGACTTATTCTATTCTGTAACTGGCTATTGACCTTTGGGTCTTTCTGTCATGTGTTATTGTTCATGTATGTGAGCATAAGAACATAGTACTTCACAAAATCATCCCCGAGCTTTTTTAAGAGTATTATTATTATAATATAATATATAAATCTATGTTGTTATTGATAGTATATTGCATTATAACGATAATTATTAAGAATATAAATCTGTAATTAATAAAGCACCTTACACAGTCAATAATACTGTCAATCCTAGTACTGTCAATATTTGCTTCAATCCTTCATTTATATTTATCAAGTAATCAATTATCCAGATAAATATCAGTATTCTCTTCATTCAATCATTACTTTACCTTACAGGATGAGCAATACTAGCAATATTTTAGAATAATGAACATTTTAAACATATTATCATACAGTAATACTGTCATTATTCTAAAATATTGACAGTAATATTGATCATGTAAGGTGCCTTTATGAAACTTATGTCATATCATTATATTCCTAATAATTATCATTATAATGTGATATACTATCAATAACAACATAGATTTAGATATTATATTCAATAGTTATGAATAGTATAATAGATTTAAAACTATTAGTATATAGCATGTAATATCATAATAAGGATATTAATTTCTGACAAAATCAACCCACTCGTAAACTTATTATTATTGTTATTATCATAATAAATCAACCAAAAATAAATCTGTATCAAAACACATATTGAGCCCCCCACAAAGCACAACTCAATGCCCACTGATTCAGACTCAATTAGCAAAAGGCTGCTGCGACTAAAACATAAACAATTAATTTCAATTTGTTATATTTAGTCGAGCTGTCAGACGCGATTTTTCGCACACGATTTCAGAGTTATCACGCGCAAACCGTACAAGTGGGGAGCGAATAGGGGTTGTAAATACCTTGTGCAGCCACTTTGAACAATCCACAGTGTTTAAAAAAGGGCACTTACGCAGTTATTTATCATCACACAACACCAAAATAAATAAGGCACGACGCCATCTTGACTTGTTGGAGAATGACGCATGAAGTTGACAGCTGAGATATACAGGGTTGCGTTCATATGCGAACAGCGAATTTACAAACAATTATTCACGCTTTAAATGTTAATTATAATAATAATATTAATAATAATAATTAAATGCGTGTGTATATTCATTCATACTGTTGCTGCTAAAGCGTTCATTAGGTAGACTATCACTAACAGTTTCTTACTTCATACCTAGCATCTGATTGGCTGACGGATTAACGCGGACGCAGTAACGGAAGACAAGACAATATGTATATAATAATGATAATGTTAATAATAATGATAATAATAATTATAATGATAATAATAATGATATTAAATAAATATCATAATAATAATAATGATAATAATAATGATATTTAATAATAATGATATTAAATAATAATTATAATAATAATGATATTAAATAATAATAATAATAATGAAAAAAATAATGATAATAGTAATGATACCAATATTGATAATAATAATGATAATAATAATGGTAATAATAATGGTAAAAATAATGATAATAATTAAATGCGTGTATATATTCATACATACTGTTGCTGCTAAAGCGTTCATTAGGTAGCCAATCAGAAACAATTTCTTACTTCACGCCTAGCATCTGATTGGCTGACGAATTAACGCGGACGTAGTAAAGGAAGGCAAGACAATATGTATATAATAATGATAATAATAATGATATTAAATAATAATGATAATAATAATGATATTAATAATAATGATAATAATAAATGATAATAATAAATGATGATAATAATGATAATAATAATGATAATAATAATGATATTAATAATAATGATATTAAATAATAATGATAATAATAATGATATTAATAATAATGATAATAATAAATGATGATAATAATGATAATAATTATGATAACAATAATGATAATAATAGTGATAATAATGATGATAATAATAATGATAATAATAATGATAATAATAATGATAATAATAATGACAATAATAATGATAATAATAATGATAATAATAATGATAATAATAATGATAATAATAATGATAATAATAATGATAATAATAATGATAATAATAATGATAATAATAATGATAATAATAATGATAATAATAATGATAATAATGCTAATAATAATGATAATAATAACGAATTCTTTATTTACGTAATAATAGTAAATAAAACTCGGAAAGTGGCAAGTCTCACATACACATACAACTAATACACGGCAGAAAGACTCGAAGGTCGATAGCCAGTTACTGAATTGAAACAAATACAGTAACTACTACTACTACTACTACTAGTAGTAGTAGTAAATAATAATTACAAATATATCAAAAATGCCTAGAAATATATCAGTTATATTTTATTATACTGCTGTAATATTTAAATTAATTATACGCTTTTTGGATTTCCCAAAGGTAAGGCAATTTGTTATCAGGGCTGTATTTAAGGGATGCTTGTGACTTTAATAATAATAATAATAATAATAATAAGCTTTATTTACCCAACAGAGTAACACTCCAGTTACAGGGTTTAATGTTTAAATAATATTACTAATATAATAAAATAATAACTAATAATCTATGCAAATACAAATTTGTAGATGTTTTTGATGTTTACCACAAATTTGTAAAAATTTCAAAAATCCCTCGATGAATATTTTTCAAATTTTGCTAATACATTACCAATATGTTGATTTATCCATTAAAGTCATAATCAAAAATTACGGTGTTGCTAGTTTTCAAACTATTGTATACCAAAGTCACTATGATATAAAAATTTGATGTTGTATGTAGTAACAGCAAATTTCAAAATATTTCAAAAATCCCTCAATGGATATTTTTCTAACTTTGCTAATATATTACCAATATATTATTCTATCCATTAAACGTATAAACAAAAAATACGCGATTGCTAGTTCTCAAGCTATTTGATGCCAAAGTCAGTATTATATATAAATACGATTTTGTATGTGGTAACCGCAGATTTCAAAATATTTCAAAAATCCCTCGATGGATATTTTTCAAACTTTGCTAATATATTACCAATATATTAGTCTATCCATTAAACGTATAAACAAAAAATACGCTATTGCTAGTTTCGAAGCTATTTGATGCCAAAGTCAGTATTATATATAAATTTGATTTTGTATGTAGTAACCGCAGATTTCAAAATATTTCAAAAATCCCTCTATGGATATTTTTCAAACTTTGTAATATATTACCAATATATTAGTCTATCCATTAAATGTATAAACAAAAATTACGCTATTGCTACTTTTCAAGCTATTTGATGCCAAAGTCAGTATTATATATAAATTTGATTTTATATGTAGTAACCGCAGATTTCAAAATATTTCAAAAATCCGTCGATGAATATTTTTCAAACTTTGCTAATATATTACCAATATATTAGTCTATCCATTAAATGTATAAACAAAAATTACGCTATTGCTAGTTTCCAAGCTATTTGATGCCAAAGTCAGTATTACATATAAATACAATTTTGTATGTAGTAACCGCAAATTTCAAAATAATTCAAAAATCCCTCGATGGATATTTTTCAAACTTTGCTAATACATTACCAATATATTAGTCTATTCATTAAAGTTATAAAGAAAATTTACGATATTGCTAGTTTTTAAGTTTTCAAGCTATTTAATTTAAGTCAGTAGTATATGAAAATACGATTTTGTATATAGTAACCGCGGATTTCAAAATATTTAAAAAATCCCTCGATGGATATTTTTCAAACTTTGCTAATACATTACCAATATTTTAGTCTATCCATTAAAGTTATAAACAAAATTTACGTTATTGCTAGTTTTCAAGTTCTCAAGCTATTTAATTTAAGTCAGTAGTATATGAAAATACGATTTTGTATATAGTAACCGCGGATTTCAAAATATTTATAAAATCCCTCGATGGATATTTTTCAAACTTTGTTAATACATTACCAATATATTAGTGTATCCATAGAAGTTATAATCGAAAATTACGTTATTGCTACTTTTCAAGCAATTTAATGCCAAAGTCAATATTATATAAAAATTCAATTTTGTATGTGGTAACCGTAAATTTCAAAATAATTCAAAAATCCCTTGATGGATATTTTTCAAACTTTGCTAATACATTACCAATATATTAGTCTATCCATTAAACTTATAAACAAAAAATACGCTATTGCTAGTTTCCAAGCTATTTGATGCCAAAGTCAGTATTACATATAAATACAATTTTGTATGTAGTAAACGCAAATTTCAAAATATTTCAAAAATCCCTCAATGGATATTTTTCAAACTTTGCTAATACATTACCAATATATTAGTCTATCCATTAAACTTATAAACAAAAAATACGCTATTGCTAGTTTCCAAGCTATTTGATGCCAAAGTCAGTATTACATATAAATACAATTTGGTATGTAGTAAACGCAAATTTCAAAATATTTCAAAAATCCCTCAATGGATATTTTTCAAACTTTGCTAATACATTACCAATATATTAGTCTATCCATTAAACTTATAAACAAAAAATACGCTATTGCTAGTTTCCAAGCTATTTGATGCCAAAGTCAGTATTACATATAAATACAATTTTGTATGTAGTAAACGCAAATTTCAAAATATTTCAAAAATCCCTTAATGGATATTTTTCAAACTTTGCTAATACATTACCAATATATTAGTCTATCCATTAAACTTATAAACAAAAAATACGCTATTGCTAGTTTCCAAGCTATTTGATGCCAAAGTCAGTATTACATATAAATACAATTTTGTATGTAGTAACCGCAAATTTCAAAATATTTCAAAAATCCCTCGATGGATATTTTTCATACTGTGCTAATATATTACCAATATATTAGTCTATCCATTAAACTTATAAACAAAAAATACGCTATTGCTAGTTTCCAAACTATTTGATGCCAAAGTCAGTATTACATATAAATACAATTTTGTATGTAGTAACCGCAAATTTCAAAATATTTCAAAAATCCCTCGATGGATATTTTTCAAACTTTGCTAATACATTACCAATATTTCAGTCTATCCATTAAAGTTATAAACAAAATTTACGTTATTGCTAGTTTTTAAGTTTTAAAGCTATTTAATTTAAGTCAGTAGTATATGAAAATACGATTTTGTATGTAGTAACCGTAAATTTCAAAATATTTCAAAAATCCCTCGACGGATATTTTTCAAACTTGGCTAATATATTACCAATATATTAGTCTATCCATTAAATTTATAAAGAAAAAAAAAGCTATCCCTAGTTTTCAAGCTATTTGTTGCCAAAGTCAGTATTATATATAAATATAATTATGTATGTAGTAACCGCAATTTCAAAATATTTCAAAAATCCCTCGTTGGATATTTTTCAAACGTTGCTAATATATTACCAATATATTAGTCTATCCATTAAACTTATAAACAAAAAATACGCTTATACTAGTTTTCAAGCTATTTGATATCAAACTCAGTAATATATATATAAATACAATTTTGTATGTAGTAACCCTAGATTTCAAAATATTTCAATAATTCCTAGATGGATATTTTTGAAACTTGACTTATATATTACCAATATATTAGTCTATCCATTAACCTAATAAACAAAAAATACGCTATTACTAGTTTTCAAGCTATTTGTTGCCAAAGTCACTATTATATATAAATATGATTTTGTATGTGGTAATCGCAGATTTCAAAATATTTCAAAAATCCCTCGATGAATATTTTTCAAACTTTGCCAATACATTACCAATATATTAGTCTATCCATTAAAGTTATAAACAAAATTTACGTTATTGTTAGTTTTTAAGTTTTCAAGCTATTTAATTTAAGTAGTATATGAAAATACGATTTTGTATATAGTAACCGCGAATTTCAAAATATTTAAAAAATCCCTTGATGGATATTTTTCAAACTTTGTTAATACATTACCAATATATTAGTGTATCCATAGAAGTTATAATCGAAAATTACGTTATTGCTACTTTTCAAGCAATTTAATGCCAAAGTCAATATTATATAAAAATCCAATTTTGTATGTGGTAACCGTAAATTTCAAAATATTTCAAAAATCCCTCGATGGATATTTTTCAAACTTTGCTAATACATTACCAATATATTAGTCTATGCATTAAACTTATAAACAAAAAATACGCTATTGCTTGTTTCCAAGCTATTTGATGCCAACGTCAGTATTACATATAAATACGATTTTGTATGTAGTAACCGCAAATTTCAAAATATTTCAAAAATCCCTCGATGGATATTTTTCAAAATTTGCTAATACATTACCAATATACTAGTCTATCGATTAAACTTATAAACAAAAAATACGCTATTGCTAGTTTCCAAGCTATTTGATGCCAAAGTCAGTATTACATATAAATACAATTTTGTATGTAGTAACCGCAAATTTCAAAATATTTCAAAAATCCCTCGATGGATATTTTTCAAACTTTGTTAATACATTACCAATATATTTATCTATCTATTAAAGTTATAAACAAAATTTACACTATTGCTAGTTTTCAAGCTATTTAATGCCAAAGTCAGTATTCTATAAAAATACGATTTTGTATGTAGTAACCGTAAATTTCAAAATATTTTAAAAATACCTGGTTGGATATTTTTCAAACTTTGTTAATACATTACCAATATATTTGTCTATCCATTAAAGTTATAAACAAAATTTACGCTATTTCTAGTTTTCAAGTTATTTTATGCCAAAGTCAGTATTCTATTAAAATACGATTTTGTATGTAGTAACCGCAGATTTCCAAATATTTCAAAAATCCCTCGTTGGATATTTTTCAAACTTTCGTAATATATTACCAATATATTAGTCTATCCATTAAACTTACAAACAAAAACACGCTATTGCTAGTTTCGAAGCTATTTGATACCAAAATCAGTATTATATATAAATATGATTTTGTATGTAGTAACCGCAGATTTCAAAATTTTTCAAAAATCCCTCGATGGATATTTTTCAAACTTTGTTAATACATTATCAATATATTTGTCTATTCATTAAAGTTATAAACAAAAATTACACTATTGCTAGTTTTCAAGCTATTTAAGCCAACATCAATATTATATAAAAATTCAAATTTATATGTAGTAACCGCAAATTTCAAAATATTTCAAAAATCCCTCGATGGATATTTTTCAAACTTTGCTAATACATTACCAATATATTAGTCTATCCATTAAAGTTATAAACAAAATTTACGTTATTGCTAGTTTTTAAGTTTTCAAGCTATTTAATTTAAGTCAGTAGTATATGAAAATACGATTTTGTATATGGTAACCGCGGATTTCAAAATATTTAAAAAATCCCTCGATGAATATTTTTCAAACTTTACAAACTCATTACCAATATATTTCTCTACCTAATAAAGTTATAAACAAAAATGACGTTATTGCTAGTTTTCAAGCTATTTAATGTCAAAATCAGTATTATATAAAAATACGATTTTGTATGTAGTAACCGTAAATTTCAAAATATTTCAAAAATCCCTCGACGGATATTTTTCAAATTTGGTTAATATATTACCAATATATTAGTCTATCCATTAAACTTATAAAGAAAAAAAAGCTATCGATAGTTTTCAAGCTATTTGTTGCCAAAGTCAGTATTATATATAAATATAATTATGTATGTAGTAACCGCAATTTCAAAATATTTCAAACTTTTCTAATACATTACCAATATATTAGTCTATCCATTAAAGTTATAAGCTAAAATTAAGCTATTGCTAGTTTTCAAGTTATTTAATGTTAAAGTCAGTATTTTGAAAGTAGACATCGGTAGGACTATGTGGGTGGGGACTGTATACTGCGAGGAAAACCTGAAGGAGCTGAAAGAGTACGTCTGGATGAAACGGATGGAGAAGAATGGATCATTGAGGGCACTGGAATGTCAGAGTGGGGAAGTTGGAAGGAGGAATCAGAAACTAGAAATATTAGCATATGAGGAAAAGCTAAAGGACGTCAAGTGGGAGAAGGTGCACTCGATATAGTAGTTGGAGAGGATGATGGTCACCCGTAGCATGGAGCGGTGGAGGTGCTGAAAGAGTGGCGCGTGGATGTGATTGTTCCAGTACTTGAAGGGAGAGTAGCCTCGCAGTTGAAATAGAAAAATCACGTTAATGTACAAACTAATGACGACAAAGGCGAAAAGCAGACTGAAAGTTGAAGTGGACCGAAAAAGGTTGTTGTCGGTAAGTTTTTGAAGGGAAGAGGGACGACGGAGAAGATTTCCGTATGCGAGAATGATGGAGGAACTACTGCAGTGCAAAAGGATGTATGCAGTATTTGTGGATGTTAAAGCAGCACATGACTCAGTTCCGAGGGGTAAGGGAAGTGACACGTGCTGGCACCTAGGCAACGAATGTGAGAGGGTGAAAGCAGAGTGGATTGCAGGAAGGAGAATGAAAAGTTGAATGTTGTTATGATATATGCAAAAGGCTGGGGTGGTAAAGTAAGTGGATGAGGGTAGACAGGGAATAATGGAGACGTATTACACTGCTTTGAGAATGTTTTTACTATAATATTATGTTGAGTTGGGTTTGTGTGTGTGTGTATGTGTGTGTGTGTGTATGTGTGTGTGAGTGAGAGTGTGAGTGTGAGTGTGAGTGTGAGTGTGAGTGTGAGTGTGAGTGTGAGTGTGAGTGTGAGTGTGTCGTGCTTGAGTTTTAAAATTTATTTTTTAGTTAGTCGTGTCAGATTATTAAAGATGTTAAACTACAATGTTGTAATAAGAAAAATTGTTATATATTTGATTTTTATTTATATAGTTTCAGTTATATATTTGATTTATATTTATTTATAAAATCATTACAACGCAAGTCGTGACCATCAAAAATCCCGTCCCTGTATGAAGCTCGCATGTGATTCCACCTAAATTACTTTATCATGTACCTTCAGATAACACTCTCTAATGTAAACCAGCCCCTATATCAACCCCATTAATCAAACCCCATTAAAACCGCAATCACACGAATCAGTCGCCATGCTACTAGCAACGCTTCTACTCCTCCTGATTCCAGAAGCCAAACTTTTACAACCGCCCTCGGATCAGCCGGAAAAACTCGTTGCAAGCTGCGTTTTGGACGCACTCCGCATAAAAGCATCCCCAAATGCTTTGATAACCACATTACTAGAACCCATCGCACAATCTCCATCTGTCGAAATCCAAAATTTCATCATAAAAGGCCTTAACTTGGCACAGGAATGGAACGTAGAAGTCTCGAACGGATACCGCAATGCGTTCCAATCATGGCGGGAATGTCTGGCGAATTGCAGCTCGAACGACCCCGTATACAAAAACCACTTCAAACACACAATATTCACATCGCATTACGTAATCATCACCGACAATTTAACAACATTAACAACAATGCTACTAAAAATCCGTAAGAACCGTACATATAACATGGAAGCAATTTACTACATATGTTACCTAACAACACGCACGGAGGACCAAAAAGTAGCCCTAGAGGTGCTTGAAACCATGTATCGATTAAAACACTACAGAACAGTCGCTATAGTACCAGCAGGTGATCAGAAATATAACTCATACGCATACGATTTATTCTCTGAAGCGACACAATTTTGCGGAACATCACCTGAAATAATCCAAAGAAATGTATGCATAAACGGATCATTTCAAGCTAAAACCTTCTTGTCACGACTAAAACTAACAAATTTAAACTGTACAGTTAACGCATTTCTAATGCAAACACCGCCGTTTATAATCAACCGCTCTGCAGGTGTAGAAATACGTATTTTAGAGCACATTTCTGATCGTTTGAACATCAGCTACAATTTTACAATAAACAGTTTGTCCCAAGACTGGGGTGCGAAACGTACGGGCAATTGGACAGGTTTATTAAAAAATATCCTTGAAGATCCTTTTAGTATTGGCGTTGGATGTGCTTCGCTTTCCGAAGCTAGAATGGTGGATTTTGATTTTAGTGATGATTATTTTGTGGAGAAGATGGTTTGGGTGGTGCCCGCAGCGGAAATGATGCCGCAATGGAAGGCGATTTTTAAAATTTTTAGATATAAACTTTGGATAGCACTACTGGCTATAGTTGTTATTGGAGGTGTTTTAATTGGTTGGTTAAGCAAGGGAATTGCAAATGAGCTTAATTTATATAAAAATATAGGTGCTTCACTTATGTTGTCTCTACAGGTGATGATAGGGCATCCCGCTAAAAATAACCCACGTACTCGTGTGATACGGATTTTGTTTATCCACATGGCACTTTTTAATATCATTGTGGGCTGTTTGTATCAGAGTGGACTTATAAATGTACTTACTAATCCTAAATATGAGAAACAGATTGAACGTGATGATGAGATTTATGAATCAAGTTTTGGGATTGGTGGGATGGAGGCGTATAAGGAGATATTTAATGTGACTACTGAAGTGGATGCTATGAAAATCTATAATAAGTATGAGGTGTATCCTGATAATAATGACTCTATGTACACATGGTTGGTCACAGTTGCTACTGATCGGGATACTATAACTGTTTTAGGTGATAACTATGTGAAGTATCATTTGGCCCAAAACGATCGCGTGCTAATGAATCACGATTTAACCCCTAAAGTTTATGTCGTTAATGAAATCCTGTTCACTTATCAAGTTCGCTTGATTTTCGCTAAAGGTTTTCCACTGAAAAGTGCTTTCAATGACGTCATTAATGGACTGGTATCGTGCGGATTGGTCACTAAATGGCGTGACGACTATATTGCTTTCAAAAGAAATGCCGTCCAGGAAGAAGAGGATGAGATTGAGAATGTTGGTAATAGCAAGGTTATTGTATTAGATAACGTTCAAGGGATGTTTGGGATATTATTAGTTGGTTATAGCCTTGCAGTGTTGATCTTCACAATTGAAATAGGGATTCAAAGGTTTAATCCACGTAATGAATACAGGAAATATTTGCAAAGACGACATTTTCAGAAAAAAGTATTAAGAGCCAAGAGCAACTTGAGGAGATGGCAGGAGATTCAATCCAAAAAAATGTAATTAAATTTAAAAAGTTAGAAATTAATAAATTTGTGGTTCAAATATACAAAATGCTATTTTTATATAATAACAAAACCAGGAATCCCGTAATTTTTGAAATGTTCAGGGAACAAGCCGATTCTCGAACCTCGGCCTTGAGGGTTCTTCAAGGCCGAGGTTCGAGAATCGGCTGGTTCCCACTACTGGCATAACGATACAAACAAAAAACAAAAATACAACTTTACATAATATCTATACTAAATATAATCCTCAAACTAGGAATATACCCTCCACCTCATATTCCTTTTCTACCCACAACCAGTTCCCACGCCAATCATTTACATATTTCCACGCTTTTCCATCGGCTCTTTAACCATTCACCCACCAACCACTATGACTTCACTCTCTCACATTCGTTGCCTAGGTGCCAACATGAGTCACCTCTCTTACAACATGGCACACACGTAGCGTGTCCTTGGGAGGTTCCCCCGCATTTACCACTCCTCATGACCAGCGTTGTACCAGCTCTCAGTCATTCTAAAATTCACGCTGTCTAACGAGGAGGGAGACAACGGCAGGACCAGCAAGTGCCCCAGGATGAGGAAAATTAACAGAACACTATTCCCACGGACGAAAGAAACATACAAGGCAACAGGAAAGAATACGAAGGTACAGGGGAGACACGTGTGGCCACCTCGAAAGGAGAGGGCCAGTCCCCTCACGGAGTTGAAGATGGTACAGATCAACCTCTACCGCTACCGGATGGCCCACGATCTTCAATGCGCCACAGTTGAGAAAGGTGAGGGTTGGACGACGTTGAATGATGAGGGCTGGACGACTTTGAAGGATGAGGGCTGGACGACCTTGAACGATGAGGACTGGACGACATTGAAAGATGAGGGCTGGACGACCTTGAAAGTTGAGGGCTGGACGACCTTGAAAAATGAGGGGTGGATCATCTGAATGCGAGAAGGACTTAGGAGGAAAGTATTAAACAGGAAGGGAATTAGTCGCCATGAGGGTAGAGAAGGTTAACGTGGTAAGTATCTATCTTTCCTCGTACAGTGAGGAGGAAAGGACGTGATACTGCATGGGTGAACTAAATAGGAAAATACTCTGGGCGGGTGGAAGGAAACTTGTAGTCGAGGTTAACTTCAATACGTGGAACGACGTCTGTAACGGCGGTCGCGATAAAGAGAACAGACAGGTACAAGCGGATTTGGTTGCTACACACAACGGGTAAGAAGGGATTACCAGTTGATACTTGATCTCACTCTGAGCAGCGAAGACTAATCACGGAAGCACGAGCAATAGGTGGCAGGTGCTTGAAGCAGAATCCGCATGCGATCACCTTTATATTGCGTTCCATATAGGGCAAGAGGACGAAAATGAAAGTGAGGCAAGGTGAGTTATCCCGAAATGGTCCTACGATCCACGGACCTGAAGCCAAGAAATGTTTGACCAGAGGGGCTATTCGCTAGCGACGCCAGAAGCCCTAGCGAAACGTCTAGAAGGATCATGACCTCGATGATGAGAAAAGGGACAGTGGCAGGGCCCAGAAGAGTTGATTAGTGGTCCGCAGAAATCGCTGAAATACGGAGCACATGTATACGAGAGACGAGGAGAAGGCCGATAGACAGAAATGATTGGACACCAGCTACAAACTAGCCAAAGGAAGAATGAAAACGGCTATATGGGAAGCTAAAACGCGAAAATGGTAAGAAGTCTTAGAAGCACTGCGGGCAGCGGTGCAGGACTGCTCTGAGGCAACTGAAAGCACAACTCTCCCCCCTGCCATTAATGGATAGGGACGACAAGAGAGCTGCGACCACAGCACCTCTTCTCTGAAGATGAAGCGAAAAGGAACAGTGGTAGAGCGCAGAAGAGATCATTAGTGGTCCGCAGAAATCGTTGAAATGCGGAGACGAAAGACGAGGAGGGCGAGGAGAAGGGCGGTAGACAGGAATGATTCGACACCAGCTACAAACTAGCCAAAGGAAGAATGAAAGCGGCCATATGGGAAGCTAAAATGCGAAAATAGGAAGAAGTCTTAGAAGCATTGCGGGCAGCGGTGCAGGACTGCTCTGAGGCAACTGAAAGCACAACTCTCCCCCCTGCCATTAATGGATAGGGACAACAAGAGAGCTGCGACCACAGCACCTCTTCTCTGAAGATGAAGCGAAAAGGAACAGTGGCAGGGCGCAGAAAAGTTCATTAGTGGTCCGCAGAAATCGTTGAAATGCGGAGACGAAAGACGAGGAGGGCGAGGAGAAGGCCGGCAGACAGGAATGATTGGACACCAGCTACAAACTAGCCAAAGGAAGAATGAAAGGGGCCATAAGGGAAGCTAAAACGCGAAAATGGGCACCGGGGCCCGATGGTATCCCGCTCGAACTAATTAAGCGTGCAGTATGGAGATACCAGGAGCCATACAAGGCTGTAATTAGGGGATGATTTCCGAAGATATGGAAGAGGGCGAGGCTGTTCCTCATACCAAAACCGGTATATAGTCCATCGGCATATATACTGCTTTGCATGCTTAACGCTGAGGGAAAACTGCTGGAGTACCTGGTTATGGGAACAACCAGCCATATCACAGAGGACTAGGGTGATTAGCGTATTTTACGGCTTTCGGAAGGTACGGTCGACCATTAACGGCGTGAAGGCGGTCGTTGTGGGTACACGGAGGACGAAAAATTTTTGCGTCCTCGTGTCGCTTCAACGCATTCAAAATGGCGCGGCGCGAGATCATCCGTATTCGCTGCCGTTAAATGATGTTGGAAGGGGACAAGTGCTATCCAATTGACACATATCTCCAAGAGAGATTGTACTGGTGGGAGACTGGCAGCCGAACGTATGGAAGATGGCCTGCGCCGTACGACAGCGCTCGTGAACAGATCGAAGCGTGCTGGCGAGAAGATAACATGGCCACCATCATGATTAGAAAAAAAGATAACTGGAGTGTCATCAACAGCCAGGGGGGTGAATTTTGAGCGATTGCTATGATTATAACGATCGCGAGACTCACTATTATTGTGAATGGTGTCGATGTTTGGCTCTTCACCTCGTGAAAAATGATGGCTATCTCTGACAGAAACTAAAGGCTAGCCAGTTGTTATATTTGTTCATTAATTTTTGTGCTAATGCTATTAGTCTATCGTTATGAATCATGTTGAGCTTATAGCGACTACTTATGAATACATTCAGAGTATTTTATAAAATTTTGAAAATTGTATAAGGAATTACAGCGTTTTTTGTAATCTTACTAATATACGATTTCGTAATTTTTCAGTTTAACATCTCAAAAAGTCTGTAAGGAGTTACGATACAGACTGTATACTCCGTATAAACTAAATATGACAACTTATGAATACATTCAGAGCATTTTATAAAATTTTGAAAATTGTATAAGCAATTACAGCATTTTTTTGAAATCATACTAATATCCGTTTTCATAATTTTCGAGATTAACATCTCAAAAAGTCTGTAAGGAGTTACGATACAGACTGTACACTCCGTATATACTAAATATGACTTTTTATGAATACATTCAGAGCATTATATAAAATTTTGAAAATTGTATAAGGAATTACAGCATTTTTTGTAATCTTACTAATATACGATTTCGTAATTTTTGAGATTAACATCTCAAAAAGTCTGTAAGGAGTTACGATACAGACTGTACACTCCGTATAAACTAAATATGACTTCTTATGAATACATTCAGAGCATTTTATAAAATTTTGAAAATTGTATAAGGAATTACAGCATTTTTTGTAATCTGACTAATATCCGATTTCGTAATTTTCGAGATTAACATCTCAAAAAGTCTGTAAGGAGTTACGATACAGACTGTACACTGCGTATAAACTAAATATGACTTTTGATGAATACATTCAGAGCATTTTATAAAATTTTGAAAATTGTATAAAGAATTACAGCATTTTTTGTAATCTTACTAATATACGATTTCGTAATTTTCGAGTTTAACATCTAAAAAAGTCTGTAAGGAGTTACGATACAGACTGTACACTCCGTATAAACTAAATATGACTACTTATGAATACATTCAGAGCATTTTATAAAATTTTGAAAATTGTATAAGGAATTACAGCATTTTTTGTAATCTTACTAATATCCGACTTCTTAATTTTCGAGATTAACATCTCAAAAAGTCTGTAAGGAGTTACGGTACAGACTGTACACTCCGTATAAACGAAATATGACTTCTTATGAATACATTCAGACCATTTTATAAAATTTTGAAAATTGTATAAGGAATTACAGCATTTTTTGTAATCTTACTAATATACGATTTCGTAATTTTTGAGTTTAACATCTCAAAAAGTCTGTAAGGAGTTACGATACAGACTGTACACTCTGTATAAACTAAATATGACTTCTTATGAATATATTCAGAGGATTTTTTTATAAAATTCTGAAAATTATAAAAGGAATTACAGCATTTTTCGTAATGTTACTAATGTACGATTTCGTAATGTTCGTGTTTAACATCTCAAAAAGTCTGTAAGGAGTTACGATACAGACTGTATACTCCGTATAAACTAAATATGACAACTTATGAATACATTCAGAGCATTTTATAAAATTTTGAAAATTGTATAAGCAATTACAGCATTTTTTTGAAATCATACTAATATCCGTTTTCATAATTTTCGAGATTAACATCTCAAAAAGTCTGTAAGGAGTTACGATACAGACTGTACACTCCGTATATACTAAATATGACTTTTTATGAATACATTCAGAGCATTATATAAAATTTTGAAAATTGTATAAGGAATTACAGCATTTTTTGTAATCTTACTAATGCACGATTTCGTAATTTTCGAGTTTAACATCTCAAAAAGTCTGTAAGGAGTTACGATACAGACTGTACACTCCGTATATACTAAATATGACTTCTTATGAATACATTCAGATCATTTTATAAAATTTTGAAAATTGTATAAGCAATTACAGCATTTTTTGTAATCTTACTAATATTCGATTTCGTAATTTTCGAGTTTAACATCTCAAAAAGTCTGTAAGGAGTTACGATACAGACTGTACACTGCGTATAAACTAAATATGACTTTTGATGAATACATTCAGAGCATTTTATAAAATTTTGAAAATTGTATAAAGAATTACAGCATTTTTTGTAATCTTACTAATATACGATTTCGTAATTTTCGAGTTTAACATCTAAAAAAGTCTGTAAGGAGTTACGATACAGACTGTACACTCCGTATAAACTAAATATGACTACTTATGAATACATTCAGAGCATTTTATAAAATTTTGAAAATTGTATAAGGAATTACAGCATTTTTTGTAATCTTACTAATATTCGATTTCGTAATTTTCGAGATTAACCTCTCAAAAAGTCTGTAAGGAGTTACGATACAGACTGTACACTCCGTATATACTAAATATGACTTCTTATGAATACATTCGGAGCATTTTATAAAATTTTGAAAATTATATAAGGAACTACAGCATTTTTTGTAATCTTACTAATATCCGATTTCGTAATTTTCGAGATTAACATCTCAAAAAGTCTGTAAGAAGTTACGATACAGACTGTACACTCCGTATAAACTAAATATGACTACTTATGAATACATTCAGAGCATTTTATAAAATTTTGAAAATTGTATAAGGAATTACAGCATTTTTTGTAATCTTACTAATATATGATTTCGTAATTTTTGAGTTTAACATCTCAAAAAGTCTGTAAGGAGTTGCGATACAGACTATACACGTTGTATAAACAAAATATGACTAATGCAATTTGCATTCATTCATCAAACTGTAAATTTTATTGTAATAGTAATATGACCTTAACACCTCATTACATTTATTTATTAAGTGGGCGATGCCAATAATGCACACGTGCAACATCCACACTGCAATGATTGTGTTCCGTTGTAGTTTTTCGCGTTGTCAAATTTGATTAGTAAAATTTAAGTGCATCAAAAAAATTATGAGTCCGAGGTCGTCGCGTTCCTCGAATTGAATAAACATCTGTGTGTCTGCCGGGCCACACGCGCACAAATTCGTTCGTTGGCTGGTTAAAAATAGGTCTAAAATCGGGGACCCCAAGAGCCGCGTTATTTTTAGGGTCGCAAGACCGCGGGGGCCCGCATTCTTCCCGCGTTCTGATATGTGACGTGCGCAATTCCGCGCGCGATGGCGTTAGCGAAGACTACGTACTCGCTGCTCAAGCAGGCTGGGGTGGTTGGATACAGGTGAGGGTTTAAACATTTTATTTGTATACACATTTTAAATAATTAAGGCCTATCAGACGATGCTTGGATGCATAAATTGTTCTTGTGTTGAGTTAGATGGCCTAGAGAAATTTCTAAAGAGTAAGAATCGCACTGAGGGTTTATCTTTGTGTGATTAAGAAACTTAAGTACATTAAATCACTTTATTTTTTTTGGATTATTTTGTTATTCTTATGTATTTATCCATTAATGGATGTTTAGGACAATAATATCCATTTAATATTGCTCATCTCTTACTTGCTTTCTTTTCTTGATTATTATTTCCTCTATTCTGTTGACCCACTCCTTTCTTGGTCTACCTCTTCTTTTATTTCCAGTTCTTGCTTCCCATACCTGTTTTGTTTGATTCTTTTTGTCAATCCTAATTAAATGTCCCCACCAGATTGTACATATATTGGTTTTTGAAACGTCTATCGACGTCCAATTTCCATTACTTCTGTTGTCCCATTGTCCCTCTCAAAGGTCTCTAGCACTCATATCCTTTGTTATTCCTTCCTTCCACTGTTTTCATCTCCTTCCTCTATACTGGAACCCATTCCATCGCTCTCCTAGGTATTCGAGTTACATCCTTTGAACATGGACATACCAGGTCAGTTGCTTTGTTTCCTCATTTGTGTATACTATTCCTTCGATTCCCATTTTATTGACGACTAGACAGAATAAAAAAACGAAGACAATTAATCGAATACTTTCAAAACGAATGGTTTCAAGAATCGCACCTCTGGCTCGTTAAAAGGACATCATGTTAAATAAGGCCACAACTAGGTGTTACTCGCAACAGAGAGAAATAGTAGAAAGTTGGAGGCAGTGGAAATGTACCCATTCACCCATGTAATTTTAAGATTTATTTTTAGACATCTGTATTAAATACAGTTTATAAATAATCACCAAAAATCTACATTTTCGGATACTTTATTATACTTGATAATTATTGTTTATTTTAGTAAAAAGAACATCCTAGGACTCTGTCCCCTAGTAATATCGACAGTCTTGGTTGTGCTGACAGAGGTCTTGGCTCACCACTCAAGGAAAGCAGCGCACCGTTATTTCAACGATGGTTTCCCCAAACAACTGTTGTTGGAGTTCATTGCAACTGCAGAGATGTGCGCAGTCAGCTTCGAATTGTCAGTCAGTAAGTTTTCTAATTATTTATTTAATTGCAGTTAAAAATAATAGAATATCCGGAATATAAACTACACATGTTCAAACCAATACAATTCAAAATGATTTTATAAACAAGTACTTTTCCAAAGTCGCTTTCGTTTATCGTTCGGGGCTGTTCTAAGCCAGCTAAGATAAGCCCAGCTCAGCTCTCAAATAACGATAAATTTAAAATAGTGAAGGCCTATCAGACGATGCTTGGATGCATAAATTGTCCTTGTGTTGAGTTAGATGGCCTAGAGAAATATCTTAAGAGTAAGAATCGCACTGAGGGTTTATCTTTGTGTGATTAAGAAACTTAAGTACATTAACACCCGGTTTCTCCAACGAATCTTAACTAGTTTAGGACCGTCTCAATAATAAGACGGTCTTAAAGCGTTGCACACAACAAAAATCGGATCTTAAAACGATAAGGTCTTACATTGTAAGACTAAGTAAGATCTACATATGTTTGGTGCAACAGAATAAAAATTTAAGACGTGGTTATATATAAGACGAGTTTTAAGATTCGTTAGAAAAGTTGCAGTTCTCTCTCTCTATATATATATATATATATATATATATATATATATATATATATATATATATATATATATATATATATATATATATATATATATATATATATATATAGACACCCATGCTCGGACAAGAAATAGAAGAAAGAAAAGAAAGAGACAGAAATGTATAAATTAGAGCCTTACACCAATAATATGGCATATACGCATTCGATTAAATAAATAAATAAATAGACAACAAATATCTGCCGATTGATCCAGAATGCCATTCATCCGGACAAATTAATATCGGCCCGATATCATTATCGGCGATATGTCGGCCATCACTTTTGTGTTTGCAACAACCATATATCCCCAATCATTTTCTTAAATATCAAATTATGATTTAATTGAATTTTAAATTTAATTATTTCCTTCATTTATCCGTTCTGATTTTGTCTTTGTATTTTTCAGTTGCTGATAATTATGGAGTGTGGATGTATGCTCTCTACCTATTCGCGATGACAATATGGTGGTCCCAGGTTTGGGAGCAAGCCACCGCGTGCCCGTACATTCCTTTGGAGGAGATGGCTGAAGGCCGGGAGGTGTTCAAACGGGCAGCCATGATTGTCCTCAGCCAAGTTCTCGGCGGGATCGTGGTGTTCTGTTATGTGCAAACGTTATGGTCGATGGAGCTGGCGGAAACGCATCGGGGTAAAGCCGAGGAAGAGTGTAAAGCAGATTTGCATGTAAGTTGAAACACACAACACAACATTTGACTAACCAAGCGCGTTATTAGGCCCAATTCACACATATGAGGCAAAGAGGCGAAGGCGTGGCGAGAGGCACGACGCTTTCACGCCCCCTCTAAGGCCCAATTCACACATAAGTGGCGTCGGGTGCAGGCGCGGTGTAGGCGAGGTGCAGGCGCGATGTCCCACAAGATTGTGATGTCCATATGCAGTGAAGGGGTGAACATTGCACCTTATGTTTACATAGAGGCGGCGTGGAAGAGTTTCGCCTCTAGGCCTACCCCGTTTTAGGCGAAGAGACGAAGAAACGGTGCCGACGCGGCGAAAGGAACGAGGCAAATGCCCGCGCCTCGTCACTTAAGTGGGCATTGCACCACATGTTTATATAAAGGGGGTTTGAAGCGTCGTGCACTCGCAGCGCCGGCACCGCGTCTTAGCCTCTTCGCATAAGAGACAGTATGCGAAGAGGCGAAAGGCATAACTCTTGCACGCCGCCTCTATGTTAACATAAGGTGCAATGTCCACCCCTTCAGTGCTTATGGACGCGGTGCCGGTGCGGCGAGAGGCACGACGCTTTCACGCCCCCTCTATATAAACATATGGTGCAATGCCCACTTAGGTGACGAGGCGCAGGCATTTGTCTATATGTAAATATATGAAGCAATGTCCACCCCTTCATTGCATATGAACATCACAATCACAATCACTGTGCGACGTCGCGCCTGCGCCTCGCTTACACCGCGCCTATGCCCTACGCCGCTTATGTGTGGATTAGGCCTAATAAACATGTGATGCAATGCCCACTTAAGCCCAATTCACACATAAGCAGCGTCGGGCGGAGGCGAGGTGCAGGCGCGACGTCGCACAGGCGATTGTAATGTTCATATGCAATGAAGGGGTGGACATTGCATCATATATTTACATATAGACAAATGCCCGCGCCTCGTCACCTAAGTGGGCATTGCACCATATGTTTATATAGTGGGGGCGTGAAAGCGCCGTGCCTCTCGCCGCACCGGCACCGCGCCTTCGCCTCCTATGTGTGAATTGGGCCTTAGGTGACGAGGCGCGGGTATTTGCCTTATACCTCTCGCCACGCTGACACCGCGTCTTCGCCTGAGACACGGTGCCTGCGAGGCGAGAGGCACAACTCTTCCACACCGCCCCTATGTAAACATATGGTGGAATGTCCACTCCTTCACTGCATATGGACATCACAATCACCTCTGCGACATCGCGCCTGCACCTCGCCTCCGCCCGACGCCGCTTATGTGTGAATTGGGTATTAAGTAGTGCTTGAAGACTGAAATGGGATTGGATTAGTGACCGATACAAAGATCGGTTTGTGCTAAAACTAGACCGGAAAAGTATTAGCTGCGTTGTAGGGTAGTTTTCTATAGTTTTTACAAACAACTTATACCAATACAAGGGTTGGCACATGCAAAACCTACCTGATATCGTTCCGATTTTTATGTAGGTTCCAATTTTGGTGGGCGCCATAACCGAAGGAGGCGGCACATGCTTCGCGCGCTTAGTTTCCCGATTCCTCAGCGACACACAAGCCCGATTTGCGCCCATAGTCGACTCATTCTTCGGCACGATGATGGTCGTAGCAGGTACGTTTTGTTCTCACCAAAAAAATCTATCGATTTTCGATAAATTATTTGTGTGTATTTAAGATTTTTAACTAATACTAGATTTACTCGTTTATTTTGGTATTCGGGTATTCTAGGGAATTTAAAGAGTCCTCTTTCCCAAAAAAAAAACAAAAAGTTCCTGGGTATTACAATATATTCTCCATATATTCTATTAATAATAAATATTCTTATACCTCGCCAAACGGTCGCTCATTTTGTTTAACGCAATTTGCAAACCTATCTTTATGCCTGGTTTACACGGGTAGATTAATCAGGCAAGTAGAGTGGAAGCTGTGGAGGAGGTAAGTAAAGTAGAATCCACTTTCTGCATGTGGTATAGTACTCTTCTCTAGCAGCAACTCTACTCTACGGAGCGTTTTTTAAGGTTGCTACGGATTACCCGCTGTGGTGGAGGTAAGTAAAATAGAGTCCATTATCTGCATGTGGTATATTACTCTTCTCTAGCAGCAACTCTACTCTACGGAGCGTTTTTTAAGGTTTCTACGGGTTACCCGCTGTGGTGGAGGTAAGTAAAGTAGAGTCCACTTTCTGCATGTGGTATAGTACTCTTCTCTAGCAGCAACTCTACTCTACGGAGCGTTTTTTAAGGTTTCTACGGGTTACCCGCTGTGGTGGAGGTAAGTAAAGTAGAGTCCACTTTCTGCATGTGGCATAGTACTCTTCTCTAGCAGCAACTCTACTCTACGGAGCGTTTTTTAAGGTTTCTACGGGTTACCCGCTGTGATGGAGGTAAGTAAAGTAGAGTCCACTTTCTGCATGTGGTATAGTACTCTTCTCTAGCAGCAACTCTACTCTACGGAGCGTTTTTTAAGGTTTCTACGGATTACCCGCTGTGGTGGAGGTAAGTAAAGTAGAGTCCATTATCTGCATGTGGTATATTACTCTTCTCTAGCAGCAACTCTACTCTACGGAGCGTTTTTTAAGGTTTCTACGGGTTACCCGCTGTGGTGGAGGTAAGTAAAATAGAGTCCACTTTCTGCATGTGGTATAGTACTCTTCTCTAGCAGCAACTCTTCTCTGCGGAGCGGTTTTAAGGTTTCTACAGGTTACCCGCGGTGGTGGAGGTAAGTAAAGTAGAGTCCACTTTCTGCATGTGGTGTATTACTCTTCTCTAGCAGCAACTCTACCCTACGGAGCGTTTTTTAAGGTTTCTACAGGTTACCCGCGGTGGTGGAGGTAAGTAAAGTAGAGTCCACTTTCTGCATGTGGTGTATTACTCTTCTCTAGCAGCAACTCTACCCTACGGAGCGTTTTCTAAGCTTGCTACGGATTACCCGCTGTGGTGGAGGTAAGTAAAGTAGAGTCCATTATCTGCATGTGGTATATTACTCTTCTCTAGCAGCAACTCTACTCTACGGAGCGTTTTCTAAGGTTGCTACGGATTACCCGCTGTGGTGGAGGTAAGTAAAGTAGAGTCCACTTTCTGCATGTGGCATAGTACTCTTCTCTAGCAGCAACTCTACTCTACGGAGCGTTGTTTAAGGTTTCTACGGATTACCCGCTATGGTGGAGGTAAGTAAAGTAGAGTCCACTTTCTGCATGTGGTATAGTACTCTTTTCTAGCAGCAACTCTTCTCTACGGAGAGGTTTTAAGGGTTCTACAGGTTACCCGCTGTGGTGGAGGTAAGTAAAGTAGAGTCCACTTTCTGCATGTGGTATATTACTCTTCTCTAGCAGCAACTCTATTCTACGGAGCGTTTTCTAAGGTTGCTACGGATTACCCGCTGTGGTGGAGGTAAGTAAAGTAGAGTCCACTTTCAGCATGTGGTATAGTACTTTACTCTAGCAGTAACTCTAATTTACCGATCGTATTTTCGGGTTTCTACGGGTTGCTCGCTCCCTAGAGTAGAGTTGTTGATGAGTACTATACCGCATGCGGAAAGTAGACTCTACTTTACTTACCTCCAATACAGCGGGTAACCCGTAGAAACCTTAAAAACGCTCCGTAGAGTAGAGTTGCTGCTAGAGTAAAGTACTATACCACATGCAAAAAGTGGACTCTACTTTACTTACCTCCAATACAGCAGGTAACCCGTAGAAACCTTAAAAACGCTCTGTAGAATAGAGTTGCTGCTAGAGTAGAGCACTAGACTATGTGCAGAAAGTGGACTCTACTTTACTTACCTCCACCACAGCGGGTAACCCGTAAAAAAATTAAAAAACGATCCGTATAGTAGATTTGCTACTAGAGTAGAGTACTATACTACATGCAGAAAGTGGATTTTACTTACCCCCACCATAGCTCCCACTCTACTTGTCTGATTACTCTAACCGTGTAAACCAGGCTTAAGGATATATTTGCAAATTTCCGTAAACTAAACTAGCGACCGTTTGGCGAGAATTATTTTACAATCCCCAGAAACTATTTGTTTTCTTTTCCATGAAACCTGACTCTTTAAATTCCCTGGAGTACCTACTCTACCCGTGTAAACCAGGCTTTAGTTCAAATTACGAAACCGTTTTCAATCAATTCTGTTCCGTACAGCATTCAACTATACGGGTGGTTACCTCAATCCGGCACTAGCAACCTCCCTGAAGTTCAATTGCGAGGGCAACGATATCGTCGAGTTCACAATGGTCTACTGGCTAGGCGCATGTGCCGGCGCTCTCACCAGCACGGTCATCTACAACTCGAACCTCGTACAGGACATACTGGTTAGAATGAAAACAAAACAGGATTAAAAAAAAAACGGGACGAGGCGCAATCGGGAAGGCATGTGGGGGTTAAAAAAAATATATATAAAAAGATTCTAGTCAATTGTGATATCAAATGCTGCGATTAATATTAAGAAACATGGAGGTATTAAGTGATGTACAAGCTTAAACCAACAAATATATGTATATATATATATATATATATATATATATATATATATATATCATTTTAATTTGCTTATAATATAATCGAAACCCGTAAATTATGTAAATCACTCGGTTGTATAAAGCTGATAACTCTTGAGTTAATTTCCAATCAGTCAGTATTGACAACTTTGACACATAATGCGACGTTGCCATATAAACAGAGGTACATGAGGCTATGACAGTGGAAAGTTTTGGATAATTTATGCAACATCTAACAATATAATCACGGGTTCTAGTTATAATTAACATGCCTTTATACAACCGGGTCTACAAAATAAAAATAAACTATATTTAGAGCAAATCGGTTAAATTACCTTAAACCGAGTTTGAGGCAAAACTCGCCTTTATACAACCGGGTCTATAAAATAAAAATAAACTATATTTAGGGCCAATCGGTTAAATTACCCTAAACCGAGTTTGAGGCAAAACTCGCCTTTATACAACCGGGTCTACAAAAAAAAACTATATTTAGGGCCAATCGGTTAAATTACCTTAAACCGAGTTTGAGGCAAAACATAGTTTATAGCGTCACTTGTCGAACACGTGACACTGTAAACTGCCTTAAACTCGGATAAACCAGTTTAACCAAGTATTGAACACGTGTCCCTTATGCTTAAAGAGTATGGTGTTTAAGCTTGTACCACACAAGTACTGTAATATATGTGTAAAGATATTACAATTCGTTTTAAGAGTTGCGTTGCGAGGAATTTAGAGTTCTTGGTTGGCATTTACAATTGGATTCGGGGATTCACACACACGGGTTTTTTCAAAGAATTAACTTTATTATAAACAATACATGAGTTGTAATCCAAGAGATTAAATACAAAAAAATAATACCTATATAAATGCGTAACAAAAAGAATACTGAACTCCTCAGCGGCGCGCGGAATGTAAGTGAAATCAAAAAAAATAATACTTTTCTGTGTTTTGCGTGCACTCCAGCAGCAATTAATACCGAAACAATCCTCCGAAAATCGACACGAAATATATAAAGTAACGAAAAACAGCATTATATGTATATATGTATATGTTATTTAAATATATCTAAGCTACCAATATTTTTTTATGTATAATATATTTTTCTTAGTCATTCCAATATTTTTTTTTTTTTTTCGTTTTTGTTTTTGTTTTTGTATGTGTGTTTCGTACAAAAAGGAAACAACATTCACGGCCCTAGGTGATTTTTTTTTGTTTCGATTACACAGCGTTTTCTTAAATTTCTTAATATCTTGGAGGTGCGCGTATATTCCATATATATTTTTTACTTTAGAATTGATGCTTGCGTACCAAAAAAAAATTCCCACTTATATCAAATAATTGTTTTTATTTTTTTAATTTTTTTTTTGGGGGCACTACAAGAATTTATTGTAACAAGTTTTCGAGCACTGCAGCACGATTACAATAAATAATTTAATTTAATACTGCAATGAGATATTTATGAAATTATTTTTATTAATTTAGAATTTATTTAATATATAGATTGAATGATGATTTGAACATCAAATTTGATAGACATGAGACGACTCACAATGTCATTACTTAAGATTGCATATCGTTTGTTTTAATTTAGAATTCATTTAATATATAGATTGAATGATGATTTGAACATCAAATTTGATAGACTATGAGATTACTCACAATGTCATCACTTAAGATTACATATGATTTGTTTGAATCACGCGTACTTTTTAGGAAGTAAAATGTAATTTGGTTTGAAAGTAATATGATTTATTTGAATCACGCGTACTTTTTTTTTTATTAATTTAGAATTCATTTAATATATAGATTGAATGATGATTTGAACATCAAATTTGATAGACTATGAGATTACTCACAATGTCATTACTTAATATTGCATATGATTTGTTTGAATCACGCGTACTTTTTAGGAAGTAAAATGTAATTTGGTTTGAAAGTAATATGATTTATTTGAATCACGCGTACTTTTTTTTATTAATTTAGAATTAATTTAATATATAGATTGAATGATGATTTGAACATCAAATTTGATAGACTATGAGATTACTCACAATGTTATCATTTAAGATTGCATATGATTTGATTGAATCACGCGTACTTTTTAGGAAATAAAATATAATTTGGTTTGAAAGTAGCTATAGTAGTATATGATAGTGCGCCTGCGCAGTATACTAATAAAAAAAAAATCGGCGCATGCTCAATAACTGTAGTGTCCCCAAAAAGCAGCCCATAATATATTCATTTATTATAAAAAACGCAGTCAAATAAAGCTCCGTAAAATAATTCAACTTCGATAAACTATGATATCTCTCTTTCACATCTCTCACTCTTTTTCGCGTTAAGTAACAATTTTCATTTAAATTTATTATTAATATAAATAATTTCCTAATGATTCAACCGAACTATCGTAGGTAGGTTAGGTTATATACAATCCGTATAACATCCCGGTGCATAAGTATTTTTCGTTGGCGCATTATGTTTTGTGTTAATTAATTATTATAATTAGTAAGTAGCGTATATACTCTCTTTCTCTTTGCAAATCCATCGGCTTGATCTGAAAGAGTTGTCTGTTGATGCTATCGAACGGAAATGCGGGTTGAATTAAAAAGGCATCCGAATTCGTAAAACAGAAAAAACAATCAGTAAAGAAGTACAAACCGTTAAAATACCTAGTTGAGTGGAAGGCAGAAGATGTTCTGCAGGATGGACTTGCTCGGGCGCATGTCCACCTGCAGGATGTCGTAGTCGTCCAGGTCGGGGGGCGGCGGCGGCGGGAAAAGCGGTGGGGGGTATCGGGGAAGGGGAGGCGGCGGGGGCAGGTTGTTCGGGTGGAGGGCGCAGAGCACGTCGTGTCACACACAGTCCTCCAGCGACATCAGCAGCGGGTTCACGTACTCGAAGCCCTCGAACTCTGACTGGTCGATCTTTTCAATCACACGCCTACGACAGATTTTAATCAAATCAAATAGTCGAAACTACTTATATATAATAATATCTTTCATTACAAGCACCTCTAGATGTTTAAAAGCTATTCATATCTGCCAATACCCAATACGAGATCGACAAATGTCTAGGGCAGCGGTCGACAATCTATGGCATGCATGACAATTTCTGTACATTTAATTGCATTGTATGATATGCAAAAAAAAATCCCGGGTCATGACATGCCAACAGATTAGTTCTTTTTTTATAAAGTGCCACACAGATCCATGATCGTTATCTACCACTGATCTAGGGTATGTCCGGTATTTAAATTTTCGATTCTACATCAAGTGGCATCTAACGAGTTAAATCCTTCAACTACAGCGGTCGACAACCTATGGTACGCATGCAAATTTCTGTACATTTAATTGCATTGCATGATATGCAAAAAAAATTCCCGGGCCACGGCATGCGAATAGATCAGTTCTTTTTTTTTATAATCCATGACCGTTATCTACCACTGATCTAGGGTATGTCCGGTTTTTAAATTTCCGGTTCTACATCAAGTGGCATCTAAGAGATAAATCTTTCAACTACAGCGGTCGACAACCTATGGCAATTTCTGTACATTTAATTGCATTGGATGATATGCAAAACAAAAATCTCGGGTCCAGACATGCGAACAGATTTTTATATAGTGACACACAGATCAATGACAATCTACCACTGATCTAGGGTATGTCCGGTTCAACATCAAGTGGCATCTAAGAGATAAATCCTTCAACTACAGCATTTAATTCAAATTTCAAATTACGTGTTGGTTTTCTAACTTACGTGTCGTCTGGCGTTAAATGTACAGGCTCATCGGTGAACTCTGGCGGGAAGTTAGCAAGATCACGATCAGAGTCCAAGCGGGGTTTGTACGGCGGAGGCACCTGTTTTTGCTCAAGCTGCAAGAGAACTCTAGCATAAGCTACCTACACTCCAAATCTAGCTAGGTTACACAAATATACGACACGTACAAGTTGTCCGGCGTGAACGAAACCGGCTCGAACGTGAATTGCACGTCGAAATTCTCGATGACGTTCTCGGTTTGCGGTGTAAACGGCGCCGGGAGATTGCGAGAGAGCAACTGCACAACATTTTTAAAGGTTTGTATGCTAGCGTGTTTCGTATCATAATCTCAGATGGCATAATGGTGGTAACTTGTAGAATAGACCCAACATTTGTGAATTTGCTAGTTAAACTTAAAATGGAAGTAAAATAAGAATATAGAATAAAAGTTGGAAGTACTAAAAAAAAAACTTCTATCTTTATATATTTGCAAATCACCTTTCATGGTTTTTCAGAGGTTTTCTGTGAATACCGGGTGATTAAACTCCTCTGAGCTTCTCCCTTGACCGGCAGAAAAGCCTCACGGCTGATAGCCTTATCAGCTCAGAGGAGTTTAATCACCCGGTATTCACAGAAAACCTCTGAAAACCATGAAAGGTGATTCGCGAAAATTCGCTCCCCGCTGGGAATCGAATTCAGGCACAGTACGAGACGGACGACGCCTCTAACCACTCGGCCACTGAGCTGGGGTGGGAGTACTATTTTTCAGAATGTCCGAATCTTTCAAATATAAAACGTGAAGAGTTGTGTCTCACCATATCCCAGTCGATGCTCTTGAAGAACTGATGGCCTTGGATCTCCGCGAAGGAGTCATGGCTGTGGCATCCAAGCCGGTCCGCTGGGTTCTTGTTGAGGAAGCCCTTCAGTACGTTGGCCGCCTTGACGCTGAGCGACCGCGGGATACGGATTGTCTTCTCGAGGATCACCTGGAAGAGGTAATCCTCCGTGTTCTGATCTGGGTTCTCCGAGGCGCCGGCGATGTCGAACGGGGAGCGACCCGCCAACATTTCATAGAGCAGCACACCTAAGTAAAAAAATGTCCAACTAACACTGTGAGAGAAAAACTATGCCGGCTCACTATTTCAAACGGCTTGAACTCTATCTGTAACTTCCCTACTAAATATAGTTCATTTTCTGCGATCATATAGAGTATCCGCCGGCTTAGATGACATGGTAGCGCTCGAGGGATTTTAAAATTCACCGAATTACCCGTGCAATATTAGGCCCAATTCACACATAAGCGGCGTCGGGCGGAGGCGCGGTATAGGCGAGGCGCAGGCGATTGTGGTGTCCATATGTAGTGAAGGGGTGGACATTGCACCTTATGTTTACATAGAGGCGGCTTGGAAGAGTTATGCCTCTCGTCTCTTCGCCTAGTGACGAGGCGCGGGCATTTGCCTCGTGCCTCTCGCCGCGCCGGCATCGCGTCTTCGCCTAAGACACGGTAGGCGAAGAGGCGAAACTCTTCCACGCCGCCTCTATGTAAACATAAGGTGCAATGTCCACCCCTTCACTGCATATGGACATCACAATCGTCTGTGCAACGTCGCACCTGCGCCCTTCTACGCCGCGCCTGCGCCCGACGCCGCTTATCTGTGAATTGGGCCCTATATAAACATGTGGTGTAATGTCCACTTAGATGACGAGGCGCGGGCATTTGCCTCGTGCCTCTCGCCGCGCGGGCACCGCGTCTTCGCCTAAGACACGGTAGGCGAAACTCTTCCACGCCGACTCTATGTAAACATATGGTGCAATGCCCGCCCCTTCACTGCATATGGACATAACAATCGCCTGTGCAACGTCACAGCGCCTCCACCCGACGCCGCTTATGTGTGAATTGCATGCAAAAACTTGCTAAGTTAAACAAAACAGCGTTGCATCCGAGCAACTATAGTAGGGTGACCGTAAAGTCCTGGTTTCCTAGCAAGCGGTGTCGATAAAAACGGCCGTTTCTGACGTTATTTACACATTACGAGATACGTTTTAAGTACATGTAATTGAATAACTCACCAGATTCCCGTGTAATTCATAAAATTTTCAACAATAGCTTGAAGTATACCGCTCTCTGGATTACTAGATTTATTTAAATATATATAAAAGAAATGTATGACGTCAAAATGACGTGAAATACGGCCGCTTTTGTCGGCACCGCTTTCTAGGCCTTACAAAAACGTACATATTAAAAGCTATAGCGATAGCCTTCTCATCTAAAATCGTACAAGTACCACACTTTGATAACACTGTTGTAGTCTAGAAAATAGATATAACTTACCCAGAGCCCACCAATCCACCGAGAACCCATAATCCTCGCCCCTAAGTATCTCCGGCGCAATATAATTCGGCGTGCCACAGAACGTCGACGTTGTATCGCCCGGCCGGATCCCCTCCTTGCACATCCCGTAATCCGTCAACTTAATATGCCCCTCGTGGTCCAGCAACACGTTATCCAGCTTCAAATCCCTATAGATAATCCCCTTGCAGTGCAAGAAGTTCAAGGCCAGCGAGATCTCGGCGGCGTAGAAGCGCGCGTGCTCCTCGGGCAGCCGCCGCTGCCGCTGCATGTGGAACATCAGATCGCCGCCTCGGACGAACTCGATGACGAAGAAGAGCCGCGAGGGCGTCTGGAAGCAGGAGTGCAGGCCGACGAGGAACGGGTGGTTCGAGGCCGTTTCGAACACGTGCTTCTCGGTCTGCACCCAGTCGATGTCCTCGTCGTCGGTGACCAGCGCCTTTTTGATCACCTTCATCGCGTAGATGCGCTTGGTCTTCTTCAGCTCGACCATCAGCACCTTGGCGTACGAGCCGCGGCCGATCACGCGGATCAGCTCGAAGTCTTTGAGGGAGTACTGCCGCTGCGAGCCGGGCTCTAGGTCGTCGGCGGGCTGGGCGGGGTCTTCAACAGGCACAGAGTCGCCTAGTTGAAATAATTAAGTTAAATTAAATTTATGGTGAAAGTAAATGGTTCATGTACTTTTCTCAAGTTTAAAGTTCGAGAAATCACGCACAGTCCCTTTTTGTAAACATCTTCAACTGTTGCCTCTTGATGAGTATTCTTATTAAACCTATCACCTCTTGAAGAGTATTCGTAACAAACGTATCGCTTGATTGCCGTACCACCCTATATTGGTATTAATGGTGCACTCCCTCAATATCAGTATTATAACAACTTGCGGCTAAAGGATAATGTAGTATATACGGTTCCATACTAACAACTAGCTACATAAAATAATACAGATATAAATATACTATAGTGACAAAGAGGCTTATGTATATGAGATGTTGCGAGTAGTGAAATTTCGGTGCATAAAAGAAAGAGTTGACAATTTCCCTAATATGCCTCAGAATTTGCCGCATATTTCTCACAATTGCCCTCACATTTTTCACAATTGCCCTCACATTTTTAAAATTGCCCTCACATTTTTCACAATTGCTCTCACATTTTTCACAATTGCCCTCACATTTTTCACAATTGCCCTCACATTTTTCACAATTGCTCTCACATTGTTCACAATTGCCCTCACATTTTTCACAATTACCCTCACATTTTTCACAATTTCCCTAATATTCTTCACAATTTCCCTCATATGTGAGAAATATAAGGGAAATTACGAGAGCTATGCAGGGATATTGCGCCTAATATGAGGAAAATTGTGAAAAATATTTCTGAGGAAAATTGTGACAAATATGAAGGAAATTGTAAGAAATATGAGGGTAGTGAAATTTCGGTGCATAAAAGAAAGAGTTGACAATTTCCCTAATATGTCTCAGAATTTGCCTCATATTTCTTACAATTGCCCTCACATTTTTCACAATTGTCCTCACATTTTTCACAATTGCCCTCACATTGTTCACAATTACCCTCACATTATTCACAATTTCCCTAATATTCTTCACAATTTCCCTCATATGTGAGAAATATAAGGGAAATTACGAGAGCTATACAGGGATATTGCGCCTAATATGAGGAAAATTGTGAAAAATATTTCTGAGAGAAATTGTGACAAATATAAGGAAAATTGTAAGAAATATGAGGGTAGTGAAATTTCGGTGCATAAAAGAAAGAGTTGACAATTTCCCTATATGTCTCCGAATTTGCCTCACATTTTTCACAATTACCCTCACATTTTTCACAATTGCCCTCACATTTTTCACAATTTCCCTAGTATTCTTCACAATTTCCCTCATATGTGAGAAATATAAGGGAAATTACGAGAGCTATACAGGGATATTGCGCCTAATATGAGGAAAATTGTGAAAAATATTTCTGAGAGAAATTGTGACAAATATAAGGAAAATTGTAAGAAATATGAGGGTAGTGAAATTTCGGTGCATAAAAGAAAGAGTTGACAATTTCCCTAATATGTCTCAGAATTTGCCTCATATTTCTCACAATTGCCCTCACATTTTTTCACAATTGCCCCCACATTTTTCACAATTGCCCTCACATTGTTCACAATTACCCTCACATTTTTCACAATTTCCCTAATATTCTACACAATTTCCCTCATATGTGAGAAATATAAGGGAAATTGCGAGAGCTATGCAGGGAAATTGCGCCAAATATGAGGAAAATTGTGAAAAATATTTCTGAGGGAAATTGTGACAAATATAAGGAAAATTGTAAGAAATATGAGGGTAGTGAAATTTCGGTGCATAAAAGAAAGAGTTGACAATTTCCCTATATGTCTCAGAATTTGCCTCACATTTTTCACAATTACCCTCACATTTTTCACAATTGTCCTCACATTTTTCATAATTGCCCGCACATTTTTCACAATTGCCCTCACATGTTTCACAATTGCCCTCACATTTTTCACAATATCCCTAATATTCTTTACAATTTCCCTCATATGTGAGAAATATAAGGAAAATTTCGAGAGCTATGCAGGGAAATTGCGCCAAATATGAGGAAAATTGTGAAAAATATTTCGGAGGGAAATTATGACAAATATGAGGGAAACTGTAAGAAATTTGAGGGTAGTGAAATTTCGGTGCATAAAAGAAAGAGTTGACAATTGCCCTAATATGTCTCAGAATTTGCCTCATATTTCTCACAATTGCCCTCACATTATTTCACAAGTGCCCTCACATTTTTCACAATTGCCCTCACATTTTTCACAATTTCCCTCACATTTTTCACAACTTCCCTAATATTCTTCACAATTTCCCTCATACGTAAGAAATATACGGGAAATTTCGAAAGCTATGCAAGGAACTTGCGCGAAACATGAGGAAATTGTGAAAAATATTTCTGAGGGAAATTGTGACAAATATGAGGGAAATTGTAAGAAATGTGAGGGAAAATGTGACAAATATGAGGGAAATTGTAAGAAATGTGAGGGAAAATGTGACAAATATGAGGGAAATTGTGACAAATATGAGGGAAATTGTAAGAAATATAAGGGATATTTTGAGAAATATGAGTCAAATTGTGAAAAATATGCGGAAAATTGCGAGAAATAACTTTAATCACTATAAAATAAAAGAAATTCTCATGATCATACCTGTGACGTCTGGTTGAATAACAGGGTAGTCGCTGACGTGCTCGTGATTGCCGGCGCAGTGGGTGGTGGATTCGCCGTTGTGCTCCTCCTTGGTGATGGGCTCGACGTGTTCGTTGGTGCAGGGCAGTTGCACCAATTTGTGGCACTTTTTGTGCACCAGCAGCTTGCACTGGATGCATTTAAAGCCCTGCCGGCCAAGGCCCCAGATACGGTCGCGGCAGAACGCGCAGAACGCACGCTACGAGAGTAGATTTATATGAATAGATTTGTTGTTACAAATAGATATTGTAACAATCTTTATATTGTATAATAGCATAAGAGCTCACAATATAAGAAATAATCTTCCAAATATAATAATAATAAGAATAATAAACAAACTGAATGTTACCAGCCAATCGACCAGACATCATCATCCATGATAAAAAAGAAAAGCTTAAGTTCTGGTTTCCTAGCAAGCGGTGTCGACAAAAGCGGTCGTATTTGACGTCAGACATTTATGTATATTTAAATAAATCTGGTATGCCAGAGAACGGTATACTTCAAAGTATTGAGAAAATGTCATGAATTACACTGGAATCTGGTGAGTTATTCAATTACATGTACTTTAAACGTAGCTTGTAATGTGTAAATGACGGCCGTATTTATCGACACCGGTGTCGATAAAAACGGCCGTTTTTCACGTCATTTACACATTACAGGATACATTTTAAGTACATGTAATTGAATAACATACGAGATTACAGTGTAATTCATGATATTTTCCCAATACTTTGAAGTATACCGCTCTCTGGATTACCAGATTTATTTAAATATACGTAAAATAAATGCGTGACGCCAAAATGACGTCAAATACGGCCGCTTTTGTCGACACCGCTTCCTAAGAAATCAAGGCTTTACTGATTGCATTACGGTATTATGCTAATATTGCAAAAATAAATCACAATTGTGAATATTTTTGGAAAATTGTATCATGTCCATAATATAACACTATATACAAATTCAAATGATGAATACGTTTTTACATAAAATAATACAGATATAAAAATACTGTAGTGACAAACAGGCTTATGTATACACACTATACACAAATTCAAATGATGAATGCGTTTTTAAATGATGAAAAATAACTGCATCCGCGATAAGGGATGAGGTAAAATTGTGTATTCCAGGAGCGACTCGGAACACAGATAATCGAACACGAGACAACAGTCCGGAATACCTTAGGAGTGATAAACGAAAGCGACTTAAATTAATTTCAAGAGATGAATTTTAATGCCAAAATTAGTGAAGAAAAGATAACCTAGAGAATATAGGCACCTTTAGATTTTCGTTTGTGCTCGTTGACTACCTAGAGCGTCTTTCGTTTATCACTCTGGGCTGGTACGTGTTTCTTGTTCTATTTGCCTCTTCCGATGCACATAATTCTACCTCGGCCTTTACAACCGGCGGCGCACGATCGCGATACTGCACGCCATGGGGCGACCAGTAATGCTAAACCGTGCTAAACGAAAGCGCCTTATAATAGCAAGGTATGAACTGCCTCAATACCTTCTTCAAACTGCCCATATGATCTAAATGATCAATTATTTATGTAAAATCAAATAAATAATATACTGAATTGTGACTTACCCTGTTAAACCGCTTTGCTTGGAAAATATGTCCATTGACTCTGTATAATTTGCGCCAGCGTCTGGCGCCTCTTCTATATATGCTTCCTGTGAAATAAATATTAAGAATACTGAGTAATTTTATTCCTAAAACGTTATTATTCAATGCATGTCAAATATTAAAAAAATTATTGATAGCACAATTGCAGGATTTAAAATGTCATCGGAGGAGCTCCAAAATGGCTAGAGCTTAGCCGAAACTAGTTGCAAAGTGTATAAAAAAAACAAAGAAAAAAATCGTTTTATTTATCCTTTAGAGATTAGCAATTGTGGGAATAACTGAAAAATCGGTATATTCAGAATTAATTGATTTTCAATGTTTTGAACACGCATTTTAATTGTTTAATTTATATTAATGCGTTAAGTTGTCGGCCATAATAACAATAATAATAATAATAGGCATTATTGTCCTAGCGAAAGAAAAATCCAATTACAAGACAACAACAATAATATGCAAAATGTATAAATATATATAATGAAACTATATACATGAAAATTCAATATTTAAATCACACTTATAAAATAAACTCGGCGTTCCAATTGAATAAGGAAAATTGGCGTCGTTTCCTTTTACACCCGGAGCGAGATTTCATTCAATTCATTTACAAGGTAACATTATTACAAATTAAATGAGATTAGGTAATATTAGATTAGGGGTGTTTCTAGTTTTTTTATATAGGCGTAAGAACAATGTTTCTTCTTAAAAATTTCCGACATATTTTTATATTAAGGAAATTATTAGCCAATTATTTCTCTTTATCAAATATCCGGCAATTGGATTATTTGTCCATAAAATTGCGAATAAGTGATCGTTTATTTAGCGAAAGCTATAAATTACAAATAAAAAAGTTACAACGGGAAATAAATAACAACTGTTATTTATTTCCCGGTGTAACTTTCATAAATCCCTTGATGTATATTTTTCAAATTTTGCTAATGCATTAGCAACGCATAGGTCTATCCATTAATGTCATACTCAAAAATTACGGTGTTACTAGTTTTCATACTATTTAATGCCAAAGTCAGTATTGAATACAAATACAATTTTATATGCTTCAACCGCAAATTTCAAAATATTTCAAAAATCCCTCGATGTATATTTTCTAAATTTTGCTATTACATTAGCAATATATAGGTCTATCCACTAACGTCATAATCAAAAATTACGGTGTTACTAGTCTTCATGCTATTTAATGTCAAAGTCAGTATTGAATACAAATACAATTTTATATGCTTCAACCGCAAATATGTAAATATTTCAAAAATCCCTCGATGTATATTTTTTAAATTTTGATATTACATTAGAAATGTATAGGTCTACCCACTAACGTCATAATCAAAAATTACGGTGTTACTAGTTTTCATACTATTTAATGCCAAAGTCAGTATTGAATAAAAATACAATTTTATATGCTTCAACCGCAAATATGTAAATATTTCAAAAATTCCTCGATGTATATTTTCTAAATTTTGTTAATACATTAGCAATGTATAGGTCTATCCACTAACGTCATAATCAAAAATTACGGTGTTACTAGTTTTCATGCTATTTAATGCCAAAGTCAGTATTGAATAAAAATACAATTTTATATGCTTCAACCGCAAATATGTAAATATTTCAAAAATTCCTCGATGTATATTTTCTAAATTTTGCTAATACATTAGCAATGTATAGGTCTATCCACTAACGTCATAATCAAAAATTACGGTGTTACTAGTTTTCATACTATTTAATGTCAAAGTCAATATTGAATAAAAATACAATTTTATATGCTTCAACCGCAAATATGTAAATATTTCAAAAATCCCTCGATGTATATTTTTTAAATTTTGCTAATGCATTAGCAATGTATAGGTCTATCCACTAACGTCATAATCAAAAATTACGGTGTTACTAGTTTTCATGCTATTTAATGCCAAAGTCAGTATTGAATACAAATACAATTTTATATGCTTCAACCGAAAATATGTAAATATTTCAAAAATCCCTGGGTGTATATTTTTTAAATTTTGCTAATACATTAGCAATGTATAGGTCTATCCACTAACGTCATAATCAAAAATTACGGTGTTAGTAGTTTTCATACTATTTAATGTCACAGTCAATATTGAATAAAAATACAATTTTATATGCTTCAACCGCAAATATGTAAATATTTCAAAAATCCCTCGATGTATATTTTTTAAATTTTGCTATTACATTAGCAATGTATAGGTCTATCCACTAACGTCATAATCAAAAATTACGGTGTTACTAGTTTTCATACTATTTAATGTCAAAGTCAGTATTGAATACAAATACAATTTTATATGCTTCAACCGCAAATATGTAAATATTTCAAAAATCCCTCGATGTATATTTTTTAAATTTTGCTAATGCATTAGCAATGTATAGGTCTATCCACTAACGTCATAATCAAAAATTTCGGTGTTACTAGTTTTCATACTATTTAATGCCAAAGTCAGTATTGAATAAAAATTCAATTTTGTATGCTTTATCCCCAAATTTATAAATATTTCAATAATCCATTGCTTTTGAAAAAAATATATATCTCGTTCACTTCTCCATAATGTGTTGCTTTAATAATTGCTTATGGGTAATTATTAATAATTATGATGATCATTTTAAAATAAATACATATCTCTAACAAAAACTAATCTTTCCACTCAACTAAGCAACAGAAAAAAACCTTAAATTTTCCATAATAAAATTACATATATTAAAGACATTAATTGTAACAGCCCACTGACGTAACTCGAATCTAATTTTAATATTCAACTGTCCTGATTTATTAAGCAGCATGTCTCATGCATTAACCTAGAAACCGTGCGTTTGCACTGGAGATAAAACCGTACCTAGCAGCTTGATAAGACCCGCAATGGTCATACTAAAACAGTCATGTTGGTTCACTAAATTCGGATTAGTTCCTTCGTCGGTCAGAAGTTTCGTCTATTATATAAACACGAACGCGCACATACACAACATTGAAGCGAACTCGCGAACTACATTTTAATCGACTGTAAATAACCAAATGAATGCCAAAGTCAAGTCGATTGGGATGGAATTCGCGTGAGCAGGAGAGAGTTTTGGGCAAAGACAGAGAGGACTAGATAGGCAGGATATAAAAGTTTAAATAATAGAGCACGGATAGTGGATAGGTAGAAGATTTGAAGTGCACAGCCGATATTAATCATATTATTTAATTATACTTTAGTTTATTTATATATTTGTAATGTGATGTTTACTTTCACTAATTGAATATATAATTATATTATATATTTTATTAACTACCCAATAGAACAAATCCTAATTACAGGACAACAATATAGAATATAACTATATAATAATCAAAATTAATTTAAAATGTACTAAAGGTACAATTTAAATCCATGAAGGATAAGCTAAAACGATGTATAACTTAAATAAAATAATAATTTAAATATATATATATATATATATATATATATATATATATATATATATATATATATATATATATATATAAACGTTTTAACAATATCCATTACAAGAAATTTTTCAAATATTTGCGGTTAAAGCATACTAAATTGTATTTGTATTCAATACTGACTTTGACATTAAATAGTATGAAAACTAGTAACACCGTAATTTTTTATTATGACGTTAGTGGATATACCTATACATTGCTAATGTATTAGCAAAATTTAAAAAATATACACCGAGGGATTTTTGAAATATTAACATATTTGCGGTTGAAGCATATAAAATTGTATTTGTATTCAATTGTGACTTTGACATTGAATAGTATGAAAACTGGTAACACCGTAATTTTTGATTATGACGTTAGTAGATAGACCTATACATTGCTAATGCATTAGCAAAATTTAAAAAATATACATCGAGGGATTTTTGAAAAATTTACATATTTTCGGTTGAAGCATATAAAATTGTATTTTTATTCAATATTGACTTTGACATTAAATAGTATGAAAACTAGTAACACCGTAATTTTTGATTATGACGTTAGTGGATAGACCTATACATTGCTAATGTAATAGCAAAATTTAGAAAATATACATCGAGGGATTTTTGAAATATTTACATATTTGCGGCTGAAGCTTATAAAATTGTATTATTATTCAATATTGACTTTGACATTAAATAGTATGAAAACTAGTAACACCGTAATTTTTGAATATGACGTTAGTGGATAAACCTATACATTGCTAATGTAATAGCAAAATTTAAAAAATATACATCGAGGGATTTTTGAAATATTTACATATTTGCGGTTGAAGCATATAAAATTGTATTTTTATTTAATACTGACTTTGACATTAAATAGTATGAAAACTAGTAACACCGTAATTTTTGATTATGACGTTAGTGGATAGACCTATACATTGCTAATGTATTAGCAAAATTTAAAAAATATACATCGAGGGATTTTTGAAATATTTACATATTTGCGGTTGAAGCATATAAAATTGTATTTTTATTTAATACTGACTTTGACATTAAATAGTATGAAAACTAGTAACACCGTAATTTTTGATTATGACGTTAGTGGATAGACCTATACATTGCTAATGTAATAGCAAAATTTAGAAAATATACATCGAGGGATTTTTGAAATATTTACATATTTGCGGCTGAAGCTTATAAAATTGTATTATTATTCAATATTGACTTTGACATTAAATAGTATGAAAACTAGTAACACCGTAATTTTTGATTATGACGTTAGTAGATAGACCTATATATTGCTAATGTATTAGCAAAATTTAAAAAATATACATCGAGGGATTTTTGAAATATTTACATATTAGCGGTTGAAGCATATAAAATTGTATTTTTATTCAATTCAGAGTTTGACATTAAATAGTATGAAAACTAGTAACACCGTAATTTTTGATTATGACGTTAGTGGATAGACCTATATATTGCTAATGTAATAGCAAAATTTAAAAAATATACATCGAGGGATTTTTGAAATATTTACAAATTTGCGGTTGAAGCATATAAAATTGTATTTTTATTCAATACTGACGTTGACATTAAATAGTATGAAAACTGGTAACACCGTAATTTTTTATTATGACGTTAGTGGATAGACCTATACATTGCTAACGTAATAGCAAAATTTAAAAAATATACATCCAGGGATTTTTGAAATATTTACATATTAGCGGTTGAAGCATATAAAATTGTATTTGTATTCAATACTGACTTTGACATTAAATAGTATGAAAACTAGTATCACCGTAATTTTTGATTATGACGTTAGTGGATAGACCTATACATTGCTAATGTAATAGCAAAATTTAAAAAATATACATCGAGGGATTTTTGAAATATTTACATATTTGCGGTTAAAGCATACTAAATTGTATTTTAATTCAATACTGACTTTGACATTAAATAGTATGAAAACTAGTAACACCGTAATTTTTGATTATGACGTTAGTGGATAGACCTATACATTGCTAATGTAATAGCAAAATTTAAAAAATATACATCGAGGGATTTTTGAAATATTTACATATTTGCGGTTGAAGCATATAAAATTGTATTTTTATTCAATACTGACGTTGACATTAAATAGTATGAAAACTAGTAACACCGTAATTTTTTATTATGACGTTAGTGGATATACCTATACATTGCTAATGTATTAGCAAAATTTAAAAAATATACACCGAGGGATTTTTGAAATATTAACATATTTGCGGTTGAAGCATATAAAATTGTATTTGTATTCAATTGTGACTTTGACATTGAATAGTATGAAAACTGGTAACACCGTAATTTTTGATTATGACGTTAGTAGATAGACCTATACATTGCTAATGCATTAGCAAAATTTAAAAAATATACATCGAGGGATTTTTGAAAAATTTACATATTTTCGGTTGAAGCATATAAAATTGTATTTTTATTCAATATTGACTTTGACATTAAATAGTATGAAAACTAGTAACACCGTAATTTTTGATTATGACGTTAGTGGATAGACCTATACATTGCTAATGTAATAGCAAAATTTAGAAAATATACATCGAGGGATTTTTGAAATATTTACATATTTGCGGCTGAAGCTTATAAAATTGTATTATTATTCAATATTGACTTTGACATTAAATAGTATGAAAACTAGTAACACCGTAATTTTTGAATATGACGTTAGTGGATAAACCTATACATTGCTAATGTAATAGCAAAATTTAAAAAATATACATCGAGGGATTTTTGAAATATTTACATATTTGCGGTTGAAGCATATAAAATTGTATTTTTATTTAATACTGACTTTGACATTAAATAGTATGAAAACTAGTAACACCGTAATTTTTGATTATGACGTTAGTGGATAGACCTATACATTGCTAATGTATTAGCAAAATTTAAAAAATATACATCGAGGGATTTTTGAAATATTTACATATTTGCGGTTGAAGCATATAAAATTGTATTTTTATTTAATACTGACTTTGACATTAAATAGTATGAAAACTAGTAACACCGTAATTTTTGATTATGACGTTAGTGGATAGACCTATACATTGCTAATGTAATAGCAAAATTTAGAAAATATACATCGAGGGATTTTTGAAATATTTACATATTTGCGGCTGAAGCTTATAAAATTGTATTATTATTCAATATTGACTTTGACATTAAATAGTATGAAAACTAGTAACACCGTAATTTTTGATTATGACGTTAGTAGATTGACCTATATATTGCTAATGTATTAGCAAAATTTAAAAAATATACATCGAGGGATTTTTGAAATATTTACATATTAGCGGTTGAAGCATATAAAATTGTATTTTTATTCAATTCAGAGTTTGACATTAAATAGTATGAAAACTAGTAACACCGTAATTTTTGATTATGACGTTAGTGGATAGACCTATATATTGCTAATGTAATAGCAAAATTTAAAAAATATACATCGAGGGATTTTTGAAATATTTACAAATTTGCGGTTGAAGCATATAAAATTGTATTTTTATTCAATACTGACGTTGACATTAAATAGTATGAAAACTGGTAACACCGTAATTTTTTATTATGACGTTAGTGGATAGACCTATACATTGCTAACGTAATAGCAAAATTTAAAAAATATACATCCAGGGATTTTTGAAATATTTACATATTAGCGGTTGAAGCATATAAAATTGTATTTGTATTCAATACTGACTTTGACATTAAATAGTATGAAAACTAGTATCACCGTAATTTTTGATTATGACGTTAGTGGATAGACCTATACATTGCTAATGTAATAGCAAAATTTAGAAAATATACATCGAGGGATTTTTGAAATATTTACATATTTGCCGTTGAAACATATAAAATTGTATTTTTATTCAATACTGACTTTGGCATTAAATAGCATGAAAACTAGTAACACCGTAATTTTTGATTATGACGTTAGTGGATAGACCTATACATTGCTAATGTAATAGCAAAATTTAAAAAATATACATCGAGGGATTTTTGAAATATTTACATATTTGCGGTTGAAGCATATAAAATTGTATTTTTATTCAATACTGACTTTGGCATTAAATAGCATGAAAACTAGTAACACCGTAATTTTTGATTATGACGTTAGTGGATAGACCTATACATTGCTAATGTAATAGCAAAATTTAAAAAATATACATCGAGGGATTTTTGAAATATTTACATATTTGCGGTTAAAGCATACTAAATTGTATTTTAATTCAATACTGACTTTGACATTAAATAGTATGAAAACTAGTAACACCGTAATTTTTGATTATGACGTTAGTGGATAGACCTATACATTGCTAATGTATTAGCAAAATTTAAAAAATATACATCGAGGGATTTTTGAAATATTTACATATTTGCGGTTGAAGCATATAAAATTGTATTTGTATTCAATACTGACTTTGACATTAAATAGTATGAAAACTAGTATCACCGTAATTTTTGATTATGACGTTAGTGGATAGACCTATACATTGCTAATGTAATAGCAAAATTTAGAAAATATACATCGAGGGATTTTTGAAATATTTACATATTTGCGGCTGAAGCATATAAAATTGCATTTTTATTCAATACTGACTTTGACATTAAATAGTATGAAAACTAGTAACACCGTAATTTTTGATTATGACGTTAGTAGATAGACCTATACATTGCTAATGTAATAGCAAAATTTAAAAAATATACATCGTGGGATTTTTGAAATATTTATAAATTTGCTATTCAAACAGAATCGATGTATCGTGTTTTATGAGCACAGTTGAAAGATGATGCGGATGTGACCTCCACAAAAATCCATCCAGCAGTTTTAGAGATAATCAAACATAAACACAACTTCCCGCTTTATTAAATTAGTATTGATACTATGAAAATCAATCAAAAGTTTGATTTAAATAAAGAATGCAACATGCAACCACTCTCCAAGAAAGCACACAATAAATATTTGTAGAACATGTCAAGCTTGAGTCAGCTCGCAAATAGACCGGGGGATGCAATCCACCACTCTATTCCCGTGCCGCCGTGAAATTTATGCGCGCCGCCATAAATTATTCGCACCGCGTCAAATTGAGTTGCAACTTATCGGACGGCGGCGGCGGCGGCACACAATTCGTCGTCGGCGGCGGCGGCGATTATGCAAGCAATTGCGGGCATCGATTGGCCGCGAGGGCGCGGCGCGCGTAAATCCACGCGATCCTGTTATTAATGCACTCGGACAAACCACCCCCCCGCTCTAGAAAACCTGATTAAACGCGAGTCCGGGCGAAATTGCGAAAATAAAAGGGCGCAATAAAACGCGAGTGATGCAATACATCAATGGGACGCATAAAAAAATATATACGAGTTCCGGGGGATAGGGTTTATTGCCAACAGAAGGGGCTGCTACTGTAAATAGCGATGTCGTAGCAGACACGAAATGAAAAATTCAGTCAGTTTCGGTGAAAAATAAATAAAAAGTTACTAAGACAGTTAATAGATTATTTAAAGCCTAAATAATATGGAGAGCAAACATCATAAACACGAAAAAATAAAGACTAGAAAGGAATGGGAAAAAACTGGAGAGTGGCAAGGGAAATCGTAATGAACAGAAGGGAATTGAAAAAATTTACCACAGAGGAAAATGAAAACCTTTACACCACAGGCGAAGAGGCGAAGACGCGGTGCCGGCACGTGAGAGGCACGAGGAAAATGCCCGCGCCTCGTCACGTGAAAGCGTCGTGCCTCTCGCGCCTTCGCCTATATATATATATATATATATATATATATATATATATTTATTTAATCATATGCCTTTTACCGTAAGGTAATATGTACCTCGTTCGTTGGTGCCAAGAAACAACTTGAATCCATCTCTGCAGCCTCGTTTTCTGCAACCCCTTGAAGAAAATGTTAAGGAGGGGAAAGGACACCAAAGACGTCACGGCGATTGTTGGTTGATGGTGTATACCCGGGTGGTCAGGAGGCGAGAGTATCAGGCAACGGAAAGAATGATGAAAGTGCAGCAGAGAAAATGGAAAACTGGATGGCAGACGCCAGACTAAACGTAACAAGTGGAAAGACAGAGCTGGCCCCACATAACATCTAACAATATAATCAGGGGTTATAGTTACCTCGCCTTTATACAACCGAGTCTTACACTCTTTAGTCAATGGTAATAGCTATCATTACACACATACATTGAATAATATCTGTATTCATTGAAAGTAATATATTTTTTTTTACTTAATCCCACTATCTAGTCAAAATAGATATTTCAAACCATACATTGTGACCGAAATTATGATTACAATTAATCTATCCGCAAATTTTTGGAATACAAATGCGGATATTAATCTTTTTTTTTTCTTTAAATGTTCTCTTTTACAATAACTTTTGAGTTTAAATGACATTTAAAGTTCCTGTTCGAAGAAAGTAGTGTATTGAAATCGTGAATGAATCATTAAATTTCGTGCGATAAATTATGTACTCGCTTTCTTATCAACCCGAAACGCATTTCAAGGACATTAGATAATAAATAACATCACACTTGAATATTGGTTTATATGATTTCAAAACATTTATTCTTTTTTTTTGCTTTAATCACCAAACATCAAAATAGACAATGACAATGGGCGTAACACTTACGGTCTTCTCCTTGACATGGCATTCCGGGCTGCGAGGGCACATTGGGGAACACTGTAACAATAGAGAAAAACCCCTGATTAGTTATCGGGCATTGTTATCGCGGCAAATACAGGTGGGCTCGTGTGTGTATATGTGCACCCGATGAGCACAATATTCGAGCAATCGATGCCCGATCGGCGTGGAAGGCGCCCACACGGCCCCGGGCGATAAGGAGCGGCACAATGCGGGTAATAATTTCACCTGTTCGCCGCCCGTCGGCTATAAAAAGCCAGCGGCGCGAACATCTTTTCGCTCTAAATTCAAAAGAGGAAGTGTCGAGCCTTTTGGGGATTCCAGGGTGAATATATTACACTCGCGTGATTTTTGGCTGAAAGAAAGGCTACATATACTTCAACTTTCGTGTTAAAACAGACACAAAAGTGCGTTTCTTAAAGCCTCATGCAGAATAATAGGGGCGAGTGTTGTAAAAAATAATTATTTTGCAAAATCTTTTAATACTAGATAAATAAAGTGATATTGTCGATTATATAAAACTCAAATTTACTTACTTACCAATTTTAGTTACAATAATACGTGTAGATAAATGGGCTAAAGCCCTGGTTTCCTACGAAGCGGTCGCTTTAAAGCGGATAATGTCAGATAGGCCTCTTGGGCTTCTATGAACCTCATACCAAAAAAAAAATAATGATACAACTAACCACCTAGGAGAAAAGTTAAACGCCATCTGGCGGCACCACATCAATTAGAAATGCACACCCATATGGTAATAACTTTCAACATGCTCATACGATCAGGGTAGTACCCTCTATGGAATAATATTCCAACTTGAGTGCTTGAGATATCAGCACAAGGCCAATCTATAAAATATATATAAAAACAATAATGTTTTCCTGTACTGCGGTACCCCGTTTGTAAATTAATTTACATTCTATTTCTGGCTTATTCACTAGTAAAAGTAAGCCTTAAAGAGAGGTTTCACAATGGGCCCATTTTGAAGCCTAAGTGTCTGTAGCTATGCCAATTATTTGCAAAATTTAATTTTTTGTCTGCCATTTTGATTTTTTAATTGGGACATCATATTTGTAATCCGTGACCTCATAAACCCTCGCATAAGTAATTTCGAACGAATTATTTGCAAAATTTACTTTATTGTCCGCCATTTTAGGCCCGCCATTTTTGTTTTTTTTTTAAATGGGCCCATTTTGAGTGTCTGTAGCTATGCTACCCTCCAGTCAACTATCCAGAACTATCCAAGGTAAGTTTATTTTAATTATTGACGGATATTTCACCTGGTACATTTAATAATAGTTAAATGTTTTAAATATTGCATGAGTAGGTAAACTATAAACTACAAATCAATCAAGAACAAGCACCCCACGGTACGATTTTTGCAAAGAAAACTCAAGAAAGGCAATTGAAGTCAAGACTAGCACAGCGATAATTCACAGGAACACGCGCAGCTAATTTTAATTAGCCGCATTAAATTGCAGCACGCTTTTGTTTTCGCAATTTCCACACGGATCCGGTACGAACCGGGGCGCGGCTCCATTGCACACACAAAAACCAGCCTTTCGGCGGCGGCGGCGGCGGCGGTGGATGCCCGCAAAACAATTTAATACCAGCAGCGATAATGGAGGCCTGTTTGTCCAACGGATTACCAAACTGGAGCGTCGTCGGGGGATTAGTTGCCGAGAGTTTTCGTGCAAATAAACAACGCATGAGGAGGAGAATGTTTTGCAGCAATAGCAGCAGGATGGAAGATAGTTGGAGTGTAAGATATTGTTTTAATAACTTCAAAATGTGATCGCTATGAAGATAATATTTTATTAATTTAATCTAAAAGTCGTTTTAGACAAGACAATTTCTTAGCTCAAAAATTGTTCAAGAAATCAATTCATATATCCTCCTCCCATACAATTTGTCCTTGACATATAAAAAAAAAGACCTTTATTGGCATTTCCCTCACTGCCCCTCCACATCACAAACCTCAACAAAAATATACAAAAATAAAAGTACGACTCCGCCAAAAATTACTAATTACCCCCATCTATCGCCGCTCCCTTTGCCCTTGCCACTTTCCTCTCCCACGTCAGCCTCCTGCAGATTTTCACGCCTTCCCCATCCTCGCATAACCATTCATTCAGCTTTCTGCAGTCTCCCACCCACTCTGCTTTCACACCCTCACATTCTTCGCTAAGGTGCCACCACGTGTCGCTTCCCTTACTACACAGCGCACACGCGGTGTACCCTAAACCCATCCACACTTTCCTCCCTCTCTCGTCTGACCCACACCCCGCTCTTGCCATGCATACCTTGTCCTCCCTGCTCCACTCATCCCTGGCTAAGTAACTCGGGAGTCTCCCACTCACTTGCCACTCTACGTAGCCAGGGTTGTAAGAGCTCTCATTCATTCTAGTCTGCCGTTCTTGCCACTCAATATCTCTCTTACCTCAGTTCCTAGGCTTCCCATTTCTCTCAGCTTCTCCTCTACCCACACCTCAGACATACCCACTCTTTCATACATGCTTCCTCTATCCTTTCTCCAAGCACTCTCCGTCCTACTCTTACACCTCATCCATACCTCCCGCACCAGTCTTTCCTCACCCAATTCCTGCAATCTTTCTTCAAACTTCACAACCCTTACACACGACTCCTACCACATACTCATACGATTCGTCTCCTGCAACAGCACTGCTCTCGGTGTCGACCTTTCGAGACCCAGCAGACTCTTCAGGAGCACACCTTGCTCTCTCTCTATCACATCCCACTCACGCAATCCCCACACTTCCACTCCATACAACAGAATAGGTTTTACACACGCATCCCAGATCTTGCACGCCATTACGAGGTTACCGCCCCACAACCTCTCCCATTTCCTTCTCGCTATTCCCCAAGCCATTCTCGCTTTCGCTTGCATACTTTCCACATGCACCCTAAATCCTCCTCCACTGTCAAACCAGAAACCCAAATATTTAAAGACATTCACTCTCTCAATCATCCTTCCCTTCCATTTCAGCTCTTCCACTCTACCCCTTCTACCCCTATTCTTAAACATCATCCATTTAGTCTTCTCCACATTCACTACTAGCCCTCTCCTATCCATGTACTTTCTCATTCTTTCCAACATCTCTTGCATCTCTTCCACTCTCTTGGCTACTAATACTATGTCATCCGCATATGCCAGCATCCACACCTTGGTCCCCACCACGACCCCTCCAGCCTGTCCTCTCCTCAGCACCGCCTCCAACTCGCTTGTGTATAGATTGTTCCATTTTGAAAATACAAAATGGAGGACAATAAAGTATATATATTATCTATTTGCCTGTTACCTTTCGGTGTAGGCTAGAAATTTTTCGAAAAAAATCGTTCGAAACTACTTACACGAGGGTTTATGAGGTCACGGATTACAAATACGATGTACGATTTAAAAAAATCAAAATGGGCGACCCAAAATGGCGTCAATTTTGCAAATAATTCGTTCAAAATTACGAGTGTTTGTGAGGTCACTGATTATATAAAATGGCGCACAATAAAGTAAAATTTGCAAAAAAAAATCGTTCTAAATTACTTACACGAGTGTTTATGAGGTCACTGATTACAATTCCAATGTTACATTTTGAAAATACAAAATGACGGGCCCAAAATGGTGGACACGAAATTAAATTTTGAAAATAATTCGTTCTAAATTACTTACACGAGGGTTTATGAGGTCACATTTTCTCAGCGCTACAGCGCGAAAACGGTAGGAACTAGAGAAAAGCGTCTATCAACAATCTGTACGGCTAGGAATGCTCTACAGTTTCACTTATATCATCTCTCCAGCATTTGAAGTAAAGACGCTACAAGGTTGAAACAGGATTACAAACATGAAATTTCATCAAATGATAACGCCAAACCGGTAGGAGCTAGACTAAAGTGTGCCGAATTCATTTTGTAGGGTCAGAAATACGCTACAGTTTGATATATAAACCATCTCTCCAGCATTTGAAATAAGGACGTTACAGAGTTGAAACAGGAGAACAAATATATAAATTTCACATTTTTTCAGCGCTACAGCCCGAAAACGGTAGGAGCTAGAGAAAGCGTCTAATATAAATCTATAGGGCTAGAAATACTTTCCATTTTCATATATAAACTATCTCTCTAGCATTTAAAATAAAGACGCTACAGAGTTCATAGGAGAAAAAACATGAAATTTCATCAAATTCTCAGTTTCTCAACGCTACAGCGCGAAAACGGTAGGAGTGATGTCCGATTTAAAAAAATCAAAATGGCGGACCCTCACTGATAGCCATATAAAGAGAGAAGTTTTTTTTATAACTTGTTAATTGAGGCTTTTCCTCCGGTAGAAAAGCTCAGAGGAGTTCACCTTAACATCAGAGAAAACCTCTGTATTAGTTACTATTTTATATATATATATATATATATATATATATATATATATATATATATATATATATATATATATTATATAAATATTGTAGTGGATAGCGTCAATTTGTGTGAATAATTGGATATAATGAACATCTCACGCGCTATCCACTACCACCCTCCGTAGCGCAGTTGGTAGCGCGACGGCCGTGATAGCCGGAGAATATATACGAGGCATATCCAGAAAGTAAGAGTACTGAATTTTTGTAGGTGTTAAATTTTTTTATTTAAACAACAAAATTACGTGAAACTTTAGTACATAATAAAAGCTATTTTTCGACATAGTCGCCATTCCTCTCTATGCAGGTGGTGTAGCGAGGTATCAATTTTTTGATGCCTTCCTCGAAGTAGTTTCCCGCCAACTCCTTCGTCCACTTCTCCAACTCCTCCTTTACCTCCTCGTCGGTTAAAATCCTTTTTCCACCCATGTGCAGTTTCAGGGAGGTAAAGAGATAGTAATCTGAAGGTGCTAGATCAGGGGAATGCGCGGGATGGTTCAGGACATCCCATTTAAACGAGGCGAGCAGTTCCTTCGTGGCGTTGGCCGTGTGTGGTCTGGCATTGTCGTGCAGCAGGCAGACTCCTTTTGTCAGCATGCCTCTCCTCTTGTTCACTTTATCACCATATGCAGTTTTCACCTCATTATAAATCTCAAATGGAGGTTTTCCCTTCCAAACGAGATAACGGATGACGCCGCGTATTTCGCACTTGGCGGGAGATTGGATTGACATTATTCACGAAACTTGTTGTCGTGTCAACAGTTCTCAACGTACTGACCTCGAACCGGTCTCGGTGCAAAGGGGAGGAGTCAGGCTACACTGCCGTGTGGCCAACATGATGAAAATAAAATCCCTCCGACCGTGAGAGCCTCAGTACTCTTACTTTCTGGATATGCCTCGTATATTATATTATACTGTTTTTATTTTTTATCATTTGCGTATCTAGATATTTCCTGTATAAGGTGTAATAGATATGCATGTTGGAATTAAATATATTTTTTAAATTTATTATTATTCTTATTATTATAAGGAAAAATTGACATTATTTATATAATTCATTTTAAGAATTTTACTCAGATAAGTTTTGTATTTACAATATATTGAACATATATATATAGTAAATTACCTCTTGGGTAGGTTGCCAAAACAGCGGATAAGTCGCAGGAGAACGATGGTTGGTGCCAGTAAAGAACCGCCGCCTCACACATATCAGTCCACAAACTCATCCCCGCCTCCCAATCACACACACACACACACCCAAAGAACCAAATCTGTCCGATTTTTATTTCGTTGGGGGTTTGTTTATTTTTATCGGGTCATAACGCCGCAATGCACAGTTAATCCGCGCACACACTCCACCGCGTGTTATAAATAAACTCAGCTTCGAGGGGCGGGGGGGGGGATGGCGCGGCGGCACAAAAACACCGCTGGCGGCGGCGGCGTTTCTCAAAATATTACTTTCATTCCGCTCCGTCGCTGAAACAACAGCAAACTGGGAGCGCGCGCGTGTATCTTTCGAAATCGCAATTTTGATAAGATAAGGTATCAGCGCGGAGATGCTAATCAGGGCGGCGGCTGATTGCGGGCATGTTTCAAGGATGCAATTTCATTAATTAATAACGCCGGGGAAATTATAAAGCGTGTTTGGGCACGTCTATACGACCACATTATGTAAATCGCATTTTTATGACATACAGACTTTGGTATTCAATATCATGAAAAGAAGCAAATAGTAATTTGAGATTATCAGTTTAATGATTAGTATAGTATATTTACTAATGCATTAGTAAGGTTTAGAAAATATTCATTGAGGGATTTTTGAAATATTCACAAATTGACGGTTATTACATACTAAATAGTTTTTTTTTTTTTTTATCAAATAATGACTTTGGTATTAAATTGCATGAAAACTAGTAACACTGTAATTTTTGATTATGAGTTTAATTGGTATATTGGTAGTAAATTGCCCTGCTAAGCACCGCACACCTATTGCGAAAAGTCATTGGGCAGACATCCTAAAGCTGGCCATACACGTTCCGGTATACCGGAGAGGTAAACCGGACGGTTTTCCTCTCCGGTTTGCCTGCAGAGTCCCTGAAGCCAGCCATACGCGTTGCGCTATACTGGAGAGGTACGCCTACACAGGTAAACCGGAACGTGTGTGTGGGCAAGTTTCGGTAAACCTGCACAGGCGTAGTGACCGTGTATGGCCGGCTTAAGCTTTTAGGTAGAAAGCAGGATGTGTCTGTGTCGAGCCTCATCCCAAAAAGATCTAGGGGATAGGTGAATGTTTCCTCTCTTCGAGGAAGTGTATAATAATAATAACAAATAATAATAATAATAATAACAATAATAATAATAATATATTGCAAAAAAGAAGCCGAAAAACTCTGCAAGTACAAAGACTTGGAAATTGAAATCAGCAGAATGTGGCACGTAAAATCAAAGGTAGTGCCAATAGTGGTCGGGGCCTTAGGCTCTCTTAGACCTCATACCTGGAAACCCCCGACCGGAGCAAATACAAAAAATTGCACTGCTAGGCACCGCACATATACTACGAAAAGTCATTGGACAGACATCCTAAGCTTTCAGGTAGAAAGCCGGATCTGTCTGTGTCGACCGAGCCTAATCCCAAAAAGAACTAAGGGATAGGTGAATGTTTCCTTTCTTCGAGGAAGTGTATATAAATCAATAATAATAATAATAATAAAATAATAATAATAATAGACTTTATTCTCAAAAAAAAAAATCCTATTTGTAACAGCATTATTACTCTTTTAAAGCCCATACAGATACAGAATACATTTTTCTATTACAGTAATCCGGGAATTAAAACCCCTAGCTAGCTTTACTAAAAAAAAAATATCCCGCCTCAATATCGATTTTATATAATCTCTCCAGCTCATTATAACCGATCGCATCATCCTGAGCCAACATTCGTGCATGCCAGCCCCCCCATTAAAAATTTAATCAACGCAGGACAATGCCCGCGCAATTAATAACTCGGCCGCGTAATTAAGGACGCTTTTTTTTATGTGGACAATGGATTTTTTTCGACCGTCGCTAAATAAAAAACTTTACAAGGGCTGGCACTCGGTGCTGCCAAAAAACTAGGTTATCTAATTTACTCGCGGACTATTTTCGTCGCCGCGTTCGATATGAGTTACGGCTGCGAAAAGGGCCGCGGCGGATTAATTTCGCGCCGGCGAGCGCATTAAAAATTAACGGGCGCAAGGAACAAAGAGGCGGCGGTGGAAGGATGAGCAGCAGCGCGTCTTTACGACCGCTTTTAAGGGCGAGGAGTCGCTCGGTTTAATGGAGTCGTCTCCAGGCACTCGGGAATTATAGTGATTACATATTTTGTAAACAGAATGTTTAGTGATGATGATGAAACCAGTTGTAATAAACAGGGCGTTATGAGTTTTTAAGAATGTTACACACACACTCGTGGTTGCGATAAACAGATTTCTCTGTTATAATGTTCTATTTAGAGTTGTGTGTAGTAGTAATGTAGAAATAGTAGTATAGTAGAAATAGAAACGATATAATTTCTATTTATACTATACTACTTCATGTAAATTCATTTACAAATAGAGTATATTAAAAAACGATCTAAAAGCTTATGATATTTTTTTTAATTACTACCCCAAACATATATCTCCCCCGCGAGGCCCAATTCACACATAGGAGGTAAAGAGGCGAAGGCGCGGCGAGAGGCAAGACGCTTTCATGGCCCCTCTATATAAACATATGGTACAATGCCCACTTAGGTGACGAGGCGCGGGCATTTGCCTCGTACCTCTCGCCGTGCCGGCACCGCGTGTTAGCCTCTTGAAACACGGTGGCTGCGAGGCGAGAGGCACAACTCTTCCACGCCGCCTCTATGTAAACATATGGTGCAATGCCCATCCCTTCACTGCATATGGACATCATAATCGCCTGTGCGACGTCCTCTGGACTTACCGGACCAAGTACCTACATTACTAATAATAATTAGTATGGTCAGGTGACCATAATAATAATTAGTAATGAAACATCACGATATGTGATATAACTGATTAATACATAGCCCTGCGTATACTTCAGTCACTCCGACATATACTATAGTTTAACTATTTTTTCTATTTTACTACAAATTGCAATCCTGTGCTTCGGTCATTTTTTTTCTCGATACCAATTTATCGCGCACTCGCAGCCCATTTGTCCCACGGGAGATTACAAAAAGCCCGGGCTCCCGGGCATTTTATCGCTAACCGGCCATCCGCAGCCGGCAATCAAATGTACACCAGCAAAAACCATAAGCTTACAATATTATCGATTGGACCTCCCTCTCGACAAGAGTAGCAAAAAAATACAGACTCCCTGTGGAAATAACTAACTTTCTCTATACATAGCACACAAAGTTCGGTTTGTTGGTACGAGTGAGGAAGTTTGAGGTGTCTCCAGGGAAGTGTTGTGTGTGGAAAGAATCAAGTATTAATAGTAAATGCACGGGGTTGGTATAAAGTGAGTTGAAGATGTAAGGCATTTAAAAAATCGAATAAACTAGATCTAAGAGTGCTTTTCGTCTATCACTCTATACTAGACAAATTGCACAAAATTAAAAATTAACAACAAGAAACATATTGAAAATAGACGAAAAATTACTAATACTAAAAAAAAAATATATGAATTCAAAACACAAAAATACGAAACAAAATAATGTCAATCATTCAAATTTTATATATATATATATATATATATATATATATATATATATTATATATATATATATTATATATATATATATATATATATATATATATATATATATATTATATATATATATATATTATCAATTGCATTTTACCTTTCGGTGTAGGCTATTATTACATTAACATTATTAACATTATTATAGTTTACAATTACTGTTGTTTATACATTTGTGAATTCTTTCCACTCCTTTCTGTTCTTCGCCAGTTCTCTTGCTTGCTTGACTGTGTTTCCTTTCTTGCTTATTATGTCCTCTACTATGTTGTCCCACTCTTTTCTTGGTCTACCTCTTCTTCTTTTATTTTCAGTTCTTGCTTCCCATACCTGTTTTGTTTGATTCTTTTTGTCCATCCTAATTAAATGACCCCACCAGTTTAGTTGTTTCTTTTCTATATACTTATCTACAGCTTCAATTCCCAGTTCTTCTCTAATGTCATCATTTCTTATTCTGTCTCTTCTCGTAACTTGTTTTACTCCTCTGAGATATTTCATTTCCATTGCCTGTATTCTACTGTTGTCCCTCTTCGTTAGCTTCCACGTCTCGCTTCCATATGTCAGTATAGGTCTATATATGCTTTTATATATATTTATTTTTGTCCTTCTGTTGATCTCTTTCTTGTTAATCAGTATATTGCTCAATGAGTGGTATGTTTTAGCTGTGTTGTTTATTCTGTTACTAAGTTCGCCTTCCATTTTTCCGTCTTCTGTCAGTGCTACTCCCAGGTATTTGAATTCTTCTACTTGTTCTATTGCGTGTTGTTCTATCTTTATATTTATTTGTTCTCTCCGGTTTCCTATTACCATCACTTTTGTTTTGTTATAGTTCATTTTCATGTTATACTTTTCTAGGTGTCTGTTCCATACACAAAGGTTGTGCTGCAGATTACCTTCATTTTCTGCTATCACTACTACATCATCAGCGAATGCTCCTTCCGATATTTTTACAACTTGCATGTTTTTGTACCCTATGTTTGCTTTTTTGGTTTCTGGTTTCATGCTCTTCATTATTTCATCCATGTATATGTTAAATAATGTAGGACTGAGCCCGCATCCTTGTCTTACTCCAGTAGTTGTCTGAAATGTTCTTGATATTTGTCCCTTGTGTATTATTGCATTGGTGTTTTTGTTGTATATGTTTTGTATTAATTCGACTGTCTTTCTTTCTACACCTCTCTCTTCCAGAATTTTCCATAATATATTTCTTGGTATCATGTCGAATGCTTTTTCCAGGTCGATGAATCCTAGGTATGTGTTTTTATTATTTGCAATTCTTTTTTCTGTGATTTGATTTATCGTGAAAATGTTGTCCTGTGTGGATCCTCCTTTCCTAAATCCACATTGCGATTCTTCTAGCGTCTGCTCTATTTTTGCTAGTATTCTTTTGTTAATTGTTTTTTCTAAGATCTTCATACCTATGCTTATGAGTGTTATACCCCTATAGTTTGAACATTTTGTCTTATCGCCTTTCTTGTGTATCGGTACGATTAACGATACTTGCCAATCTTTAGGTATTTTATTCGTCCTCCATATTTCGTTTATTAATTTCAGTAGTATTTCGTTACCTGCAGGTCCCATATGTTTAATCATTTCCGTTGTGATCTGGTCTTGTCCTGGTGATTTCCCTATTTTCATTTCCCTTATTATCTCTAGTATTTCTTTTCCATTGATCATCTCTATATCTGCTTCCGAGTCGTTCTGGTCTCTTGTCTTCTGTTCATTTCCACCATTTTGTGATAGTAAGTCTTCAAAATATTCTTTCCATCTTTCCAGTATTTTTTCGTTGTCCTGTTGCAATATTCCTTGATTGTCTTGTATATAATTTACTTCTTGTCCTTTTTCTTTTCTGTTTAGTTTTAGTATTTTATAGAATAATTTTTGGTTTTCCTTTGCATTTTTCTCCATTGTCTCTCCGAACTTTTCCCATTCCCTGCTCTTTGCTATTCTGACCTTATCTTTTACTATTTTCCTCTTTAAACTGTATTCTTCGTAGTTTTTACTATTTTTGTCATTTAGGTATCTTTGCCATGCTTTTTTCTTTTCCTTTATTTTCTCTCTTATGCCCTGCGACCACCATGCTGTCTGCTGCTTCTTGTTTGTGTTTTGTTTTGTCCCACATGTCTCTTGTGCTGTCTCCAGTATATTTTTCTTTAATTTATTCCACATTTTCTCTACTTCTTGTCTATAGTTGCCCTTTACTAATTTCTCCTCTATTTTCTCTTTATAGATTTTTGCTATTTCTTTTTCCCTTAGTTTGTATGTTCTTATCTTGTTGTAGTTTATTGCTATATTTGGTCTCTGCTTTTTTTATCGCTATCTTGGTAGTCTTCCTTTATTTTCGTCTCTACTAGATAGTGATCACTTCCAATTTCGTAACTTCTCTTTACTCTTGTGTCTATTATTTTGCTCCTTTTCCCTTGTTCTGCTAGTACATAGTCTATTATATATTTTTCGTTCCTGCTTATCACTTCCCTGGTGTATTTGTGTATGTCCTTGTGTTTGAATAGTGTATTCGTTATTACTAGATTATTCATTCTACAATAATCTAGCATTTTCGTACCATTTTCGTTGAGTGCGCCTTCTCCATATCTTCCTCTCATCGCGCCATTATCTTTTACTTCGAGGCCAATTCTGCTGTTGAAGTCTCCCGCAACGTACACTTCTCCTTTGGCTTTTTCTGTTGTTTCGTTGAGTTGCTCCCAGAATGTTTCTTTGTTGCACGCAGTATCATCTTCGTTTGGTCCATACACTGCTATGATAGTTTTATGGTAGCCGTTTCTTTGATCTCTAACTTCGATAGACAAAATCCTCTCCGTAATTGCATCCCATTTATATATATTCGATTTTAGTTTTTTATGCACTATACATCCTACCCCTGCTGCGGCTCTCCGATTGTTATCTACACCGCTATATATGAATATATGTTCCTTGTCCATTTTGTACTCTCCCTTCCCCTTCTTTTTTGTTTCTGTTACCACTAAGAAGTCTAGTTCAGCTTTCTCAAATTCTTCTTCCAGCTCTTTTTCCTTTCCATTTATACTCCTGATATTCCAAGTCCCAATTTTCCATATTTTTCTTTTTTTTACTGTACTCTTTTCTTTGTTTCCATTTATTATGTGTTTGTTCTTCTTTCTTATGTTCGTTGTCCCTTTCCTCGCTGTATTCTTTGTATTTTTGCTTCCGTCCGTTTTCTCTTTTGCTAGTAGTTTTTTGGATTGGTTACTTTCACCCCATTATCTTTGGCTACGACTCCTTTCTCCTTTTTATCCCATATGTATATTTCATTGTCTACTATTATCTTTCTATATCCTATTTTTACGTGTTTTCCTTTTTCTTTTTCCAATGTTGCTATGTTTCTTATCTCTCTTTGTATTTTTCTCTCCTCTTCCGTTAGATCATCGTCTATATATATCGTTGTATTTCTTAGTTTATATTTTGCTTTCGTTATTTTTTGTTTATATATATATATATATATATATATTTATATTTTGCTTTCATTATTTTTTGTTTATATATATATATATATATATATATATATATATATATATATATATATATATATAAATATATATATATATATATATATATATATATATATATTTGCCACCCTTAAGTGGATATGATGCGTGGGAGGAGAGGGCGCATAATATCGCCTAAGACGAAGAGTTTTACACCGCAAGCGAGACGAGTAACATGTCTCTAGCTGTATTAGTATTTTAATGTAAAACCAGCTGTAAGACAGTACATTGTATATTCTTAATGTTACAAGTTTCTCTTATGAGAGCAAATTCAAGTCTGAATGGTACAATTCTAATTGAATCGGTAGTTTGAAGAAGGAAACGAATCCGAAAATCAAATGTATGGGAAATTGAAGGAAACTTAAAGCAAGAATGTCTACATGAATCAATTTTAAAGATTAACAAACATAACATTATTATTTAGTTATAGTAATCTCACAAATGCACTGGTACTCAAACCCGCGTCTCTGGCTATCGCGGCCATCGCGCTACCAACTGCACCACTGAGGGTGGTAGACGATAGCGCGTAAAATGTCCATGAACTACCACTCTTCGTGGCGCGATAGCCGGTAACGTGGATTAGGCAGTAGAGGGTTTAGTTATAGTAATCTCACAAATGCACTGGTACTCAAACCCGCGTCTCTGGCTATCGCGGCCATCGCGCTACCAACTGCACCACTGAGGGTGGCAGACGATAGCGCGTAAAATGTCCATGAACTACCACTCTTCGTGGCGCGATAGCCGGTAACGTGGATTAGGCAGTAGAGGGTTAACATAATTTTATAATTAGTCCACGTACGAGTGCCCAATGAACATTAGGGATGCCGGAGCACACAAATATATAAACGCTCATATGAACATGGTCTTCGGGTGCACAATAAGACGTGGTATATAACTTTCATATAGTGATTGATGGTAATAATTTCATTTAATTGCAATTAAGAAATGTATACGTATGCGGAAATACATCAAATTCAGCTACATAGCGAATCCATCGGGTTGTTACAGGGTAAAACGTTCGGATCCACAGCGCACACGGTTTGCAATTTATTTTTTACGTTTTTTATAGGTGAATCGAGGGCGGCGTCGCACCCCCCGGAAACTTTACGTGACTCATTCGGTATGTAAGCGGCAGCCGCGTCGGCCTTCCTCCAGTTTTTCCTCGCACTGCGACACGGGCATGCCGCATGCATGCGGTGCCGGAACTGACTCGGGGGGCGGCGGGCCGCGCCAACGCCCGCGCCACAAGGCCGCGTGATTCCAACTGAGATAATCAGAGTTGGAACGAACGTACTAGCAGAGAACCAGAGATGTATAAATTATCTTCTCTTTATTCTTTCATTGCCATCCCCACAAATCAATTACTTTCCGAATACAGCTGTATAAGGAAGGTATTATTTTCGCGAAAAAATGTGAGCAGTAGATTGTCTCTGGCTCGGTTGTATAAAGGCGAGATGGCCACCTGTCTGTCTGTGAATACAATTCCGGAAAAACGGCACAACAGGTTGCGACCAAATTTGGAAATTAACTGAGAACAATAATTGGGACGATCTAGAGCAAATTTGAGCAAAATCGATCCACTAACAGAAAAGAAAACTCAATAAAACCGATTTCCTGCGCACAATTAGACGCGGTTTGTGCAAACAAGGTACGATCGCGCAGGAACAACAAGTGACGTCATCAAACCATGCCAAAACATTGTCTTTGTTTTTATAATATAGAGATGTTGCATAAGTTGTAAACTTTCCATTTCATAACGCCTCTATTTATATATGGCAACGTCGCACTATGTGTTAAAATTGTCAAAATTGGAAATTCACTCGAGAGTTATGTGTTTTATACAAACACGAGCCTGTCGCGGTGCATATGAATTCAAATGTGCGCGCTTTTTCTGTTCCCTCCCTCAGCAAAGTGACAACGCGCCCTCGGCGCACGCACAACCCTCTAAGTGCTAACAAAAAGACAAAACATATGGCCCCATAGGCGTATATACAACACATTGCTTAGCGCATCGAATCGTGTATAACCAACACCACCGATAGTATACAGATGGTGTTGGTATAACGCAATAGATTGTAAGGAGTTAAGAATAAAATTCGTACACCATCAGCAACAAATAACGGGCTTTGATTTCACAACTACACCAATCAACGACACTACAATCTCTACTCACACTGACTACGTTACAGAAGCTTAATGTTAAAAACTATGGATGGCGTATGCATTTTTTACAAGCACCTCAGTGCAGAGGTTTTGCGTTCTGTTCCAATATTATAAATCCCTTTATGATATAAAAGCACCACTCGTAAATCTTCGCATTCAGGCTATCAATAGATGAAGTTTTCTTTCGCGCGCCTGTTGTTGCCTACAGAAACTTTCTCAATAACAGACGCGCCGCTCCCAGGCTGCTCGCATAAGAAAAAAGGCGAAAAGCGCTGTCCGCCCCCTAACTTCCGGCGATTATAGCGGCAGGGAAGAGTTTAAAACTTATGTCTTGTATTTAATTAATTAATAGCCTAGACAGCTGGGGGATTTTCTTAAAGAGGTTAATTTTTTTAGAGATTAATAACCCATGATACATTTCTTTTTTTATCCAGCGATTACGTATTGCTACTCCCATCACTACAATTCTAATATTCCATTCTATTTCACCCGAAATGAGATTTTCATCCTCTCAACTCCTCCCAATTGTATAAAGAAAGAGTACTCGTAAAAAGTCTCTTATTTCCGAAAGAGAGGCCTCCACACATGATCCTTTTGTTATTTATTCACCCCCGTTGTTATGGGGACGGGTGTTAACGTCGAGCACGGGTCGCTGGAGGCGGCGGCGTTTATTGCGTGCCCCTGACCAATGCAATTAGTGTCAGTACGGAAGCCGAAAAATACAGGCCGGGAAATAATTAAAAAGAGGCCAAACTTTGTTTGTTTGTGTTCTTTTTCTAATGCAATTGCTGTTCATCAATCAAAAGTTTTATACTAGTGTCGAGACAAATAACTCGGGATTAATTTTGATTTATAATGGTTGATTAGTCTTGGAATAATTAAATTTATTTATTCTTGGTAGAGAAGGTCCGATGCTCACAGGAAACCACTAATATATGTGAATTTCACTAATATGACAAAAACCAACAAATATTATCGGTATCAATGTAGATGAAAATGCGGTTATAATTATGTATCATAAAAGGCACCTTACAGGGTCAGTAATACTGTCAATATTTTAGAATAATGACAGTATTACTGTACGATAACTTGTTTAAAATGTTCATTATTCTAAAATATTGCCAGTATTACTTATCGTGTAAGGCATAGTAATGATGGAATGAAGAGAATTCAGATGTTTATCTGAATAATAGATTACTTGATAAATATAAAAGGAAGATTGAAGCAAATATTGACAGTACTAGGATTAACAGTATTATTGATCGTGTAAGGTGCCTTAAAAATAACACGGTCAATAATACTGTCAATCCTAGTACTGTCAATATTTACTTGAATCCTCCTTTTATATTTATTAAGTAATCAATTATCCGGATATATATCAGTATTCTCTTCATTACATCATTACTATACCTTACACGATGAGTAATACTGGCAACATTTTATAATAATATTATCGTACAGTAATACTGTCATTATTCTAAAATATTGACAGTAATATTGATCGTGTAAGGCACAATTCACACATAAGCGGCGTCTGGCGGAGGCGCGGTGTAGGCGAGGTGCAGGTATATATATATATATATATATACGAGGCATATCCCGAAAGTAAGAGTACTGAGGCTCTCACGGTCGGAGGGATTTTATTTTCATCATGTTGGCCACTCGGCAGTGTAGCTTGACTCCTCCCCTTTGCACCGAGACCGGTTCGAGGTCAGTACGTTGGGAACTGTTTACACGACAACAAGTTTCGTGAATAATGTCAATCCAATCTCCCGCCAAATATGCGAAATACGCGGCGTCATCCGTTATCTCGTTTGGAAGGGAAAACCTCCATCTGAGATTTATAATGAGGTGAAAACTGCATATGGTGATAAAGCTATGAATCGTACGAATGTGTACAAGTGGTGTCGCGAGTTTAAAAACGGTCGTACGTCTGTGCATGATGATCAGAGGAGGGGAAGACCTTCAATTGTGACTGACGAAATTGTGGAAAAAATTGAAAATGCGCTCCGTGACGATCGCAGATTGACTGTGGATGAACTTTCTGCGATGTTTCCGCAAATCTCCAGATCTCTACTACACGAAACAATCATAGAAACCCTCGGATATCGGAAACTGTCCGCGAGGTGGGTCCCAAAACAACTAACAGGCCAGCACAAGTTGAATCGAGTGGAGACCGGGCAAGAGTTTTTGAGGCGCTGGAAACTCCATGGAGATGAATTTCTCCGCTCCATCGTAACTGGAGATGAAACTTGGGTAGCACACCACACGCCCGAAACCAAAAGACAGTCTCAACAGTGGCGTCACACCTCTTCACCCTCCGCCAAAAAGTTCAAAATCACAATTTCAGCCAAGAAAGTCATGGCATCCGTGTTTTGGGACTGTCAAGGCATAATTTTAATCGAATATCTGCCTCAAGGGGAGACCATCAACTCTGCAAGATACTGTGAGACCTTAAAAAAATTGCTGAGGGCGATTCAGAACAAGAGGAGAGGCATGCTGACAAAAGCCTGCACGACAATGCCAGACCACACACGGTCAACGCCACGAAGGAACTGCTCGCCTCGTTTAAATGGGATGTCCTGAACCATCCCGCGCATTCCCCTGATCTAGCACCTTCAGATTACTATCTCTTTACCTCCCTGAAGCTGCACATGGGTGGAAAAAGGTTTTTAACCGACGAGGAGGTAAAGAAGGAGTTGAAGAAGTGGACGAAGGTGTTGGCGGGAAACTACTTCGAGGAAGGCATCAAAAAATTGATACCTCGCTACACCACCTGCATAGAGAGAAATGGCGACTATGTCGAAAAATAGCTTTTATTATGTACTAAAGTTTCACGTATTTTTTTTGTTTAAATAAAAAAAATTAACACCTACAAAAATTCAGTACTCTTACTTTCTGGATATGCCTCGTATATATTTGTTTATACAATTATTATTCCTCAGATGTAATACAATACTATTAAAGAGGCAAAATAATAAATTTATAAATACAGAAAGTGAATAACATAAATTTCTAGCTTTAACAGTAGAAGTAAAGGATGTTTCATTTCGAGGCGTAGAACTTTGAATTTAAATAAAACACGGAAAAATTATTTGAATGGTCACGAATGTGACTTTTTTTGAAAGATAATTTTATGGCATTAATGCTTAAATATGATTTCGGACATGTGGCCGCCGCGGCTGGCGCGTAGAAGGCATAATCTGGAAGTCCTATTTGCGATCACTATTCGCAGCATGGATATTTAAGGATTATTTTAGTGATGGGGGGATTTCGAGAACCGAGAACAGCTATTCTCTATTCTTAAGATGAGTCGGTGTTCTCGATTCTTAAAAGTTCGCGAGAACTTGAATGGGAACCGAGAACAGAAAATCAAGAACTCGAATTAACCGAGAACGTGAGCGAGAACCGAGAACAGAAAATCTAGAACTAAAAGTAATCTTCTAGGATTCAATTAATTTCATATATTAACGTCTTAATTCGTAAAAAAAAAACATGTGAGAAACAATGTAGTGCAGATGTGAAGTCGTTTGAAATAGTGAACGAGCATAGTTTGGTTCGTCATGATCAAATGTATTAATAAATAATCCTTAAATATCCAGTAATAGTGGTGCAGTTAGATTTATATTGACTTGTACTTGTGTGTTTCATTAAAAATTACAATTTCTCTTGAGGCGCGCTCAAATGGTATACAATTTCCGTCGGTGGATTGGGTGGACTCACCGGCGCACCTAATGCAATTAATCCGCGAGCCATCGGATTTCACGTCGTGTAAATCACGACGCCGCGCCGCCCCTCTGCATAATTCATCCGGTGAATTATTCACGGCCGCGCGCGGCCTCGGGGCTGCTGTTTGCGCGCCAAGATGCCGCCGTCCCTAATTTTGACTGTGGCAAACAGACAACATCTAAATTAAACTCACAGACACAACGATACTCCGGTTAAACAACTACTTATGATGTGTATAGCCTAAGTTGTCAATATTTAAGGTAAATTATAACAATAACTTCCCTAACACGGATACCCTTTGTTAGTTCGCTAAGGCCCAATTCACACATAAGCGGCGTCGGGCGGAGGCGCGGTGTTGCGAGGTGCAGGCGCGACGTCGTACAGGCGATTGTGATGTCCATATGCCGCGAAAGGGTGGACATTGCACCATATGTTTACATCGAGGCGGCGTGGAAGAGTTGTGTCTTTCGCCTGACAGCCACCGTGTCTCAGACGAAGAGGCTAAAATGCGGGGCCGGCACGGGGCATATGCCACCTAAGTGGGCATTGCACCATATGTTTATAAAGAGGTGGCGTCAAAGCGCCGTGCATCTCGCCGCGCCGGCACCGCGCCTTCACCTCCTATGTGTGAATTAGGCCTTAGGGAACTAACAAAGGGTATCCTTGTTCGAGAAGTTATTGATATAATTTACCTTAAATATTGACAATTTAGGCGATACATATCATAAGTAGTTGTTTAGTCGGAGTATCGTTGTCTGTGAGTTTAATTTAGATGTTGTCTGTCACAGTCAAAATTAGGGACTGCGGTATACCCTTTGTTAGGGTAATGTAGTTGCAACAACTCCAACGGAGCGGGGTAAGACAGGGCGATTCAATTTCTCCAAAATTATTTTCCCTAGCATTAGAAGAAGTGTGTAAGAACTTGTCATGTTAAAGGACTATGTTATGTGAATTGGGCCTAACAAGGATACCCTTTGTTAGGGTAATGTAGTTGCAACAACTCCAACGGAGAGGGGTAAGGCAGGTCGATTCAATTTCTCCAAAATTATTTCACCTGGCATTAGAAGACGTGTGTAAGAACTTGTCATGGCAACAAAAGGGAGTCAACATAGACGGGAGATTCTTGAGCCATCTCCGATTCGCCGACGATATTGTGATCATGAGCACCGACCAGGACGAACTTTAGAACTATGTTATGTGAACTAAAGGAGGCGTCACAGAAGGTAGGCCTAGAAATGAATGTCCAAAAAACAAAGATCATGAGCCCAAACAACATCAATGTCAATAACCACACACTTCAATTAGTGGAAGAATATATCTATCTTGGACACAACATCAGGTTAGGCAAAAGCAACCAGGCAGCCGAGATAAGGAGGAGAATCAGTTTGGCATGGACTGCTTTTGGAAAACTCACACATATCTTCAAAGAACCGAAGATACCAATAAATCTGAAACGGAAAGTATACGATGCTTGCGTACTACCAGTCATATAAGGCCCAATTAACACATAAGCGGCGTCGGGCGCAGGCGCGTCGTTGCACATACGATGGTGATGTCCATATGCAGTGAAGGGGTGGACATTGCACCTTATGTTTACATAGAGGCGGCGTGGAAGAGTTTCGCCTCTTTGCCTATCGTGTTTTAGGCGAAGACGCGGTGCCGGCGCTGCGAGAGGCACGAGGCAAATGCCCGCGCCTCGCCACCTAAGTGGGTATTGCATCACATGTTTATATAGAGGGGGCTTAAAGCGTCGGCACCGCGTCTTCGCCTCTTCGCCTAAGACACGGTAGGCGAAGAGGCGAAAGGCATAACTCTTCCACGACGCCTCTATGTAAACATAAGGTACAATATCCACCCCTTCACTGCATATGGACATCACAATCGCCTGTGCGAAGTCGCGCCTGCGCCTCGTCTACGCCGCGCCTGTGCCCGACGCCGCTTATGTGTGAATTGGGCCTTAGACGGGCTCGAGACACTCACCCTGACAAACAAAAGTGCACAGCAACTACGAGTAGGTCAACGTGCGATGCCGAGTATTAGCTTAAGGGATAGACAAAGAAACGAGGATATCAGAGCAAGAACCAAAGTGAGCAACGTCGTGGAACAAACTGCAAAAAGTAAGTGGCGTTGGGCACTGCATGGTGCGCGAAATGATGTAAAATGGACGAAAATCATTATGCAGTGGAAACCACGGAGAACGAAGAGAAGCATCGGCAGACCCATGCTAATAAAGAGGCGAGCGGGAAGGAACTGGATGTTCCCAGCACAAAACAGGTCAACATGGAGAGAAATGGAAGAGACCTATGTCCTGGAGTGGACTAATACAGGCTGATGAAGAAGTTGCAACATAACTTTTCTTTGAGGGGTGGACAATTATAATAAAAGAAAAATACTATCTTTATAGGGCTATCAGTCGTGAGGCTATTCTGCCGGTCAAGGGAGAAGCTTAGAGGAGTTTCATCACCCGGTATTTACCTTAAATTCACAGAAAACCTCTGAAAAACTGTGAAAGGTGATTCGCGAAAATTCGTTCCCCGCTGGGTATCGAACTGAAGCTCCCCAATGCTCAGTACGAGATTTTTTTCGTTTACCTTATCAATTAAAAGATTGAAGGTCAACGTTTGAAGAATTTAGTGGAACAAATTTTGCTTCTTAATTTTATAACTCGCTAAATAGTAGTCATCACGGGATGGACAATATATATTTTGTATGGTGTAAGTGTCTTTCGTTTATCACTCTGGGCTGGTACGGGCTTATTGTTTCTTGTTCTATTTGCCGCTTCCGATGCGCATCATTCTACTTCGGCCCTTACAACCGGCGGTGCACGACCGCAAGACCTGAGCGATACTGCACGCCACGGGGGCGACTAGCAATGATAAACCATGCTAAACGAAAGCACCTTGTGATGTCTCACAAACTTCGTTTCACATACAAGGCGAGGACATGACTAATCACACCATCGCGACAGTTGTATGTGCTCACATACAAGTCCTGTTATGTTTATTCAACAAGATATGAGTCATTACATTGATATCACGCAGTTGCCAATCGCAAAAAACGGCGATGTCAAGTAAAAATAATAATAAAAACACATTTAAAGGCCACATTGTTAAAAAACAAGTTTGGATGTTGGATATATATAGTTAAAAAAGTTAATAATGCGAACAAAAATTGTGCAGGTTTGGTCCAGTTAGTTTCCCATGGCTCAACATGTTAATGTGTTGTATAAAAAAAAATATCAATTACTTAAATTGCCGCTTCATTTTTTATATAACAATCCGTACATAGACGTAACGCCGCTTCCAGCAGGAGTGTAAGATAAGAGACCCTCGCGCGGTTTGCATATCATTGCCTTAATATTTTGGTGAAAGCGCGGTTTTTATTACCTGTAGCATATCCAGGCTCGGAGCTAGAATCATCATCCGAAAAGCTAAGCTGAGTCTGATGGTACTCAACATATGCAGCGTGATGGTGGTGATGCAGGTGATGGGGCACCGCGTAGTCGACGCTGCTCACCGCCGTGTGCCGGCTCCCCGCGCGTGTCAAGGTGTTCCCCGCGGACAACGTCCCAGAGCGCGACCCGTGCGCCGCACAAATAATCCCCGCCAGCGACCCCTGCGGCACCCCCATGCTCAAATCGAGCGACGGCCGCCGCGAGAGGTTCGGTTCCATCTCAAACTCCCCGCTGTGCTGCTCACTGAGCTGCACATGGGCACTACTCTGCCCATTATTGCTATAACTCTGCCTCACCGCCGGACGATCCTCCGTCACCGGCACCGTCTGCTGGGCCTGTCCGCCGCCACCGTTCTGGTTGCGGCGCGGACTCCTGCCCCGATCGCTCACCGTCGTCGCGCTCCAGTAACCCCAAGCCATCTCTTCAAAAAAATGCGCGCCGCCACTCGCCACACATCAAACAACGGAAGACACCGAGGGGAATGCGCGACACATCGAGTGCGGGCACCGCGGAGGTGAATGAGGGACGCCCCGTTGCCAGCGTTTGAGGGGGCGGCGACGTCTGGCAACGGGGACGGGGCCGGCGCCGCCGCCGCCGGATCGATACGCGCGCGCGACGGGGTCAGACGGGAAAGCGAGAGAGGAGCCGCCCCACACATCTTCGACACCTCTCAACTCGCCGTGTGTATGTGTATGTGTGTGTGTGGATTTCGCACCGCCGGCGAAATACCAAATGGGCACTCCGTAAACCATTATAATGGCCCTTTTATACATAATAAACGTCCTCGATGAAATAATAATGAGACCGAAGTGGCGTATCGGCATGAAGAATAATGGTGTCCCGAACAAAAAGTCCACAATTAAATTAGATGGGGGATGTTTTATGAAACACACTAGGCAGAGTAGATGAAAAATTGAAGAGCACTAGAGGGAGAGTGACAGCCACCAATTTCATGTTGTAAATCACAAATAGATTCTAAAAATGATACAACTTTCCCCACAAGAGGAAAGTTTAACATCTAGTGACACCACATTAATTAACAATGCACACCCATGTGGTAATAACATGCTTATGCCATCAGGATTACCGAGTAGTGCCCTCTATTGGAATAATATGCCAACCGAGTGTTTGAGATAGTAGCACTAGGCCAATCTTATAAAGTATCTACCAACAATATTCTAGGCAATCAAAAAAGTTGTTAAACAAAATGTTTTCTCTCTTAGTCTGGCTTAATATTATTCTTATTATTCATTTGGAATTGTTTAAACATTGTTAGGCCCAATTCACACATAAGCGGCGTCGGGCGGAGGCGTGGTGTCGTGGCGCGACGTCGATTGTGATGTCCATTTATAATGAAAGGGTGGACATTGCACCATATGTTTACATAGAGGCGGCGCAGAAGAGTTTCGCCTACCGTGTCTTAGGCGAAGAAGCGAAGGCGCGGCGAGAGGCACGAGGCAAATGCCCGCGCCTCGTCACCTAAGTGGGAATTTCACCACATGTTTATATAGAGGGGGCGTGAAAGCGTCGTGCCTCTCGCGACGCCGGTACCGCGCCTTCGCCTCTTCGCCTGAGACACGGTGCCTGCGAGGAGAGAGGCATAACTCTTCCACGCCGCCTCTATGTAAACATAAGGTGCAATGTCCACCCCTTCACTGCATATGGACATCACAATCGCTTGTCCGACGTGGCGCCTGCACCTCGCCTACACCGCGCCTCCGCCTGACGCCGCTTATGTGTGGATTGGACCTAAGGCAGACACGGTGCCTGCGAGGCGAGAGCCACACCTCTTCCACGCCGCCTCTATGTAAACATAAGGTGCAATGACCATCCCTTCACTGCATATGGACATCACAATCGCCTGTAAGACGTCGCGCCTATACTGCGCCTCCGCCCGACGCCGCTTATGTGGAAATTGGGCCTTAGCGGTGGCGCAGTGATCTAAAGACAGTCTGATGCCATTGCGTATGAAACTTTGGGGGTCAAATTCACCGCTAGTCAGGAAACTACTCTACAAATAGTTGATCTGGCTAGCATATCATGTATGTTGTATGCGACGCAATAGGTTCGTGAAGAACTGCAGTGCACACAGCCTAGGGGCGGGGGCTATACTCAACATTACAAAAAATGGATGATTAGTCCAGTTGTCTTCTACTCACTGTATGGACAACATCTTCATAGGTTGAACCTCCACCTTAGTTATTTATTTATCAGCAATCAAAACCCTATTGGTGAGGATTGACTGACTCCACTATAGCCCGCCACAGTTTGCGTTGTATCGCATTCATTTTTCAGTTCGTGACACCTATTTCTCTCAGGTTTTTCTGTCTGATCCGCATTGTTTTTGGTAATTCGATCCTCTGCCATTGTTATTAACGTCTTGTCCATCTAAGGGCCGGTTCTACAATTGACATTTAACCGGAGAATAAGGCTATTCGTGGAATACGTTTGAGATTTTAACGCCAATATCTCTCTATTTATTCCACGAATAGGTTAATTCCCCAGTTAAATGTCAATTGTAGAATCGGCCCTAAGTCTTGCTAATCTAATTGTGCCAATGATTGCTTCCTCACCACACACCTCTTTCCATTCGTAGTTCATCATTATTCTCCAGGTTTCTCCTTCATAACACTTAATCTGTTTTCTTGTGTTGCAGTTAGACTTTCAGCTTGACTAAGCTTATTATTTTATATAGTCAGTTACAGGTTTAATTACTTCAGTCACCTTCTATTTGTTGAAGGGGTAACACCTCATTAATGTCTCCTCCTCATGACCTTGACAATGACACCATCCTTTTTAACCTTTGATAAGCCAAACGGGGTAATTCTATTAACTCTCTCATAACCTTGAAAAGCGATTCTAGAACCTCCTCTTCCCCCTAGTTGGCCTATGAATGGAAATGTCATCTTGACAAACCTCCTCCTCATGACCTTGACAATTACACCATCCTTTTTAACCTTTGATAGGCCAAAAGGGCCAATTTTATGAATCCTCTCATGACCTTGAAAAAGCAATTCTAGAACCTCCTCCTCCCCCTCATTGAACTATAGGCAGGTACCAGAGTTGACAAGGTTTTATAATCGGCTTGTTCCCTTTAATACTTTCATAAATTAATTCTGGCTTGATTTATAGAAACTTGCCCAATGCAGTTGAGACTTTCATCTTGACTAAGCTTATAATTTTATGTAGTTAGTTACAGGTTTAATTACTTCAGTCACCTTCTATTTGTCGAAGGGCTAACACGTCATTAATGTCAACGTCACCTTGACCAGCCTCCTCCTCATGACCTTGACAATGACACCATCCTTTTTAACCTTTGATAAGCCAAACGGGGTAATTCTATCAACTCTCTCATAACCATTGAAAAGCGATTCTAGAACCTCCTCTTCCCCCTAGTTGGCCTATGAATGTAAATGTCATCTTGACAAACCTCCTCCTCATGACCTTGACAATTAAACCATCCTTTTTAACCTTTGATATGCCAAAAGGGCCAATTTTATGAATCCTCTCATGACCTTGAAAAAGCGTTTCTAGAACCTCCTCCTCCCCCTCGTTGACCTATAGGCAGGTACCAGAGTTGACAAGGTTTTAGAATCGGCTTGTTCCCTTTAATACTTTCATTAATTAATTCTGGCTTGATTTATAGAAACTTGCCCAATGCAGTTAAGACTTTCATCTTGACTAAGCTTATAATTTTATGTAGTTAGTTACAGGTTTAATTACTTCAGCCACCTTCTATTTGTCGAAGGGCTAACACGTCATTAATGTCAACGTCACCTTGACCAGCCTCCTCCTCATGATCTTGACAATGACACCATCCTTTTTAACCTTTGATAGGCCAAAATGGGTAATTCTATGAACCCTCTCATGACCTTGAATAAGCGATTCTAGAATCTCCTCCCTCCTCATGACCTTGACAATGACACTATACTTCTTAACCTTTGATAGGGCAAAAGGGCCAATTCCATGAACCCTCCCATGACCTTGAAAAAGCAATTCTAGAACCTCCTCCTCCCCCTCATTGACCTATAGGCAGGTACTAGAGTTGACAAGGTTTTAGAATCAGCTGGTTCCCTCTAATACTTTCATCAATTAATTCTGGCTTGATTTATAGAAACTTTCCCAATGCAGTTAGACTTTCACCTTGACTAAGCTTATAATTTTGTATAGTCAGTTACAGGTTTAATTACTTCAGTCACCTTCTTTTTGTCAAACAGGTAACACCTTATTAATGTCAATGTCACCTTGATCAGCCTCCTAATTATTATATAAATTTATCTATTTTATAATACTGTACACATAGAGCCTGACTAGGCTATTAGGCTCTAGCCCATTCCCAGTTAGGGCTAGCCTCTAGTCATTCATCAGGTTGTTTCAAAGGCACAGTCTGGCCTGTACGGGCAGATGTGTTTTCAATCAAATATTTAACACTTGTGGACAATTTTCTGAAGAAGTCCTAACACACACTTTTGCTGATTGTTACCGTTATTTTTATTTTAAAAATTAAAATTCTATTATATATATAATAATATTTGTATGTAAAAATTATACAACTAACGCCCTAGGACGAAAGTTAAACGCCATCTGGTGGCACCACATCAATTAGAAATGCACACCCATATGATAATAACCATCAACATGCTCATGTCATCAGGATCACCAGGTAGTGCCCTCTATGGAATAATATTCCAACAGAGTGCTTGAGATATCAGCACAAGGCCAATCTTATAAAACATATATAAATGTTAATCCACCTCTTAGCAATCTACATATCTAGATTTCGATCTTATTAGATCTCATCAGTGTAGCTCAGCTAGTGAGGATGAATTCACACAATGTCTTGAGTGGTTATATACAAATATGATACAACTAACCCCCCAGGAGGAAAGTTTAACGCCATCTGGCGGCACCACATCAATTAGCAATGCACACCCATATGGTAATAACCATCAACATGCTCATGCCATCAGGATCACCAGGTACTGCCCTCTATGGAATAATATTCCAACAGAGTGCTTGAGATATCAGCACAAAGCCAATTTTGTAACACATATATCTCATTATTGGTATAGCAATCTATTAATTCATCTTTGATTCTAGCAATTCCTCTTTGACCTTTGATAGTTCAAAAGGGCCAATTCTATTACCTCTCTCATGGCCTTGAAAATCCATTCTGGAACCTTGTCCTCATTATCTGACCTACAAGTCAAGTCAAGAGGACATTCCAGACTTCCTCAAGGCCGTGAGGAGGTTCTAGAATTGGCTTGTTCCCTCTACTACTAATTCAGTTACAGAATTGTAACTTTTTTACTTACATGCTCCAAAATGTTATAACAATTATATTAATCTATCCCACATGCAAGTTAATACATAGGCTTATTCATGTATAATACATGCATTACATAAATTATAGATTCATATTACAGTGTATCTAAATGAAATTCTGCAGTACTATACTATGTTTAATATATATATATATATATATATATATATATATATATATATATATATAAATAGCGTTTTATTGCTGCACCACCCCAAGGAGATAGAAACCACGGTTTCTGTTATCAACTTTCAACACAGCAGATAGCCAGTTATAGAATTGTAACAAATAGAATAACTAGTTTTTGTGGATGTTATAATGTTATCAGGGATAATTTCTAAACAAATTGGGGTAGTAACATAACAATCCTTCAACAATATGACCTTGAAGCATAGATAAAAGTAATAGAATAAGTCATAAGTAAATATTACGCTATCTAACTAGATGTAAGATGTTATAAAATATTAATGACTCACCATGTATAGTCAATTCTGAATCCCTGTTGATCTCATACAGTCTTATAGCCTCATTCAGTTCCATCTGTGTGGAAATAGTGCATGGGTCACCCTCCTCATCCACCCATTTCATGGTGAAAACTTGATCGGGGGCAAACCGGCAGATGGCTCGCATTTCCAGACATAGCTGCTCCAGTGTTATATCCTGGCTGATGTATGTTATCAGTATCTCCCCATTATGAGCAATCTTGGCTTTGATTTCATTTGCATTATTGTCGTTTGCCAGTTGTGTAGGCATGGTTACGTATCAAAAAGTAAGGCACACTGAAAACATAAGAAATAACAACATTTTAGCAAATTGTTACAATTTTATATGTTATATTTATAATATAGAGGAAGATAAGTGTGGATAGGGATGGAGTTCACCATGTGTGCGCTATATAGTAAGGGCAACAGCAACATGTAAAGGAACCTTAGCTTGTGAGGGTACACTGACAGCAGAATGGGTTGGAGACTGCAGAAATGTAAGTAATGGTTAAGAGAGGATGGGAAAGTCATGAAAATCTACAAGAGGCTGACATGAGAGAGGAAATTGGTGAGGGCATAGGGGATTTAATGTGTGTACATATATTTATTTTGGGCCTGAAAAGGTTAGCACTGAGAGTAAAACTTCACAACATCACTTTCAGTAGGACTGGCTCAAAAAAGTAATCAAAGGCAGTATAACAGCCATCATGATGCTCATTTGTTTTTTGACATTATAATGCTATCGTAAAACTAGATGAGCAACACTTTTCATTTATACACATGAAATATGGGATTCTAGCATAAATGGTAAGTCAATAACTGGCTCAATGGCTCTGCTCTATAAGACACCTTACACAATCAATAATACTGTCAATATTTTAGAATAATGTCAGTATTACTGTACAATAACAGCTTTAAATTGTTCATTAGTCTAAAATGTTGACAGTATTACTTATCGTGTAAGGAACAGTAATGATGGAATGAAGATAAAAGGAGGATTAAAGCAAATACTGACAGTGCTAGGATTGACATTATATTTATCAAGTAATCCATTATCCAGATTAAGATTAATATTCTCCTCATTACATCATTATTATACCTTACAGGATGAGTAATACTGGCAATATTTTAGAATAATGAACATTTTAAACATATTTTCATACAGTAATACTGTCATTATTCTAAAATATTGACAGTAATATTGATCGTGTAAGGTGCCTTTATGGATTTAAGAATGATTGAAAATACAATTAGGCAGGTTAAGTACGTGAGTCCATACATGATGAGATTTTTGCTAGGTTCTGGGCCATTTGGGCTAACGGATCATGCTTCTGGATAGTTCTGGATAGTTGGCTGGAGGGTAGCATAGCTACAGACACTTGGGGCCATTGTGAAACCTCCCTTTAAAGGCTGCTCACTCGTCCCACCAGTCAATTTTGCGTGCAAGCCGCATGGATCATGCTTGTTAGAATACTAAATGGATTCTTTAAACACAAGTGGATTCATAAATATACCTGGATCCAGGGAACAAGACAACTTAGATCAATTATTGATTACATCATTGCAAATTATTGTTAGGGCTATAAACTGAAAACTGTATTGAAGCACCAGCTATGCTAGAGGCAGTGCTAATAAATCACCTGTTGATTTAATTTTTGTATTAGGTTTTACGAAGTATAATTATTGTTGCATTTAGTACCATATAGAATTACTCATAAAACAAAGCATATAATACTAATCATCTTACTCAACTGGTCAGTCAAGCATCAATAAACATACACAATAAACAATTTATAATCCTAATACAATTAAAACTGTCACCTATGAACTGAATAATTAGCTTTCTACAACTAATTAAATCTATAAAATCGTTAAAAACCCACCCCGTGTCGCCTTTAATTCGTCTCGAAATAAAGCTAATCACAAAAACAAAAACAAAACAACTGTGGATTCAGCAGCCAGATGACTGTCAACGGCGATGAGTCACGGCCTAGAAAAAGGGGGCGGTAGCCGCCCTTTAAGAAAACAAGCTGCTTACGGAATGTACGGTGTGTGCTGGGGGGCGTTGGGTGCAGCGGGGCCCGTCGTTTACATCGATGGGCGGCGAAAACCAGCACGAAAAACAAAACGCAACAAACAAACAAAAATCGGTGGCGACGTCGCGCGACCGTTACGTTGGCGACACTGCACGACAGTGGTGCCAACTTTAAGAATTTAAATTGACTGTTTGTGGGTTAACTTTCATGCGCCAGCCAATTAGAAGACATGTTTTACTGTATTAAGATATCTAGTCATCAGATATCATACATATTTCAAAATATCCTATCTACAGAGCCATGTCTGTATTTTGAAATATGTATGATATCTTATGACTAGATATCTTAATACAGTAAAACATGTCTTCTAATTGGCTGACGCATAAAAGTTATTTTGAAATATCTATGAAATAGAAACAACTACTTTCATTCAATGTTTGCAATAAAGCTAACCAGCAGACGCATTCAAATTGTCTATGCATACAACTAGCATATAGCACGGAGCACTATTAGTAAATATACAGTATCACGGATTATATTTTCTTTGGTATCACGTGATGACCTACTTGACAAGTGAGATTTGTAGGAATCTGTACACATTTGTTCAAGGTCGTAATCATAGACAACTAATAATGAATTTTAAAATCGTCTGTTAACGACGGATATGCCCAAGGACATTCTAAAATATTCGGCGCCTGTGGGCTACGAAAAAAATGCGCCCCCGCTCATACGAAAATATAGGTATATTTTCTGTTTCATTTAGACCCGCTACTAACCAATAAAAATTGCGCCACCAAAAGGCTTGCGCTCCAGGTGCTATAGCCCGTTTTATTAGGGTTGTCCTGAATATACCGTAAATTTAATTTGTTGTAATTTACGAAAACGCACTGATGCAGATCTGGAATATGGGATTGTAATTTGACAACAAACAACATCCTAGTTCAACGCGTACAATTCAAGTGACGCCACCGCGATATCTCTCGGAAAAATTAAGCTACAGACGGGTGAGTTACATCATTGAAAAGCGCGTGAAATAACGAACAATTTGGTAGTAATTTTATAATGGGATTGATTGTTTTTACCTTACTTTCAGTCGTTGGAAATCGGGAGATGAAACGACGCGCGGGTTTTCTGTCAAACACTTTTCAACTCTGCTGCGCGCGCATCCCGCGACTCAAGTGGCGTATCATAGGGATTTCAGTAAACCCATATTTATTATAAATGTAGATTAAGTTTTTGCGTGTCTGTTGCTGCGTTAGCCAAGCAGAGATCTAGCTTGAATCAGCTGTATTCACTTCTCCGTCCAGAGAAGCTAATCAGAATATGTTGACACATGAACAATGATGGAAATCATCGAGGCTTTATACTATAATTTTGTTTGCGTAATATAAACAAGTTTCGCCACTGTAATACATTTTTATTAACTATTTCTAATAAAATACTTTATTCACTATATTTATTACAATTCTGTTACTGGCTATCGACCTTCGGGTCATTCTGATTTATCTAACTATTAATAAACTTTAGCTTAATAAAAAAAGTAGTTGTGTCATTCTAATTATTAATTATTATCAAATTATATTCAATTACACACAATCCAATACATTTCTATTGAACAAAATCTACTTTTATAATAAATATATGTGTTTACTAAAAAAAAACATATGGTACGCCACTGGAGCGCTGACCTTGTAAGCGGCTGCGCGCGCAACTAACAATTGACGTATGTTAGTGACAGAAACCGCGCGTCCTTTTATCTCCCGATTTCCAAAGGCTGTTAATAAGGTAAAAAACATTACTGCTACTATAAAATTACCACCAAACGATTCGTTATTTCACGCGCTTTCCAATGATATAACTCACTCGGCTGTACTTTAATTTTTCAGCGAGATATCATGATGGCGTCACTTGACTTGTACACGCAAGAGCGTTAGTGACTGTAAACCTGTGCGTCGTTGCATCTCCCCATTTTCGACGGCTGATAATAAGGTAATACATATCAATGCTATTATAAAATTACTATCAAACTATTCGTTTTTTCACGCGCTTTCCAATGATATAACTCAGTTGGCTGTAGGTTAATTTTTCAGCGAGATATCACGGTGGCGTCACTTGACTTGACTTGTATGCTCTTAATGACGCGGTTGTTTGTTTGCGCATTACATTCTTATAATAATGAACAGTCAGTCCTAGTACTGTCAGTAATTGCTTCAATCCTCCTTTTATATTTATCAAGTAATCAATTATCCGAATAAACATCAGTATTCTCTTCATTCCATCATTACTATACCTTACGCGATAAGTAATTTTGTCAATGTTTTAGAATAATGAACATTTTAAGTGTTATCGTTCAGTAATACTGTCATTATATATCAAATATTGACAGTATTACTCATCGTGTAAGGTATAGTAATGATGGAATGAAGAGAATAATGATGTTTATCCAGATGATTGATTACTTGATAAATATTGAAGGAGGATTCAAGCAAATACTGTCAGTACTAGTATTGACAGTATTATTGACCGTGTAAGGTGCCTTTATAATGATATACATTGTTAACCTGTACCATATTTCAAGATATTAGAACTGTGATATGGTATGTAGATAGGATTATTTGTAGTAGTAGTTATTTGTATTTGTTATTGGCTTCGTATGGTTATTTGTTTATGTGTTTGGATTTTGTGTGCAACTCATGATAGTTGCATACAAAATTTAAACACATACAAAAATAATCATACGAAAGCAGTAACAAATACAAATAACTATTACACCAAATAATCCCATCTACATACCATATCACAGTTTTAATATGTTGCAATATGGTACAGGTATGCACTACGGTTTCATAAATTATTTTATTGTTTATTACCCTATTCCACTATATGCAACCCAACTCACACGTGATAGTTGGGTTGCATATAGTGGAATAGGCTAATAGAATAATTCATAAATGAATTAATTCATCAAACCGTAGCGCAGTATATGCAGTGTTAAACCATTGCCTGAGGTTACGCGTCCATGAAAACTTTTTTTGTCCAATTCCTCGCTTTCCCTCCATCTTGTCTTCAATGGTAAGTTACATGAGATTGTACTTATCAATTCGGAAGATATGACTGAAATACGCGGCATTTCGTTGTTTGCTATGGTCAGCACTTCTCGTGATTTACTTCTTTGGTCTTCTTTGGTCACACGGTCCACTCATAGTATCTTCTACGACTCTATTTGGTTCATCGAGGATATTTTCAGAGTCCATCCCTCTACGCCGTAGAGTAGCACTGACAATACGTAGCACTTTGCCATCGTGTGTCAAATCTGAGACCACGATTGCACAATAGTTTGTTGATCTTCTGAAATTGTCCTCTCGCAATTTCAGTTCTGATTTTGATCTCATTAACCGGGTCCCATTTATTGTTTAACCAGCAACCAAGGTACTTGAAGCGCGACACCTGCTCAATCTGGCTTCCACTTTAATAGCATTATTAATCCTATGCTTGCTGATAACCATTATCTTTGTTGTCAGAATATTCATACATATAGTCCAAACTCTTTGCTTTCGTGGTTTATTCTGTACATGAGAGACTGGAGGTCTTCTAAACTGTCAGCGAGAACCATGGTATCATCTGCGTACCGAATATTGTTGAGTCTTTTGGCATTGATATTGATTCCTATGTCGACTTCATCAAAGGCATTTTGGAATATTTCTTCGGAGTACAGGTTGAAGAGAGTTGGTGACAAAATGCATCCTTTTTTAATTTTAATTTCCTCCGTGACTAGGTCTCCAACCTTAATCTGAGCTGTTTGGTTCCAGTACAGTTTCTTGATGATGTTGATGTCGTTGCTGTCCAGGCCGATGCGTTTAAGTTGGCTGACTAGCCTATAATAAATGCTTTTTCGTAGTCTTGTAGTCTTTTTCTGTTGGTCAAGGCATTTCTGAACTAGAACTTGTACCGAAAACAAAGCATCCCTTATCCCTAAGCCGCTCCGAAAGAAATATCCTAAAATGCCCTGGATGCAGTCGACTGAGGAATCAAGATCATTTGCCATTGATCTTGATTCCTATGTCGACTTCATCAAGGGCATTTTGGAATATTTCTTCGGAGTACAGGTTGAAGAGAGTTGGTAACAAAATGCATCCTTTTTTAATTTTAATTTCCTCCGTGACTAGGTCTCCAACCTTGATCTGAGCTGTTTGGTTCCAGTACAGTTTCTTGGTGATGTTGATGTCTTTGCTGTCCAGGCCGATGCGTTTAAGTTGGCTGATTAGAATGTCGTGTCTTATGTTATCAAATGCTTTTTCGTAGTCTATAAAGCATGCAAAGACATTTTATTCTGTTGGTCAATGCATTTCTGAACTAGAACTTGTACCGAAAACAAAGCATCCCTTATCCCTAAGCCGCTACGAAATCCAAATTGTGTTTCCCCAATATTAGTTTCTATTTTTCTCCATAATCGAGTGTGCAAAATTTTTAGGAACACTTTCAGTGACTCACTCATGAGATTAATCAACCTATAATCACTGCATCGTTTCGCGTTAGGTTTCTTGGGAAGGCTGATAAAAGTGGATCTTATGAGATATCTTCATTATCTTCAAAGATATGGCTTGTAAAAGTTAAAATTGCTATTATCACACATTCCTGCAATCCGCAGGTATATTATCTGTGTTGTATATGTAATTGAACAACTTCAGGAGGATGTCGTTTTTATCGATGTGAATTAGTTTGAGCAGTTCTGCATTGATTTGATCTGAACCAACTGCTTTGTCAGGTCTTGTTTGGCTTAAAGCCTTTCTCACTTCCTCTTTGAGTATTTCCGGCCCTTCCAGTTCCTCACTAATATCATCGGAAATTGAGCGCTCGTCACTGAAAAGTTCTGTGACGTTGGTCTTCCGCATCCAGTACAGGTAATACATATAATTATTTTCATGTATACGCCGGCCAGTTTATAGTTAAGTGATAAGGATGACCTGCTGCGCCAGTTGTGAACTTTCGTTTAGCATGGTTTATCATTGCTAGTCGCCCCCGAGGCGTGCAGTATCGGTCAGGTCTTGCGGTCGTGCGCCGCCGGTTGTAAGGGCCGAGGTAGAATTATGCGCATTGGATGCGACAAATAGAACAAGAAACAATAAGCCCGTACCAGCCCAGAGTGATAAACGAAAGGCACTTTATACATTGTGATTTGTTTTTGTTTCTATTCGTTTGTGTTTTAGCCTTTATTCGTAAACAATTATTGAATTCTTATTTATAATTTTGTTTATGTATGTGTTTTGAATGCAATTTCAGCAATCTGCTTAGTTTTCTTCAAGGTTTGTTTACATTATCCGAAAATTTGGTAGGTCGCAAACCATTTTCGAACGTTGAAATGAATGTATGAAAAATTCAATGAAATATCTTCATTATCTTCAAAGATATGGCTTGTAAAAGTTAAAATTTGTATTATCACACATTCCTGCAAAAATACCGATTCATCATGATGCAATTTCAAGATTTTTTGTGTTATTCTTATCTAAAAATGTATGAAAATCTCAATTATAAAGACTCCAATGAGGTATCTTCATTATCTTCATTATCTTCAAAGATATGGCTTGTGAAATTTAAAATTAGTATTATCACACATTCCTGCAAAAATACCTATTCGTCATGATGCAATTTTAAGATTTTGTGAGTAATTCTTATCTAAAAATGTATGAAAAACTCAATTATAAAGACTGCAATGAGATATGTTCATTATCTTCAAAGATATAGCTTGCAAAAGTTGAAATTTGTATTATCACACATTCCTGCCAAAATACCTATTCATCATAAAGCAATTTAAGATTTTTTTATGTTATTCTTGTTTAAATATGTATGAAAAACTCAATTATAAAGACCACAATGAGATATCTTCATTATCTTTAAAGATGTGGCTTGTAAAAGATAAAATTAGTATATGGATATGACTTGTGAAATTTGAAATTTATTTTTTACACATTCCTGCAAAAAAATCTATTCATTATGATGCAATTTTAAGATTTTTTGTGTTATTCTTATCTAAAAATGTATGAATAACTTAAGTATAAAGACTCTAATGATATATCTTCATTATCTTCAAAAATATGGCTTTTGTAAGTTGCATATTCGCATATTCCTGCAAAAAATACTCATTCTTCATGATGCAATTTCAAGATTTTTTGTGTTATTCTTATCTAAAAATGTATGAAAAACTTAATTATAAAGACTCCAATGAGGCATTTTCATTATCTTCAAAGATATGGCTTGCGAAATTAGAAATTTGTTTTTCACACATTCCTGCAAAAATGCCTATTCATCATGATGTATTTTGAAGATTTTTGTGTGTTATTCTTATCTAAAAAATTATGACAAACGTAATTGTAAAGACTCCAATGAGGCATTTTCATTATCTTCAAAGATATGGCTTGCGAAATTTGTAATTTGTTTTTCACACATTCCTGTAAAAGTACCTATTCATCATTATGCAGTTTTAAGACTTTTTGTGTTATTCTTGTCTGTAATGTATGAAAAACTCAAATATAAAAATATAAAGACTCCAATGAGATATCTACATTATCTTCAAAGATATAGCTTGTAATAATTGAAGCAATTTTAAGATTTTTTTATGTTATTCTTGTTTAAATATGTATGAAAAACTCAATTACAAAGAGCGCAATGAGATATCTTCATTATCTTCAAAGATATGGCTTGTGAAATTTGAAATTTGTTTTATCATACATTCCTGCTAAAATACCTATTCATCGTGATGTAATTTAAAGATTTTTTGTGTTATTCTTATCTAAAAATATATGAAAAACTTAATTATAAAGACACCACTGAGGTATCTTCATTATCTTCAAAGATATGGCTTGTGAAATTAGAAATTTATTTTTCACACATTCCTGCAAAAATGCGTATTCATCATGATGCATTTTCAGATGTTTGTGTGTTATTCTTATCTAAAAATTTATTAAAACTGTAATTGTAAAGACTCCAATCTTCATATCTTCATTATCTTCATTATCTTCAAAGATATGGCTTATGAAAGTTTAAATTTGTTTTATCACACATTCCTGTAAAAGTACCTATTCATCATTATGCAATTTTAAGACTTTTTGTGTTATTCTTGTCTATAAATGTATGGAAAACTAAATTATAAAGACTTCAATGAGATATCTTCATTATCTTCAAAGATATAGCTTGTAATAATTGAAGCAATTTTAAGATTTTTTTATGTTATTCTTGTTTAAATATGTATGAAAAACACAATTATAAAGACCGCAATGAGATATCTTCATTATCTTCAAAGATATGGCGTGTGAAATTTGAAATTTGTTTTATCACACATTCCTGCTAAAATACCTATTCATCCTGATGTAATTTAAAGATTGTTTGTGTTATTCTTGTCTAGAAATGTATGAAAATCATCAATTATAAAGACTCAAATGAGATATCTTTATTATCTTCAAAGATATGGCTTGTTTAATTTTAAATTTGTATTATCATTGTTTTCTGTTAATGAAAACTGTTCCTCATTATGTAATTCGTGGTTTTTATTTATTGCACTAGTGAAAAAATGTATTAAGAATTCAATTTTAAAAACTCTAAAGACGCTAGTGATATATCTTCATTGTCTTCAAAGATATGGCTTATTAAATTTCAAATTTATATTATCAATCTTTTCTGCTAAGGAAAACGGTTTCTCGTTATGTACATTTAGGATTTTTTTGATACACTGGTCTAAAGATGTATTACGAACTCAATTTCCAAAACTCAAATGAGATATCTTCATTATCTTCAAAGATATGGCTTGTGAAATTTGAAATTTGTTTTATCACACATTCCTGCTAAAATACCTATTCATCCTGATGTAATTTAAAGATTTTTTGTATTATTCTTGTCTAGAAATGTATGAAAATCTCAATTATAAAGACTCAAATGAGATATCTTTATTATCTTCAAAGATATGGCTTGTTTAATTTTAAATTTGTATTATCATTGTTTTCTGTTAATGAAAACTGTTCCTCATTATGTAATTCGGCGGTTTTTATTTATTACACTAGTGAAGAAATGTATTAAGAATTCAATTTTAAAAACTCTAAAGACGCTAGTGATATATCTTCATTGTCTTCAAAGATATGGCTTATTAAATTTCAAATTTATATTATCAATCTTTTCTGCTAAGGAAAACGGTTTCTCGTTATGTACATTTAGGATTTTTTTGATACACTGGTCTAAAGATGTATTACGAACTCAATTTCCAAAACTCAAATGAGATATCTTCATTATCTTCAAAGATATGGCTTGTGAAATTTGAAATTTGTTTTATCACACATTCCTGCTAAAAATACGATTCATCATGATGCAATTTTTTGTTTGTTTTCCTTGTCCAGAAATGTATGAGTATCTGAATTACAAAGACCCTAATGATATATCTTTATTATCTTCATATCTTCAAAGAAATGGCTTTTTGAAATTTGTATTATCAGTCTTTTCTGGCAAGGAAAACGGCTCCTCATTATCTAATTTTAGAATATTCCTGCACAAATACCTGTTCGTCATGATTCAATTTTAATTTATTTTTGTATTTCATGTCCCAACATTTATAAGTAGTTCTTATACAATAAATAACTCAATTATAAGCCTCGGGTTTAAAAGGTCCTACTCAGTATGTTCACAGATTAGCGTATATAAATGCCACATATAGGCACGTATGTCCTTGTTCCATTATTCTTCCTTTCTTGGTCTTTATCCTATTGTACCCGTGTGTTGGGTTTCGAGGTTGTTTTCGATTAGCGTCTATTGCTTGTGGAATTTTATCTATATGCTTGTCTCCAGGTTATTATTGCCTTTGAGTTGAAGCGTTTTACAAATTGGGTCGTGGCCTTCCTTTTGATCTCTTTCCTATACCTCTGGCTTCCCATACTTGCTTTACTTATCTATCATTGCTCATTCTGATCATTGTTATTATAATCTTTATTATACGGGTCTGACTCTTGAAAATATAGTCAAATACAACATATATAACTTACCTTCCATTGTTAAATTACTTTAATTGGAAAAAACTCGCATATGACTCTCTTGTCGTGGGTGTTGTAGCTTCATCATGCTGGAACCATATTTCAACATTCTAATCAAGATATGTACAATTCTAGGGTTAAGGTTTGGAGAGCTTTCATTGTCACTCCGGTGACCTTGATGGCCACGAAAACACGCTAAAGCTTAACCGTGAACAGTCCTCGATACTTCGTATCTAATTCATCCCAGAATTGTAACAATATATTTTTTTTTCTACGGTGAGTACAGCCCCCGTCCCTACTCTGTGTGCACTGCGGCCCTTCACGGACCTATAGTGCCTTAGCAATATCTTAGTCTTGTGTGCTGCAGCTCCTGCTAGAACCATATTTCAACATTATTAACTAGCAATATCTTGAATGTTGAAATATGGTTCTAGCAGGAGCTGCAGCACACAAGTCAAGAGCATCTATCCTAGATTTGGAGACTTTTTATGGTAATCGAGAGTATCCTTTGGTATCTGAGGAGTAAAATATACCTTTAACCTTCCAGTCGTTTTCATATGAAACAATAACCATACAACAAAACTTATATTCTTATATTTATCAGAGGAAAAATACATTAAGAGATCAACAAGAATAAAACATCATCTTAACCATCATAATAATAAATATTGCTTCGTACTTTAGTAGTAACATTCGTCGGATTTCTTAAATTTACTTGGTGGTGTTTTTTTGTTTTTTTTTAAACTACATTTTAAATTGACACTGTAATTCCATCATCAATCGTTTGTTCCCGGGAGAAATGTGTAAGGGTTTGGGGGGTTAATTCCAAGGCATTATTAGCTAATAAATGGGGGGGTAACAATATGACTAGATTAGAAGTAGCGTGTGTTGCGTGGGGGGGTCGTTATACCGACGTGGTGATCTGTTCGATGACCTGCACGTTACGGACGACGGGGCGGCGATAGGAGCCGTAGTAGTCGTTGCGGGCTAGTCCTTCGGGTACGCTCTTGCTGGGGCGTAGGTTATGACGTTGCGGTGGGGCGTAGTAGTGGTGGTAGCTGGGGTGCACGTAGTACGCGCCCGGGCACTCGATGTTAGCCGCGTAACTGAGGCTTTTTGGGAGGTATACTACTGAGGGGGATCGCTGGTGTCTGAACGAGTGCCTGTGGTGGTGGTTCATTTTGTCCTCGTAGTGCCCGAACATGCGGTCGTAGTGGCTGCCCGGCGTGGGCGCTCTGTAGTAGTTGTAGGGGATGATCTCGTGTGGGTAGTAGTTGTAGGGCGGGGCGATTTGGCAGTTGCACTCGTTCATGTTGTGGTTGACCGTGTAGGTGTTCGGCATGGTGATGGTTTGGTCCTTTTTCGTGCCCACTAGGAAGAGGAGGCACGCGCCGATTATGGTGGTGATGAAGCTGAAGTAGTAGCCGGCTTTGGGGTAGCTTTGGTTGATGTAGCCAGTTATTGGCACGCCGATTAGGATCGGGATTGATTTGGCTCCTTGGATGAAACTCCACGCTTTAGTGAAATGCCGTGCGCGTATCCGCTCAAGGGTGTACATTTTTAGTGAGTAACTGTAGCCGCCGAGGCAGATTCCGTACAGCCACACGAAGAGCACGTAGCCATGGTAGCCTTGAACTGCACTCAATGCCAGCAAACTGATACCTGTGAGATAAAAATAGATTAATAGGAATAATTGAATAATTATACTCAACTCAGGGGCCTAGTGGTTTAGTCCTGGTTTCCTAGGAAACGGTGCCGATAAAAGCTGCCATTTTTGACATCATTTTGAAATCATTTTGATATCATTTTGACATCATTTTGACATCATTTTGTAATCATTTTGACATCACAAAAAAAAATTGTTCGTGTATTTATCTAAATATGGTAACCCAGAGGGTGGTATACCTCAATGTACCGGGAAATCACATTAATTACAGAGGATTATTGTTAGTTTTTCAACTACATCATTTTGACATAATTTTGACCTAATTTTGACATAATTTTGACATAATTTTGACATAATTTTGATATAATTTTGACATAATTTTGATATAATTTTGACATAATTTTGACATAATTTTGATATAATTTTGATATAATTTTGACATAATTTTGATATAATTTTGACATAATTTTGACATAATTTTGACATAATTTTGACATAATTTTGACATAATTTTGACATAATTTTGACATAATTTTGACATAATTTTGACATAATTTTGACATAATTTTGACATAATTTTGACATAATTTTGACATAATTTTGACATAATTTTGACATAATTTTGACATAATTTTGACATAATTTTGACATAATTTTGATATAATTTTGACATAATTTTGATATAATTTTGACATAATTTTGATATAATTTTGATATAATTTTGATATAATTTTGACATAATTTTGACATAATTTTGACATAATTTTGACATATTTTGACATAATTTTGACATAATTTTGACATAATTTTGATATAATTTTGACATAATTTTGACATAATTTTGATATAATTTTGACATAATTTTGATATAATTTTGATATAATTTTGACATAATTTTGATATAATTTTGACATAATTTTGATATAATTTTGACATAATTTTGACATAATTTTGACATAATTTTGACATAATTTTGACATAATTTTGACATAATTTTGACATAATTTTGACATAATTTTGACATAATTTTGACATAATTTTGACATAATTTTGACATAATTTTGACATAATTTTGACATAATTTTGACATAATTTTGACATAATTTTGACATAATTTTGACATAATTTTGACATAATTTTGACATAATTTTGACATAATTTTGACATAATTTTGATATAATTTTGACATAATTTTGACATAATTTTGACATAATTTTGACATCACAAAAAAAGTTGTTCGTATATTTATCTAAATATGGTAACCCAGAGGGTGGTAAACCTCAATGTACCGGGAAATCTCATTAATTACAATGCATGGATGGTTAGAAGTGCACAATAAGGACGAAGAAGATGTATGTACGATAATAACCTACAAAGAGTAGACATGTACGATAATAAACTACAAAGAATAGATATAAGAAGATAGTATACATAAGATAATAATTGGTAAATGATGTAGTACTAATGTCAGCAAGTGTGAAAAGCTACAAGAAAACATGGAGATATGGAATGTAACTTTGCAAAGAAACAGGAAAGTACTAGTTGCATGAGAAGAACACATAAATATCGAAATAGAAAGAGCCAGTCAAATAATTTGATAGGAATTGGTATTTATTTGGCTTATATAAGACAGATTCAACCATAATCATGCGCAGTGGTCAGTTCTAATAATTTCATCCTTACCTATGCCAACCATCGCTGCCTGACAAAGATACTGCCTGGATATCAGGCATTGCGTGCTAGGCCGTACCGTCACTAAACCAAACCCAACGCAGCCTAATGCGGAAGCAAACCCCAAAAACGTCTGAAGCAGCACCAGTGCGCTATCCTCCAGACCTTCTTTGTATCCCTGAAAAGCCTGAAAAATATGTTAAAACAAAGTGAATAAAATATACAGTGTCCATCAACTAATAAGTTTTGTTTTAAATCAGTCGGTGTTAATTCCCGGTCCAGATTATAATTGATGAATCGCCCCTAGTGAACTTAATCAACTTCACTAATAACTCACTCCAAACGCCCTTCCCGCGTGGCCCCAAAAATCCACCGAGCTAAATTACTGCGGTAATTGATGCGCGCCGCCACCGTAACCGCCGCGGTTTTCCAATGACCGCCATTAACAATTCACGTAATAATTGTAATTAATTATGCAGCACCGGCGGGAGGACGCGTTAATGTTTCACCAGTTGATTAAAACGCTCACGACTGCCGCTATTTTGGTGATGCATTTTTCAAAAGTTGCAAAAACTCTGTGACTCGTTTTCAAACAGCCGTTTATTATTTACAAATTTCAAGCTAGATAAATCAGTCAGGAGTGGAACAAATGGAGCAGCAGCTATATTTAGAATAAATTAGTTGAAATAACATCACGTGTATGTGTGTGTGTGTGAAAATATTGGCTTGATTAAGCTCTTTATCTTATATGTAGAAAACTCTTATTGACATATATAAGTGTGAATCCACCTCTTAGCAATGTACATATCTAGATTTCTGTTGGAATATTTGTCTATAGAAGGCACTACCCGGTGATCTTGATGGCATGAGCATGTTGACGGTTATTACCATATGGGTGTGCATTGCTAATTGATGTGGTGCCGCCAGATGGCGTTTAACTTTCCTCCTAGGGGGTTAGTTGTATCATACTTAGGTTATCTTTGTCGCCTGGGTGTGTCCACAGCCTAGACACAGCCAGTCGACAAAGATAACCTAAGTATGATACTAAGTAATTCTGGCTCTCATGAACTCTTAGTTTAGGGGGTTAGTTGTATTATATTCTTATTGATATTATCCAGCAAAGAACTAAATGTAAAAGATATATAACCAATATAAAAAATTAAAATAAGACAAATGAAGATAATGATAATGATAATTGTACTCACCAAATATACCACTGGGGCATAGATTCCCAAAGCCCCTGAAGCACTAGCCAGCAGCAACACTCTTAAACCTCGACTCTTGAGCGGCGTGAAGTCAAACATGGGCGGCTTTTTCACTTTTGCGTGTGTTTTTTTCTCCTTCATTTTCTTCCTCTGATTCTTGAGATGTGTTATCGCACGTCGCTGCGGATGATATAAATTCGCAGAACGGTAGACGATGGGGAGGAAGAAGGCTAGAGATAACAATCCAGTTACAGCCTGTAGACCTAAACGCCACTCCAATTTTCTGTAATAATAAAACAATTTTCATGATTTTGCAATATACTGTATTCAGTAAGGGATGACAGATGTATTGAAAGAAATGAAACATGAAAAAACACATACTAGCTGAACTTAGAGCTATAAAGAAGGATCACGAAAACTGTAGGTGTTTCAAGGAGTTGCAGTGTAAAAGACAGAAACACAAAAAAAAAGAATAGGAAGTCATAAATAGAGGATATTTATTTCCATATCTTCGCCACTCCATTATCATTCTCCACCATATGTTCCTTCTCTTTTTTACCAAATGTTGCATCCTTTCCTGTTCTTCAAACTCTCTATTTCGTTTACCAATAAATAAATAAAACGTTTGTTGTGCATGATTGACATAAATAAAGCAATGATGAAGGAGAAGTTTAGAATGGTAATGAATATGCTAGATGCTTGGCTAGGTAAAAAGGGACGCCAATAAACATAAACTACTGGAATATATTAGTAGCCAAGAGAGTGGAAGAGATGCAAGAGATGTTGGAAAGAATAAGAGAAGGCTAGTGGTGAATGTGGAGAAGACTAAATGGATGATGATTAGGAATAGGGGTAGACGGGGTAGAGTGGAAGCTGAATTGGAAGGGAAGGATGATTGAGAGAGTGAATGTCTTTAAATATTTGGGCTTTTGGTTTGACAGCGGAGGAGGATTTAGGGTGCATGTCGAATGTATGCAGGCGAAAGCGAGAATGGCTTGGGGGATAGCGAGAAGAAAATGGGAGAGTTTGTGGGGCGGTAATCTCGTAATGGCGTGCAAGATCTGGGATGCGTGTGTAAAACCTATTCTGTTTTATGGAGTGGAAGTGTGGGGATTGCGTGAATGGGATGTAATAGAGAGAGATAGAGCAAGGTTTGCTCTTGAAGAGTCTGCTAGGTCTCGAAAGGTCGACACCGAGAGCAGTGCTGTTGCAGGAGACGAATCGTATGAGTATGTGGTGGGAGTCGTGTGTGAGGGTTGTGAAGTTTAAAGAAATATTGCAGGAATTGGGCGAGGAAAGACTGGTGCGGGAGGTATGGATGAGGTGTAAGAGTAGGACGGAGAGTGGTTCGAGAAAGAATAGAGGAAGGATATATGAAAGAGTGGGTATGTCTGAGGTGTGGGTAGAGGAGAAGTTGAGAGAAATGGGAAGCCTAGGAACTGATGTAAGTGGTGGGAGTCGTGTGTGAGGGTTGTGAAGTTTGAAGAAAGATTGCAGGAATTGGGCGAGGAAAGACTGGTGTGGGAGGTATGGATGAGGTGTAAGAGTAGGACGGAGAGTGGTTCGAGAAAGAATAGAGGAAGGATATATGAAAGAGTGGGTATGTCTGAGGTGTGGGTAGAGGAGAAGTTGAGAGAAATGGGAAGCCTAGGAACTGAGGTAAGAGAGAGATTGAGGGATATTGAGTGGGAAGAAAGACAGGTTAGAATGACTGAGAGCTCTTACAACCCTGGCCACGTAGAGTGGCAAGTGCTTGGGAAACTCCCGAGTTACTTAGCCAGAGGTGAGTGGAGCAGGAAGGACAAAGTTTGCATGGTAAGAGCGAGGTGTGAGTCAGACGAGAGATGGAGGAAAGTGTGGATGGGGCTGGGGTACATCGCGTGTGCACTGTGTAGTAAGGGAAGCGACACGTGGTGGCACCATAGCGAAGGATGTGAGGGTGTGAAAGCAGAGTGGGTGGGAGACTGCATAAAGCTGAATGAATGGTTAAGCGAGGATGGGGAAGGCATGAAAATCTGCAGGAGGCTGATATGGGAGAGGAAAGTGGCGAGGGCAGAGGGAGTGGTTATATATGATGTTAATTTGTATTTTTTTTTCGGAGTGTTATTTCTATTTGTATTTTTATATATTTTTGTTGATTTGAAGAGCAGTTTTTTTCTGAGTTGTCTTTTTTAAAAAAAAATTTTTTACTGGAACATCTTCAGTTTAGATTTCGATCTTGTTAGATATCGTCAGTATAGCTAAGCTAGTGAGGATGAATTCACAAAATATCTCTAGAGGGAAAGTTGTACAATAAACTATTGGTGAAACTAGAGAAATTATAAAATCGAGAACTGTGTTGAAGGGTACTTTTCATCAAAACTACTATTCCTAGTTACTTACCCAACTGCCTCTTTGTAAAGCACTGAAAACAGCGCAACTCCCACCCCGGTGCCAGCCTGCGCCACCATCTCCACAAACTCCCTGCGCCTCTTAAAGTAATGCCCCAGCATCAGTCCAGAAGTCTCTCGCACGATACCAGCGCCTGCCCCCAAAACCACTCCATAACTCAAACACGCCTGATGAAACTGCACCGCGAACGAAGTAAACAGACAGGCGAGTGCCAGCATGAGTCCCCCCAGCACACTCGCCAATCTAGTAGATTTCCTCCGGCACACCGCCACCACTAGTGGCGACGCAAAAAACGACACGCACAGACACAGCGCGCCCATCCAAGCTGTAAACAAAAAAATCATAGTTACCTCCCGTCATGGCAGACAGTCATGATCCCGTTTACAGATCACAATGAACGAGTTGAAGGGTAACAAAGTGATCATCTTGTTGAGCATCGATGAGGGTCGCGGGTTCGAGTCGGTTAAGGCGCCGGTGTTCATCACCGGCAACTTCAACGACCGAGTCATCGAGTCCGAGCTGGTCGAGAACAGGGGCAGCGTGCGGTTCAACACGGAGATGATTTGGGAGACGGATAAGAAGCTGCTGAGGCGTGCACGGGGGGCTTACAGTCGGATTCGGCTCGAGTGTATTACGGTGGACCGGAAGCTGGTGGGCTACGCGTTGCTGTGCTTGCGCAGCGCGAAGATTGTGCCGAATAGCAAGTGCTCGGCGGAGGCGGAGTATACGTGGCAGAAGCTTTTTAATGTGCCCACGGAGTTTAAGAAGGGGATGCCTGAGCTGAATGTGTCGCTGACTATTAGGGATTTTATTACGAATAAGGTTTGTTTTGTGGCTAGAAATCTAGATATAGTAGTAGTAGTAATAACATGTGCAGAGTTCAAGTCGCTTGAAATAGTGAAAACGGGCATTGTTTAGTTGATATGGACGATTCCTCCAACCCGCCCCTGATGACGTAGCTTTATTCAATGGATATAGAGGTTTTAGAATGTTTAACCAACACCAGAAAGAGTGATTTCCCATTTAGGCCCAATTCACATATAGGAGGCGATGAGGCGAAGGCGCGGTGCCGGCGCGGCGAGAGGCACGACGCTTTTACGCCACCTCTATATAAACATAAGGTGCAATGACCACTTAGGTGAGGAGGCGCGGGCATTCACCTGTGCCTCTCGCCGTGCTGGCACCGCGTCTTCGTCCCACATATAAGCGGTGTCGGGCGGAGGCGCGGTGTAGGCGAGGTGCAGGCGCGACGTCGCACAGGCGATTGTGAGGTCCATATCCGTTGCGCCGTTTTTTCGGAATTTGGTTCACAGGCAGACATATATACACACAGACATTCACAAAAATCACATTTATTTCGGCTATTTCATGCATAAAACTTAAAGAAAATTGAATTATTTTTCTAAATTGTCAATTGCCACAACAGTACCTTCTTGATAGTGTAGTTTTTTTTCCGGAAAAGTATCGCATATTTCGACCTAATTTCTTAGTTAGAAAACGTGAAAACGTTTTCGATAAAATAATACGTTCCTTATACATCAGTGATGTATTCGGAAAGTAAAAGAAGATGCGTGTCCGGGTGATTCAGTACCAACCGACCTATGCCCATTCACCATTTGTGTGTGACTTGAACTCTGCACAGCACACATACCGTTTCCCCGCAATGTTTTATGATTCAATCAATTTAATTTTCCTTTGTAATTTAGTATCTATAAATCGAATATCAAAAATTCTATAAAATATGAGGACAGAACTAAAAGTAGTTTGTCTCCTCAAATACCGGTTATTTGTGTTGAAGGTAGTCCCTCCAGCCCTTCCTGACCCTAAAATGACTGAAGCCTGGTTAAGCGACAGCATTCAAATCCCTATCAAATACACCGAATCTGGTTTCATCCAACTAGGCGTTGATGGACAACAATTGGAGCGATACCTACTACGTATAGTAGTCGAGGTAGCTAGTAACCTCGACGTCCTGCTCCCAGAAACCCTAGTATTCAGCCAAATCCCCAAAAAGTATTTTCTATCATTCCTCGTTTTCGGGATACCTGTGCGCACACATCATTTCACCCGTGACCTACACGACGAAGTCACAATCAACGAAACAGTCGTAATAAAAATGCTTTCCACATACAAAATCCTCGCCCTGTACTTCCGGCAATACCCCACGATACCAGTAACATTCTTCAACGATGACACCGTGCTAGGAAAAACCCACATTAACCTAGCAGGTTTAGATTGGGAGAACGAAGAAGTTAAATTCCGATTGAAGGAGAAAGCCGTCCTCGAATCAAAAGAACTATCCGTGTTTGAAAGCGAAACAACTGTAAATACAACCACTCGCCATCCAACCCTCAACACAACCTGCACCATAGAGCTATCCGAAGACTTGTTAGGTCATGGCGATCAGGACACGCCTCGCGTAAGTTTCTCAGCCTATACAGAAGGCGAACGTCTGTACCAAGGCGGATCTTCTAAAGACCGCAAGGCACAAGTAGCGCGCGCTGATCAAAACACCACCACCACCACAACAACTCAAATTGCCCTAAAGAACTACGAACCGCAATGCCAACTAACCACATCAAACCCAGTAGAATCATACCGACAATTCGCTGTAAACATAATCCTCGACAGCATCATCTGGAAACGCCCCGCGAAATCAAATGATCTCGTCATAACCTTCAACCACCCGAAAGCCAACACTTATCTAAACATTCGAACGGCAATTGACCGGCAAACCGCCAAAAAAGTCTTATTTGAAAACGCCGTTTGTAAACTAACTTTTATTTGTGTGGGCTCACGCCTGCCAGCATTGCTACAAGACAACCCAGTACGATTACAACTATTGGATGCTAAAGAAAAACAAATTGCTAACGACTACATACTAAACCCATCTGAAATAACAGTGCAGCACCCCGAGTTTAGTGAGGTCATAACGCTCAAAACGATTAAAGGCGAGGATTTAGCAGAGGTTCATTTATGTATGTGTATGGAGGCGAATGATATTGGTGTGGCGTGTGGCACGGCGTGCCATTTATTACCGCATGTTTTGGATGATTGCATTGTGTTTGATGATCTTAATGCGCTGGAGAAGTGGAAGGAGGAGGAAAAGGCGCGGTTTAATGTGGAAATGGAGCGTACGCGTCGGGAGGAAACGCAGCTGCTGCAGTCCAGTTGGTTGGACCGTAAGAATAAACTGGAGAACGAGCTGAAGAATAATATAGCGCGATGCAAAAAACTGACGCATGCCTTAAAGAAGAATGCGCTGAATAAGGGGTTGGATAAGATTTTGGAGGAGCGGCGCGAGGATGAGGACGACGACTACAATTTTTACATGGAGGTGCATAAAAACACCGTCAAGTACTCGCTGAGCGATCAGCAGGAGATGATTCAGAAGATTTGCATGTTGGAGCGGGATTGCGATGTGCTGCGGGATTTGCTCAATGAGCAGAACTTGGAGATGGATGATATTAAGAAGAACGCGCTGACGGGGGAGCAGACGAAACATTTGCTGCGCGATTTGAAGGCGTTGGAGAAGAAGTTCGAGACGGCGCAGTCGGATAAGAATTATTTTAAAGCCGAGTGGGAGAAGGCGATGAAGGAGGTGCACGAGTTGAAGGTGGAGGATCAACGGAATTTGCAGGATAAAATTGCGTCGGAAAAGGAGCAGTTGAGTCAGCTGAGTTTGGATTCGTTTATTACGATGAAGGAGTCGTAATGGGGTTTCAATTATTCTGTATGAAATTTTTTTAATTAGTATATTTTTTAAATTGAACTTGTTTATTGAATTATTGATTGTTACTTGTTTCAATTGTAAGTAACTGAAGACCCTTATAACTCGTGTTGTATTAATACTGAAAACATTAAGATATGCTCGACGTTATATTTTATATATATATATATATATATATATATATATATATATATATATATATATAACTTAAAATTTTAAGGAATTAAAAAGCAGACCAATTAACATTTAAAAATACCATACATTCTAATTATTTCCATCCGTTTTAATTGTTGTTTTACAACTCGTCGCGAGCGAAACAGAAACTTGCGAGCAGATTCAATTAGTCACTTCCGGAGGCGGCGGCGTGCCTATTTTTTGTCGCAACAAAAGTATTAATTGCCGCAGCGAGCGCTTCCTCCCAGCCGGCTGTTTTAAAACTGGCCCCGGCTAATGCGCAATTTGTATGTAAACGTTACCGTTTTTTCAGCTCCTGCCGTCGTCTCATCCCGCCCGAACTCTTTCATCGTCCGTCTTAATTACGCCCGTCGTTTTAAAATGTCGGATAGTTACGGTTCTAATTTATGGGTATTACCGTTTTCCAAGAGATAAATGCTAATCCCACGTAACGAATGCCAAACAAATGTAGCGGAAAAATTCTGAAACAACTCATTAATTCATTTTCTGCGAGTTATAGTACACTTTTTTTCGTTTATTTGCTTTAACGAGACTTGAGAGCGCCTTTCGTTTATCACTCTGGGTTGGTACGGGCCTATTGTTTCTTGTTCCGATGCGCATAATTCTACCTAGGCCCTTACAACCGGCGGCGCAAGACCTGAGCGATACTGCACGCCTCGGGGGCGACTAGCAATGCTAAACCATGCTAAACGAAAGCGCATAAAATGTACTGTACTCAAACTTCTGTTGTTTATGTTAAACAGGATATTATATAACAAAAAAAACTTCTATCTATCTAAGGGAGAACCTCAGAGGAGTTTGATCGCCCACTTAATTTCACTATTCAGACCAAAACAGATGTTACCAAATCATCCCCCATATAGACACATACTAAACTCACCCAATTCCGATATTTCCCACCGCCCCTTTACAATCTCAAAGTAACTGTTGCTCCGTTGTCAACATTCATTTCCCATTTTAACCGCCCCGATCACGTTCCAGATTTGTGTGAACATCGACGGCGCGGCGGCGGCGGTTATGCTGGCGTCGCGTGCGCGTCCCCTGCCGCCGCCGCGGCATACAAATGGCATCCCTGAAATATTTATCGCGCACGAAACACCCGCACCCCACCCGGCTTATAGCGTCCGATAGCGGATTGAATCGAATATGCTCGCCGCCCCCCACCCCCGGCAAAGGGAATTAGGAGAAGGCCAGCCACCCCCGCAGCCAGCGGCCGTAACTCAACTGATTTTTTTCGCCGCGTCCCTGATTTATGGGCCGCGATAAGGGGGTGAACGGCTGAATTGGTATGTTCGTGCCAACCAAAACATTTATGGGAGTCGTCGGGGTGGTTAGCGGGGGCAAGGTTATTATTAAGTACGTGTCCGAGCAGTGGGGAGGCAGTAAAGTTGTTCATAAGAGTTTGATCGCGTGTTGCAGATTTAATTCAGCTCTGGTCAATTTTAACTAATTAGATTTAATTGAGTTATTACAGTTTGAAAGTTATTCCTATTAGTTACTTTATCCTGTATCCCATCGAAGGGTGTTTTTTTAGAAATATTCAGCTTTTTGAGGAAGAATCGATAAATTAGTAGTCTTCTTTAGACAATAATAAAAAAACGTTATAGCTACTATACTACTAACTACTATAGCTACTATACTACTAACTACTATAGCTTCTATACTACTAACTACTATAGCTACTATAGCACAGATGTATATAGAAAGTTATTGTTTTATTAAGAAGTATTAATGTGGTGGACCTGGTGCAGTGGACTAAGGCGACGGTCTGAGGCCACTCCGTTCGTGCCGTCGCTGGTGAGAATCTGGTATTAGAGTAGATAAAATTTGATCTGGCGGGTCCAACGTTCAACTTTATGCGCAAAGGCATAGTTGTAAATAAGAAAGTGAAACCTAAAGCTGTGTTATACGGGACGCTGAGGTGTCGCCTCAGTCGTGGTTCACGCGTACATTTCTGCTATGTGTTGTGGCTATTTGTTTAGGATGAACAGTAATTCACAAACGACGTTTTTCACATGTTCAGAACATTGGAGGCGTAACCGCCTCTTTAAAATGTATCTACTCTAAGGCCCAATTCACACATAAGCGGCGTCGGGCGCAGGTGCGGTGCAGGCGAGGTGCAGACGCGACGTCGCATAGGCGATTGTGATGTCCATATGGAGTGAAGGGGAGGACATTGCACCATATGTTTACATAAAGGCGGCGTGGAAGAGTTTCGCCTCTTCGCCTACCAACCTAACTATACCCGTCCACTATTTCAAACGACTTGAACTCTGCACTACATTGATTATAACATATATTTTTTTCAAATTAGGCGTAAATTAATAAATGAAATTAATTGGATCATAGAAAGTAATGTAAATAACAGTGTAGTGCAGAGTTCAAGTCATTTGAAATAGTGGACGGGTATAGTTAGGTTAATAGGGGACACCCACCCACCCCACCTTTGTTCACATTGTTTTTTTCAATAGATACAGACGTTTTATATTGGTTAAACCATTTCAAGAAAAGTGTTATCCTATGGAAAAAAGTATGCGAGCATGGGTGGGGTGGGTGGGTGTTTCCCACCAACCAAACTATGCCCATTCACTATTTCAAATGGCTTGAACTCAACACTACATTATTATCCATAATTTTCTATATTTCAATCAATTTTATTTATTATTTTAAACTTAATTTAAAAAATATATAGGGAATAATATAGTGTAGAGTTCAAGTCGTTTGAAATAGTGAACGGGCATAGTCAGATTGGTAGGGGACGCCCACCCACCCCACCTTTGTTCGCATAGTTTTTTTCTATGGATACAGACGTTTTATATTGGTTAAACCATTCCAAGAAGAGTGTTATCCTATGGAAAAAAGTATGCGAGCAAAGGTGGGGTGGGTGGGTGATCCCCACCAACCAAACTATGCCCATTCACTATTTCAAATGGCTTGAACTCTACACTACATTATTATCCATAATTTTCTATAATTCAATCAATTTCATTTATTATTTTAAATTTAATTTAAAAAAAAAATAGGGAATAATGTAGTGTAGAGTTCAAGTCGTTTGAAATAGTGGACGGGTATAGTTAGGTTGATAGGGGTCGCCCACCCATCCCACCTTTGTTCTCATAGTTTTTTCATTAGATACAGACGTTTTATATTGTTTAAACCATTCCAATAAGAGTGTTATCCTATGGAAAAAAGTATGCGAGCAAAGGTGGGGTGGGTGGGTGGTCCCCACCAAACAAACTATGCCCATTCACTATTTCAAATAGCTTGAACTCTACAGTACATTATTATCCATAATTTTCTATAATTCAATCAATTTCATTTATTATTTTAAACTTAATTTAAAAATCATATAGGGAATAATGTAGTGTAGAGTGCAAGTCGTTTGAAATAGTGGACGGGCATAGTCAGGTTGGTAGGGGGCGGTCACCCACCCCACCTGTGTTCGCATCGTTTTTTCCATAGGATAAGACTTCCTGGAATGGTTTAAACAATATAAAACGTCTGTACCCATTGAAAAAACTATGCGAACAAAGGTGGGGTGGGTGGGGGTCCCTCTACTAACCTGACTATGCCCGTCCACTATTTCAAACGACTTGAACTCTACACTACACTGTTATCCGTTGTTATCTATGATTCAATAATTTCATATATTAATTTTCACCTAATTCGAAAAAATATATGTTATAATCAATGTAGTGCAGAGTTCAAGTCGTTTGAAATGGTGGACGGGCATAGTTAGATTGGTAGGGACCGCCCGCCCACCCCACCTTTCTTCGCATAGTTTTGTTCAATGGAAACACGTTTTATGTTGTTTAAACCATTCCAAGAAGAGTGTTATCCTATGGAAAAAAGTATGCGAGTATAGGTGGGGTGGGTGGGTGTTCCCCACCAACCAAACTATACCCGTCCACTATTTCAAACCACTTGAACTCTACACTACATTATTATCCGTAATTTTCTATAATTCAATCAATTTCATTTATTATTTTGAACTTAATTATAAAATATATAGGGAATAATGTAGTGTAGAGTTCAAGTCATTTGAAATAGTGGACGGGTATAGTCAGGTTGGTAGGGGACGCCCACCCACCCCACCTGTGTTCGCATCGTTTTTTTCATAGGATAAGACTTCCTGGAATGGTTTAAACAATATGAAATGTCTGTATCCTTTGAGAAAACTATGCGAACAAAGGTGGGGTGGGTGGTGTTGCCCCTACTAACCTGACTATGACCGTTCACTATTTCAAACGACTTGAACATTTATTAATTTTCACCTAATTCGAAAAAATATATGTTATAATCAATGTAGTGCAGAGTTCAAGTCGTTTGAAATGGTGGACGGGCATAGTTAGATTGGTAGTGACCGCCCGGCCCACCCCACCTTTCTTCGCATAGTTTTTTTCAATGGAAACACGTTTTATGTTGTTTAAACCATTCCAAGAAGAGTGTTATCCTATGGAAAAAGTATGCGAGTATAGGTGGGGTGGGTGGGTGGTCCCCACCAACCAAACTATACCCGTCCACTATTTCAAACCACTTGAACTCTACACTACATTATTATCCGTAATTTTCTATAATCCAATCAATTTCATTTATTATTTTAAACTTAATTTAAAAAATATATAGGGAATAATGTAGTGTAGAGTTCAAGTCGTTTGAAATAGTGGACGGGCATAGTCAGGTTGGTAGGGGCCGCCCACCCACCCCACCCGTATTCGCATCGTTTTTTTCATAGGATAAGACTTCCTGGAATGGTTTAAACAATATAAAACGTCTGTATCCATTGAAAAAACTATGCGAACAAAGGTGGGGTGGGTGGGGGTCCCTCTACCAACCTGACTATGCCCGTCCACTATTTCAAACGACTTGAACTCTACACTACACTGTTATCCGTTGTTATCTATGATTCAATAATTTCATTTATTAATTTTCACCTAATTCGAAAAAATATATGTTATAATCAATGTAGTGCAGAGTTCAAGTCGTTTGAAATGGTGGACGGGCATAGTTAGGTTGGTAGGGGCCGCCCACCCACCCCACCTTTCTTCGCATAGTTTTTTTCAATGGAAACACGTTTTATATTGTTTAAACCATTCCAAGAAGAGTGTTATCCTATGGAAAAAAGTATGCGAGCAAAGGTGGGGTGGGCGGTTGGTCCCCACCAACCAAACTATACCCGTCCACTATTTGAAACCACTTGAACTCTGCACTACATTATTATTCGTAATTTTCTATAATTCAATCAATTTCATTTATTATTTTAAACTTAATTTAAAAAATATATAGGGAATAATGTAGTGTAGAGTTCAAGTCGTTTGAAATAGTGGACGGGTATAGTTAGGTTGGTAGGGGCCGCCCACCCACCCCACCTTTGTTCGCATAGTTTTTTTCATTGGATACAGACGTTTTATATTGTTTAAACCATTCCAAGAAGAGTGTTATCCTATGGAAAAAAGAATGCGAGGAAAGGTGGGGTGGGTGGGTGGTCCCCACCAACCAAACTATACCCGTCCACTAGTTCAAACCACTTGAACTCTACACTACATTATTATCCGTAATTTTCTATAATTTAATCAATTTCATTTATTATTTTAAACTTAATTTAAAAAATATATAGGGAATAATGTAGTGTAGAGTTCAAGTCGTTTGAAATAGTGGACGGGTATAGTTAGGTTGGTAGGGTCTAAACAATGAAAACGTGTGTATGTTTTCAAGGCGAAGAAGCAAAGACGCGGTGCCGGCGCGGCGAGAGGCACGAGGCAAATGCCCGCGCCTCGTCGCCTAAGTGGACATTGCACCACATTCACTGCATATGGACATCACAATCGCCTGTGCGATGTCGCGCCTGCACTTCGCCTACACCGCGCCTCCACCCATGTGTGAATTGGGCTCTAGATCTCTATTTTCGATTCGAAAACCTCAGGGGCTCACACCTTGTGAGTACGGGAACTGGCAATCCCGAGGTACCCTAGCTGGTTTCTGTTCCTTGTTCAACTAGTCTTGGAACATAACCCTTATCTTGGATCTCTCCTATCTGGTCTATCTTGACCACATCTTGTTCTCTTTTGGCCTCTAAGGCTGCCTCTATTTCATCTTGTTAATTCTTGATATCTGTGTGCGTTCTTTTATCGCTAGTAGTTTCGGTACGAACTGTTCGAGGCAGCTAGAAATGATATAGAAAGCAACTTATAGTAGTCCCGAACGGTTCGCACTAGAGCTGTTTGACGCGGGATGATAAAAGAACGCACACAGGGTTGTCACAACTGGAAATTTTCTTGAAAAATTGTATTACAATGTCTACATTATACAAATTAACATATTTATTTGAATGATATAAGCATGTCCGCTCAGTTCAAGTGCTGTAAGGGTCGCGGTAAAGTAGTGCGTTTCAGGAACGGCTCGCACGGATAATCGAACATGAGACTAATTGGCCGTAATAGCTCTCGTACAATAAAAATAGAAATGTTACAAAGGCAACAAACAAATACATTGCATGATCTACATAAATTCAACATATATAAGTGTGAACCCACCTCTTAGCAATCTACATATCTAGATTTCGATCTTATTAGATCTCGTCAGTGTAGCTCAGCTAGTGAGGATGAATTCACACGATATCTCGAGTGGTTATATACAAAACTAGTACAACTTACCCGCTCATGTCTTCAGGATATCTCAAGCACTCTGTTGGAATATTATTCTCTAGAGGGCACTACCCGGTGATCCTGAAGACATGAGCATGTTGACGGTTATTACCATATGGGTGTGCATTGCTAATTGATGTGGTGCCGCCAGATGGCGTTTAACTTCCCTCTTCGAGGGTAAGTTGTACTATTTTTGTACATAAATTCACATTGACGATTTAAGTTTATACGGAACTACAGGAACTTAAAATATCAAATAAAGTCAAATCTGGTCCTCGAAATCAGAGGAAGATAAATAAAAATAAACCTAAATTTCCACCAAAATAAAGATGATCATAAATGCAACACACGAGGACAAGAAAGGTAGTCAACCACCAAAAAAACGTTCAACGAAAGCACATACTTGTACAATGACCTTGATGAAAACAAACAAAAAATGAATATAGAAAAATAAAATAGCTACTACTTGAAAAAGAACAACAATGAATGAGACACCTGAGATCCTTCAATACCAGAGGTGACAACCATCCAGGAAATGTTCACCGAACGAAGGGAAAAATCCAAAATCCAGAAACAAATAATAAATGAATATAAAAGACTTCAAAAGAAAAATAAAAAAGCTATTACTTGAAAAAGAATAACAATGATGCAATGAATGACATACTTGAGAACCTTCAATACCAGAGGCGATAACCATCCAGGAAATGTTCACTGAATGAAGGGAAACATCCAAAATCCAGAAACAAACAAAAAATGAATATAAAAAACTTTAAAAGACAAATAAAAGAGCTATTACTTGAAAAACAATAACAATGATGCAATGAATGACACACCTGAGAACCTTTAACACGAGAGGTGACAACCATCCAGGAAATGTTCACCGAACGAAGGGAAAAATCCAAAATCCAGAAACAAATAATAAATGAATATAAAAGACTTCAAAAGAAGAATAAAAGTGCTATTACTTGAAAAACAATAACAATGATGCAATGAATGACACACCTAAGAACCTTCAACACGAGAGGCGACAACCAACCAGGAAATATTCACCGACCGAAAGGAAAAATCCAAAATCCAGAAACAAACAAAAAATGTATATAAAGAATTTCAAAAGAAAAATAAAAGAGCTATTACTTGAATAACAATAACAATGATGCAATGAATGACACACTTGAGAACTTTCAACACCACAGGCGACAACCATCCAGAAAATGTTCTCTGAATGAAGGGAAACATCCAAAATCCAGAAACAAACAATACATGAATATAATAAACTTCAAAAGAAGAATAAAAGAGCTATTACTTGAAAAACAATAACAATGATGCAATGAATGACCTTCAACACCAGAGGCGACAACCATCAATAAAATACTATTGTATGTATATGTATTGTATTTATTGCCAACCTTCGATAGGAGACGGCACCACAAGAAGAAGATACATATAAATAAAAATATGTATATGTATATGTATATGTATATGTATATGTATATGTATATGTATATGTATATGTATATGTATATGTATATGTATATGTATATGTATATGTATATGTATATGTATATGTATATGTATATGTATATGTATATGTATATGTATATGTATATGTATATGTATATGTATATGTATATGTATATGTATATGTATAAAAAAATTATAATTAATTTTTTCTTTAAAAATATGAAACCGCCTTTACTAAAATAACTGTAAAGGATTGTCTTTGTTGGTTGAGAACCCACCCCTATTTGACTATCGTGGATATCAATATCCGGTGAAATTTTGTTTGAATAGTTTTAATTCCAGTAACTTGACTGACCAAAATTCATTGTCAAAACTCTAGCATTTAAAATTTTAATCATTCATATTCAACCCTTAGCAGGTTAATGCTGCCGTTAAGCCATTCATATTCTTTCTGCTGAATGACTGACATAACACGCTCTCGTAACGACGTCACGTGCGATAACAGAATTTCCGCTCGTGAACATCGACCCCGAAATTAGTGAAAATTTACGACATGAAAGTACACGTTCCATTCGTTTCGCCAAAAAAAAAAAATCACACACACTCACACATTCGGGGAGGGCACGTTCGCACGTCGTTGCTCCAGATTACGCTCTCGAAATATACATTTCGTTTTGTCGCCAGGATCATTGACCACGGTCGCAATTAAAACTGTTCTGGCGATTAAATGGCTATTTTTTTTTCTCGGTTCGAGTCAATCGAATTGGGCGGAGAGATCGCGGTCCGCCCCGATGGTATTAGCATAATTGCTCGCCACATACCTACCTGTTGCCATGACGTAGAGATCTTTATCCTGGTTCTTCTTGACTAGGAACTTCATGGTGTACAGGTAGAGCAGGCCGAAGGCCAACTGCAGGCCGGAGGTCAGGAGGTGGGCGAGGAACGCCGCGCCGCATACTAACCATCCCCAACCACCTTAAACAAAACAAACAACTAATACAAATACTATTATTACTACTACATATGGATAATTATGGATTAGTTTCACAACAAGTGGCCATACAAATTGTCATCCATAAACTAGTTTAAAAGATATCAACTAAAATAAGTCGATAAAGGAGATATAATAGAATAAAACTACTATGTTTTTTAGCACATGTTTTAATTGTTTGAAACAACTAGTTTCGCCTAAGCTCTAGGCACTATCAAGTTTTTCCCGATAACTCATTCAATTTCTAAAATAAGTCCTTTTTGGATTGTTAAATATTTCATTTTTCGAAAAATATTAATAAAAATATTAAAACAATCAAGGTATAGAAATTTCTAATTCTATACCGTGGTTGTTTTAATATTAAAATTTCAATGTTAGAGCTAACTAACCACACTAATGAAATTAAATTGATTTTGATATTTTCTAATTACCTAATATTAAAAATTATACAACATTAGTGCCCTCTATGAAATAAAATTCCAACAGAGTGCTTGAAATATCAGCACAAGGCCAGTCTTATAAAACATATATAAGTGTGAATCCACCCCTTAGAAATCTACATATCTAGATTACGATTTTATTAGATCTCATCAGTGTAGCTCGGATTCACACTTATATATGTTTTATAAGATTGTACTGATATCTCAAGCACTGTCTTGGAATTTAATTCCCTAGAGGGCACTGTCCGGTGATCCTGATGGCATGAGCATGTTGACGGTTATTACCATTGCTAATTGAGGTAGTACCGCCAGATGGCGTTTAACTTTCCTCCTAGGGGTTAGTTGTATCATTTTTGTATATAACCACTCCAGATATTGTGAATTCATCCTCACTAGCTAAGCTACACAGATGAGATCTAATAAAATCGAAATCTAGATATGTAGATTGATACACTTATATATGTTTTACCTAATATTATTTTCATTCACACCGAAATAATCAGAAAAATTTGTATCCCGTGGTTGTTTAAATATTCAGCAATTTGTAACCTGTGAGTATACATTATGTTAAATTTTCTATTATTATCATACATAAATATAATCTACAACAAATATATCAGTGAAACTCATATACATTACATTCGTAAAAACTGTATAAATCAACAGTTTTATTTATTTGTTTAAATTAAGCTTTACCTACGTCGAAGAAAACTCATGAAAGCGTCCCTCGGAATTAAAAACAATTTGCGATGGCTGCAGCGTTTTTATCACATGAAATTAATATTCCCTCTCGCAGCAGACAGAAAGCTATAAAGTTTTATTTTTATTCTCCGCAGTTCCCAATAACTTCAATCCCTTCCCGCCAGTATTTTAATTAAGTTCATACGACAAAAATTCTAATGCCCGTGCAATTAAAGGTTTTAAAAACAACGGCGCTGGAAGCTTTTTATTTGCGAGCCGTTTGCAATTACGTACGTTTTTTGAACCGTACTGATGCCGGCACGGCGGAAATAAAGTATTACGGATAGCAGGGGGTGCGAAATGAGTGTTCGATGGCGGCAATTAAAATTGTCGCACATTCAGCTAATATTAATTGGTGACTATATATAAAGCTACATAAAAAAATACACGATGATGTAAATTTATTACACACACCATTATATGGAATGAGGACAGCGCACATAAAATATATATTGTTGTATACACCTTCGCTAAATAATATTTTACATATGTAAGTGTGAATTCACCCCTTAGCAATCTACATATCTAGATGTCGATCTTATTAGATCTCATCAGTGTAGCTCAGCTAGTGAGGATGAATTCACACAATATCTCGAGTGGTTATATACAAAAATGATACAACTAACCCCCTAGGAGGTAAGTTAAACGCCATCTGGTGGCACCACATCAATTAGCAATGCATACCCATATAGTAATAATTGTCAACATCCTCCTACCATCAGGATCACCGGGTAGTGCCCTCTATGGAATAATATTCCAACAGATTGCATGAGATATCAGCACAAGGAAAATCTTATAAAACATATATAAGTGTGAATCCTAGCTGAGCTACACTGATGAGATCTAATAAGATCAAAATCTGGATATGTAGATTACTAAGGGGTGGATTCACACTTATAAATATATTTTATAAGATTGGCATTGTGCTGATAATTCAAGCACTCTGTTGGAATATTGTTCCATAGAGGGTACTACTCGGTGATACAGATAGCATGAGCATCTTGACGGTTATTACTATATGGGTGTGCATTGTTATTGATGTGGTGCCGCCAGATGGCGTTTAACTTTCCTTCTAGGGGGTTAGTTGTATCATTTTAAATATATTTTAGTTTAATTGTTTTATGATTTGGCTATCGACCTTCGCTTCGGGTCTGCCGTGTGTCAGTTTATGTGTATATGCGTGTAAAAACTTGCAACTACAGAAAATCCTCCCAGAGTTTGCTAAAGGGTCGTTGTATCCCAACGTCAAATGGTACCGACTACCCGATTCGGACCGCCCGCTAGTAAAGCGAGACCACATTGGCGTGTACTAATTTTTATTTTATATTTTTATACAATATCTTGTATGCTTTATTTTGTAGCCACCGTTCCTTTGTAACCCCGTACGTCTCTTATACCATTCATTAAATTAATTATAATAGATACACTTTTCAATCAATGATTGAAAAGTGTATCTATTATAATTAATTTAATGAATGGTATAAGAGACAATGCTTTTATTTCCCAATTAGTATAAGCGACGACTTGTCTCTATATATAGAGTTCAATTGTATTATTTTATAAATACCTAAATTGAAAGTTACATTTGCACATACAACTATTCCCTAATAACATACGATTTTGCTATTCAAATCCAAACTCTAATTACAAATTTATTAAACCATCTCACTTTATAAGTGAGTTAATAAGTCCTGGCATAATATCCAATATATAAAGCTCTTCCACCCACCCTCAGTCAGGGATATTCAGCCACCAGTATTATTTTCGGGCATCGTTGCGATGGAAGATTTGCATTTGCGCCCGGAGCGCTATATTTCGGCGTTGAAATGTATTTTCATTCCCGCGATGACTATGCAAAGTTAATAAAAGCGGCATGAAAAGGGGCGCGCGAGATCATTGAAAATTTAGCTGCGGAAAGCCCGGAACGCACAGATGGGGACGATTTGCTGGGAGGGCTGGAGAAGGGCGCAACGAAACGAGAGACGGTGTTTTTAATAATTGAGGTAATTGCCGGTAATAAATTCCGCCGAAAGTGTGCTGCACATGTGTGCAGGCCGCGGGTTCGTAAATAATTTGTTGCGGCTGTAAAACGAAGAGAGGTAAAATGCACGGACTTAATTTAGTGCAGTTGCGTTTAAGTTTGGGAGAGAAGACGAATGGTGGTTCGTAGTTAATGTATAGATGGAAATTTTACAGTTGGAGCTGAAGTTTTATTTACTTTTATATACTGTGCCCTCAAAATAATTGCACAAAGGCACACACATGTTGATTTTTTTGTATAGTGAGATCAAATTAATGAACATTGTAAATGTTTCGATTATGCATGAAGTTATAAATATGAAAATTTTTCTATACCAGTAAGAATTATGTTTATCAAAATATTTACAATATACATTAATTTGATCTCACTATAAAAAAAAATCAAAATGTATATGACTTTTGCAATTTTGTGCAATTATTTTGAGGGTACAGTAAATAAAAGTAAATAAAACTTCAATTCCAAATAAACATAATTCTTAACTTTACTAGTACATATCTTCGGAAATAAATATGTTATCTGATTGTACTATGTAAATGCTGTATAGCATATTGACATCAATCAATATATGTATCTATCTAATATCTATCTACTATCTATCTAGTATCTATCTACTATCTATCTACTATCTATCTACTATCTATCTACTATCTATCTACTATCTATCTACTATCTATCTACTATCTATCTACTATCTATCTACTATCTATCTACTATCTATCTACTATCTATCTACTATCTATCTACTATCTATCTACGATCTATCTACTATCTATCTACTATCTATCTACTATCTATCTACTATCTATCTACTATCTATCTACTATCTATCTACTATCTATCTACTATCTATCTACTATCTATCTACTATCTATCTACTGTCTATCTACTATCTATCTACTATCTATCTACTATCTATCTATTATCTATCTATCTATCTACTATCTATCTACTATCTATCTACTATCTATCTACTATCTATCTACTATCTATCTACTATCTATCTACTATCTATCTACTATCTATCTACTATCTATCTACTATCTATCTATCTACTATCTATCTACTATCTATCTACTATCTATCTACTATCTATCTACTATCTATCCACGATCTATCTACTATCTATAACAGAATTCCTGATACATTTTCTAATATGGATGTCAATAAAACCGATATTCGCCAAATTATAATCTTATAAAATTTATATGTTAATACAAGGCAACAAAATGCAAAATATTTCCTTTATGCCTAAAGATATAAACATAAAAAATTGTCAAATTGATGATAAATATATCTTATTTAATATGACTGCGTTTGACATTCATACAATCTAATTTCGTAAAGTTCCTTGCAAAATGAATATGTTTATCAGATTATCCTTCGAATACAAAATATTTCGGTTATGCGTAAAGATATAAATATGTAACTTGATTATACGCCTACACCTTACGGTAGAAGGCATATGATTAAATAAAATAAAAACTTGATCAGATTGTAGTTAAATATATCCTACTAAGATATATTTCGCAATGGTATGCCGGTGCAAAATTAAACATATCTTTTTAAAGATATTCATCAGTAAAGTTTAAAGTTAAAATTATATTTATTTGCTAATTTCATTAATAAAACTAGTCGCTTCTTTGAAGTACTGTGAGATATCTAAATGACTCCTATAGACAAATCTATCAGGAACTCAGATATCTATAATAAAAGCAGATATCTTCTTTATTTCTGAAGATATGTACTAGTAAAGTTGAGAAATATATTTATTTGCTAATTTCATCAATAAAACTAGTCGGCTCTTTAAAATACTACGAAATATCTATCTGATTCCCATAGAAAAATATATCAGGAACTCAGATATCGATAGTACAAGCAGATATATTCTTTATTTCTGAAGATATGTACCAGTAAAATCGAGAAATATGTTCATTTGCTAATTTCATCACTAGTTAGTCGTCTCTTTGAAATATTATGAGATATTCAATTGTTTCCTATAGAGAAATATATCAGGAACTCATATAGCAATAGTACAAGCAGATATCTTCTTTAGTTCTGAAGATATGTACCAGTAAAGTTGAGAAATATATTTAGTTACTAATTTCATCAATAAAAATTGTCACCTCTTTGAAGTACTATGAGATATTTAAATCATTCTTATAGACAAGTATATCAGGAACTCAGATATCGATAGTACAAGCCGATATCTTCTTTATTTCTGAAGATACGTACCAGTAAAATTGAGAAATATGTATATTTGCTTATTTCATCAATAAAACTAGTCGCCTCTTTGAAGAGCTATGAGATATCCAAATGATTCCTATAGACAAATGTATCAGGAACTCCAATATTGATAGTACAAGCAGATGTCTTCTTTATTTCTGAAGATTTGTACCCGTAAAGTTGAAAAATATATTTATTTGCTAATTTCATTAATAAAACTAGTCGTCTCTTTCAAGTACTATGAGATATCTAAATGATTCCTATAGAGAAATATATCAGGGACACAGATATCGATAGCACAAGCAGATATCTTCTTTATTTCTGAAGATATGTACCAGTAAAATCGAGAAATATGTTCATTTGCTAATTTCATCACTAGTTAGTCGTCTCTTTGAAGTATTATGAGATATTCAATTGATTCCTATTGAAAAATATATCAGGAACTCATATAGCGATAGTACAAGCAGATATCTTCTTTAGTTCTGAAGATATGTACCAGAAAATTTGAGAAATATATTTATTTACAAATTTCATCAATAAAACGAATCGTCTCTTTGAAGTACTATGAGATATCTAAATATTCCTATAGACAAATATATTAGGAACTCAGATATCGATAGTACAAGCCGATATCTTCTTTATTTCTGAAGATACGTACCAATAAAATTGAGAAATATGTATATTTGCTTATTTCATCAATAAAACTAGTCGCCTCTTTGAAGAACTATGAGATATCGAAATGATTCCTAAAGACAAATTTATCAGAAACTCCAATATTGATAGTACTAACAGATATCTTCTTTATTTCTGAAGATTTGTACCCGTAAAGTTGAAAAATATATGTATTTGCTAATTTCATCAATAAAACTAGTCGCCTCTTTCAAGTACTATGAGATATCTAAATGATTCCTATAGAGAAATATATCAGGCACACATATCGATAGCACAAGCAGATATCTTCTTTATTTCTGAAGATAAGTACCAGTAAAGTTGACAAATATGTTTATTTGTTAATTTCATCAAAAAAAGCTAGTCACCTCTTTGAGGTACTATAAGAAATCTATATTATTTCTATAGACAAATATAGTAGAAATTCAGATATCGATAGTACAAGCCGATTTCTTCTTTATTTCTGAAGATATGTACCAGTTAAGTTGAGAAATATGTTTATTTGCTACTTTCATGAACAAAACTATTCGCTGCTTTGAAATACTATGAGATATACAAATGATTCCTATAGAAAAGTATATCAGGAACTCATATAGCAATAGTACAAACAGTTATCTTCTTTATTTCTGAAGATATGTACCAATAAAGTTGAGAATTATGTTTATTTGCTAATTTTATCAATAAAATTAGTCGCGTCTCTAAATTAATATGAGATATATAAATGATTCTTATAGAAAAATATATCAGGAACCGAGATATCGATAATACAAGCAGTTATCTTCTTTATTTCCGAAGATAAATACTAGTAAAATTGAGAAATATGTTTATTTGTTAATTTCATCAATAAATCTAGTCGCCTCTCTGAAGTACCATGAGATATCCAATTAATTCCTATAGATAAAGATATCAGGAACTCCAATATCGATAGCACACGCAAATATCTTTATTTCTGAAGATTTGTACCCGTAAAGTTGAAAAATAAATTTATTTGCTATTTTCATCAATAAAACTAGTCGCCTCTTTGAAGTACTATGAGGTATCTAATTTATTCCTATAGACAAATATAGTAGGAATTCAGATATCGATAGTACAAGCCGATATCTTCTTTATTTCTGAAGATATGTACCAGTAAAGTTGAGAAATATATTTATTTGCTAATTTCATCAATAAAACTAGTCGTCTCTTTGTGGTACTATGAGATATCCAACGATTCCTATAGACAAATATATCAGGAACTCAGATAACAATAGTACAAGTAGATATCTTCTTTATTTCTAAAGATATGTACCAGTAAAGTTGATATATATGTTTATTTGCTGATTTCATCAATAAAACTAGTCGCCTCTTGAAATTACTATGAAATATCTAATTGATTCCCATAGACAAATATATCAGGAATTCAGATATCGATAGTACAAGCCGATATCTTCTCTATTTCCGAAGATATGCACCAGTAAAGTTGAGAAATAGGTTTATTTCTTAAGTTCATCTATAAAACAAGTCGCCTCTTTGTCGCCTCAACGAATTACTACGATTTTGAGTAGTTTTCAAACGATAGTTTATATTTAAATGTAATGTGAGGCTTATGTTCTTACATTACATGAATTTAAATGCGAAATTTGCTAAATAAATCTAGATTTTCTTACTATCTTCTAATATAAAATTTGCAAAAATCATTGCTATACATGAGGCATTGTGAGCAAAAGTGAATTACCCTTCAAATTTTAAAAATATTAATTAAAAATGTTATTATTATTATTATTAGTACTAACATAAAAATAGAGTTTCTTTTAAATCTTAAAAATGTTCATCTTATGAAAAAATCTACTATTGACTATATAATCGTGAAGTTGTTGAAAACCTTAATAATCAAGAATCATATCTAAAGCCTTTAACTGGAGAACTTGCCTTGTCGCTAAGCCATCTTCGTTGTTATTTCCATTTTTGCTCGCCACTAAATGGTGCCCACGATGCAAATTATCAATTAGAGCCACCCCTCGCGCAATGTATGCAAATTGCGCGCCGCGGCGACGTTTTACATAATGGGGCGGGACGCCCGCGTAATCAGATAACCCCCCCGCGAGGCGGGCTCGCCTCACTCACCTTCCGGGTAATAGTGCTGCTTGATGGTGGCGGTGTCGACGTCGCGACGCCGCAACGCCGGCACGTTCCTATGCAACGAGTGCAGCTCCCTGTCGCAGAGCACGGGGAAAGAGTCCTCGTCGTCGGGGGGCCGCGGCGCCGGCGTGTGATTCCTCTCTGTAACAGAATAAACACGTGTAAACAAGAATATTTATATCTAAACTTTTTACTAGATATCTTCTTTATTTCTAAAGATATGTATCAGTAAAGGTGGGAAATATATTTAGTTGCTAATTTCATCAATAAAAATAGTCGCCTCTTTGAAGTACTATGAGATGTCTAAATGATACCTATGTAAAAATATATCAGGAACACAGATATCCATAGTACAAGCAGATATCTTCTTTATTTCTGAAGATATGTACCAGTAAAGTTGAGAAATATGTTTATTTGCTAATTACATCAATGAAACTACTTCTCTGAAGTACTATGAGATATGCAAATGATTCCTATAGACAAATATATCATGGGCTCAGATATCGATAGTACAAGCAGATATCTTCTTTATTTCTGAAGATATGTACTAGTAAAGTTGAGAAATATGTTTATTTGCTAATTACATCAATGAAACTAGTTTCTTCTCTGAAGTACTATGAGATATGCAAGTGATTCCTATAGACAAATATATCATGAACTCAGATATCGATAGTACAAGCAGATATCTTCTTTATTTCTGAAGATATGTACAAGTAAAGTTGAGAAATATGTTTATTTGCTAATTACATCAATGAAACTAGTTTCTTCTCTGAAGTACTATGAGATATGCAAATGATTCCTATAGACAAATATATCATGAACTCAGATATCGATAGTACTAGCAGATATCTTCTTTATTTCTGAAGATATGTACCAGTAAAGTTGAGAAATATGTTTATTTGCTAATTACATCAATGAAACTAGTTTCTTTTCTGAAGTACTATGAGATATGCAAATGATGCCTATCGACAAATATAGCATGAACTCAGATATCGATAGTACTAGCAGATATCTTCTTTATTTCTGAAGATATTGTCACAAAGTACATTTAATTAACTAGATATAAATGGGATTTAGGGATAGATTTTATATTATTATATTTATTAGTTATTAATCTGTCGTCATAGGTTAACGAACGTGCATCGCGCTCGCAATTACACATTCGGGCCAACGCCCGCTGACCGCTGACTCAACAGCTGTACGCGCAATCGAATGGCGGAATACCCTAAGTGACCCAATTATTTTGCAAGACGACACTTAGCAACAATACAAACTAGGATACGAACACATATTCTGGCAGGTCAGGTATTTCGTCATCGGGCCAGGGTCCGGCGTTTCCATGCAGAGAACCGCGAGCGTGATGTCACGAATCGCAGCGACGACAGATTAATTTAGTTTATAAGCTCCAGGTAAAATTGTAAAACCATCAGTCGAATGTATTGATCAGGTGTGTCACCAAGTACACTAGGTAATAAAGGCGACGTCGCACAGGGTGCTGTGCGACATACCCCCAAAACCTGAGCTACCTCTGTGAACCCCCCAACCCCCCGCTCTACGTTATGGTGGAGCCACCGCTCCACCGCGACATGGTGGAGGCGCCAAACCCGTAAGCTGGACCAATGTCATACAACACCAGATTCAAGACGAAGCTGGAGAAGGATGGACCATCACCGTTCAGACCGGAACATCGTAGCACCGAGATACACTACCAAGAGGGTGAGAATGCAAACATTTTTTCACCAAGAGCAGCACTAGCCAGGAGCCCCACTAGGCCAACGAGGGACCTCCTAGCAGACCAGGAAGCCGAAAACGACCAGGAGGCGGAAGATTATCAGGAAGAGGAACAAAGGAGCCTTCAAGAAGAAGAGGGATCCCAAGAAGAAGCACAGAAAGAGGAGGAGCAGGCTGGACGAGAAGAACCCCGACGCATCATGGCAAATACCACACTGCAACAAGCTCTGGGAGCCAACAGGCAAGCAGTCGTGCCAAAATTTATTTCACCTTCAGTGTTCAATCCGATAAGGTCAAATATCGTGTCATATATAGCTAATTATGAGAGGACCGCTATAGCAAATGGATGGGACGATGCTATGAAGATGGGCTATCTGTCATCGTTCTTGGAAGGAGCAGCCAACGTATGGTACGGTAGATATAGCAGCAATCCGGACAATGATAACAACACTTGGGAGGACCTGAAAAAAGACCTGATTAAGGAATTCGGTGGCGAAGAAGCAGTAAGAAAACTCAAATTTAAACAAAAGAACAGAAGGCAACGCGATGATGAAGACATTAGATCTTACTACTACGACCTGTTCTCCATTTCCCACGAGGTAGATCCACAAATGCAGACAGCCACCTTCCAGGATTTCTTCGAGACAGGACTTCATCCGAATTTTGCGGACAGCTACTATTTGATTAGTAAATCTTCAATGACGCACGAAGAACTGCGAGATGTAGTCCAAAAACTCAGCCACCTTCGGGAAAGAACCCAACAATCATTATCCACAAACCTTCTTATGCAAACCGGCCCAACCTACCGGGACCTAAACCGAGAGCTGCCACGGACAAGAACAACCAACGGCCGAATAGTTTGCTTCTACTGTGGTAAGCCAGGGCACTTCATCAGGGTATGCCAAGCGAGACTAGAAGAATCCCGTCAGATTAATAGAGCAGGCAGAAATAATAATCCAGTCCGAAATGAGGGAGCACGTCGTCCCCTAAACGCCAGAGGACATTGGAGAGCCCGCCCATAGTCCTAATAACCAAACCAGGGCAGTATCACGACAACATCTTAACCATATGGGGTTGTATCAAAGACAGTCCACTGCCCATCGTTATTGATACTGGATCAACTAGGAACCGCACTAGACGGAGATCTTAAATCTCTTCAGCGGGCATGGCTGGGACTATCAACGAATTACAAGGAAGAAGATGAACCGGAACGGGAACTATTGGATGTTATTAGAAAGAGGTCAATCGACTTTGTAGGAAAAGGACTATCATGGTGTTGCGGGGTTGCAACACATCAGCAGTTAGACACTATACTCGGAGAGGATGAAGATATCAAAAGTACTATTAACCGACTCAATAGGGGACTACAAGGGAATCTACGATCCTTAAGGGACAACTCCGAAGGATTCGAGAAATATCAGAATGAAATGGTACAATCTCTGAAGATACTGGAAAGCAGGATGAAAAATATAGAGGCTTTGGATACAGAAGTACGGAGCTCTAGCTCAACACTTTTGAATACTGCACATCGTAGTTTTCATAACATCTATATGTTGATGAAACGATTCTCCGTATTAACACATAGCCAAAAATACAACGATATTATGAATTCATGCAAACACCATCAGTTGCCAATTGTAATGGTACCTCAAGGAGTTTTGAGAAATGACCTTCGTCATCTAGAAAATAAATTAAGCCAGGAGCAACACGAGCTGGCTATTCCACAAAATCAAATCGGACGATATTATCAACTTCCCATAACTGATTGCAGCATTTCGGGAAACACAGCCACCATCACGATACAAATCCCAATTAAACGGAGTGGCCACAAATGGAAACTATTCCACCTAACATCATCTCCGTTCGCTTGGAAGAACCAGACGTGTATTGTCAACCACAACAGTATTTACGTGGCCGCAAGCGAATCGGAAGAAATCAAATCCATCGCCGGTCCAGACTTACACCAATGTCGACCCTACCACGACAAGTTATGCTACTTACCCAGGTTTTCATCTGACCCGCTGCAGGGCCCGCAGTGCGCCAGGATGATATTCCGAGGAGCTACGGTGGAGGAGATCGGACGATACTGCCCCCTACGCTGTCATCTGGGAAAAACTATGTTAATTTCTCAAACCGAAGAAAACCATTTCATGCTGACCCATCCAGAGAAGACTACAATTATCAAATGCCCAACCAGAGAGGTATTTTTAAACGAGGAAATGTATAGCCACCCAGGAGCTATTAGAATAGAGATACCTTGCAATTGCAGTCTCGTTACGAACGGAGAGACACTAATTTCCACCAGATTCCCATGCGAGGATAATACCAACCAACTGAAGATGACCCACGTTTTGCCAGCCGTCTGGTCGACCCTCAAATCATTTGTCATGAAACCTACGAATTGGGCACACCCCACGTATAGAAACATCAACGAATGTCTGATTGCAAACTGGTCCCTCACTATACCTCACGTGAACATCACCCCTATCAACACCGAGTATAGCTACGCCAAAGCAAGTCACATCGAGAAGCTGATTAACCACGGCAGAGCAACCGCTTTTTGGAGCGACTCTACGTATTTTCTATGGAACGTCTGCTTGTCGGTCGCAATTTTATGGCTGATCTTTCGACGAACTCCCGCAACCCTGCTAGCCACCCCCGTTACGGTTCATGGGCACCAAGAGCACCACGACACGTTATTGTACGTCGCCCTAGGAGCTATGATAATGTTCGTGGCAATTATTATTGGTCGCCTCATATTTAAATTATTTTTTGGAAGGGACTGGCCCTCCCAGACGTCTAGACGCTGCTGCTGCTGTTTACCCGGAAGTCAGGACCGAGCTACTGAGATGGCCAAAGCGTTTCCCGGGACGTCGGAATGCGCACCGACCCCCGGAAGTCAGAAGCGAGCTCCTGAGGAAGCTGAGAGGAATGAGAGAGATGAAAAATGTAACGCGTTTCCCGGAAGAAAATTACCTGGAAGCCCAGAGAGGGGCTCCGGAAGAAAATTGATACCTGGAAGCCCAGAGAGGGGTTCCAGAAGCTTAAGGACCACTGGATGTCAAGAGATGGAATCCAGGAGACTTAAGACTAGACGTCAGCAAAATTTCCCGCAGCCAGCCCCAAGAATATGCAATGCCGAAATCATGGAGGATGACCGACTCATCACCACCGTGTCATTGGAGAGCCTCACCCTTAGATTTGTTCCCGACGTGGATCCAGCCCCCAAAGACTCTTTGTAGAAATAGACTAAGTTTAAAATAGTGCCGGATAGTGTTTAAGTGTAGTTAAGTATATTGCAACATAGTGCGGGTTTAATTAATAAAATATGCTTTGTTAGATTTAGGATTAGATATAAGATGCTCTGGGACGAGCAATTTGTAAAAGAGGGGCATGTCACAAAGTACATTTAATTAACTAGATATAAATGGGATTTAGGGATAGATTTTATATTATTATATTTATTAGTTATTAATCTGTCGTCATAGGTTAACGAACGTGCATCGCGCTCGCAATTACACATTCGGGCCAACGCCCGCTGACCGCTGACTCAACAGCTGTACGCGCAATCGAATGGCGGAATACCCTAAGTGACCCAATTATTTTGCAAGACGACACTTAGCAACAATACAAACTAGGATACGAACACATATTCTGGCAGGTCAGGTATTTCGTCATCGGGCCAGGGTCCGGCGTTTCCATGCAGAGAACCGCGAGCGTGATGTCACGAATCGCAGCGACGACAGATTAATTTAGTTTATAAGCTCCAGGTAAAATTGTAAAACCATCAGTCGAATGTATTGATCAGGTGTGTCACCAAGTACACTAGGTAATAAAGGCGACGTCGCACAGGGTGCTGTGCGACATACCCCCAAAACCTGAGCTACCTCTGTGAACCCCCCAACCCCCCGCTCTACGTTATGGTGGAGCCACCGCTCCACCGCGACAATATGTACTAGTAAAGTTGAGAAATATGTTTGTTTGCTAATTACATCAATGAAACTAGTTTCTTCTCTGAAGTACTATGAGATATACAAATGATTCCTATAGACAAATACATCATGGACTCAGATATCGATAGTACAAGCAGCTATCTTCTTTATTTCTGAAGATATGGACCAGTAAAGTTGAGAAATATGTTTATTTGCTAATTACATCAATGAAACTCGTTTCTTCTCTGAAGTACTATGAGATATACAAATGATTCCTATAGACAAATATATCATGGACTCAGATATCGATAGTACAAGCAGATATCTTCTTTATTTCTGAAGATATGTACTAGTAAAGTTGAGAAATATGTTTATTTGCTAATTACATCAATGAAACTAGTTTCTTCTCTGAAGTACCATGAGATATGCAAATGATTTCTATAGACAAATATATCATGGACTCAGATATCGATAGTACAAGCAGATATCTTCTTTATTTCTGAAGATATGTACTAGTAAAGTTGAGAAATATGTTTATTTGCTAATTACATCAATGAAACTAGTTTCTTCTCTGAAGTACTATGAGATATGCAAATGATTCCTATAGACAAATATATCATGGACTCAGATATCGATAGTACAAGCAGATATCTTCTTTATTTCTGAAGATATGTACAAGTAAAGTTGAGAAATATGTTTATTTGCTAATTACATCAATGAAACTAGTTTCTTCTCTGAAGTACTATGAGATATGCAAATGATTCCTATAGACAAATATATCATGAACTCAGATATCGATAGTACTAGCAGATATCTTCTTTATTTCTGAAGATATGTACTAGTAAAGTTGAGAAATATGTTTATTTGCTAATTACATCAATGAAACTAGTTTCTTCTCTGAAGTACTATGAGATATGCAAGTGATTCCTATAGACAAATATATCATGAACTCAGATATCGATAGTACTAGCAGATATCTTCTTTATTTCTGAAGATATGTACTAGTAAAGTTGAGAAATATGTTTATTTGCTAATTACATCAATGAAACTAGTTTCTTCTCTGAAGTACTATGAGATATGCAAGTGATTCCTATAGACAAATATATCATGAACTCAGATATCGATAGTACTAGCAGGTATCTTCTTTATTTCTGAAGATATGTACTAGTAAAGTTGAGAAATATGTTTATTTGCTAATTACATCAATGAAACTAGTTTCTTCTCTGAAGTACTATGAGATATGCAAGTGATTCCTATAGACACATATATCATGAACTCAGATATCGATAGTACTAGCAGATATCTTCTTTATTTCTGAAGATATGTACTAGTAAAGTTGAGAAATATGTTTATTTGCTAATTACATCAATGAAACTAGTTTCTTCTCTGAAGTACTATGAGATATGTAAGTGATTCCTATAGACAAATATATCATGAACTCAGATATCGATAGTACTAGCAGATATCTTCTTTATTTCTGAAGATATGTACTAGTAAAGTTGAGAAATATGTTTATTTGCTAATTACATCAATGAAACTAGTTTCTTCTCTGAAGTACTATGAGATATGCAAGTGATTCCTATAGACAAATATATCATGAACTCAGATATCGATAGTACTAGCAGATATCTTCTTTATTTCTGAAGATATGTACCAGTAAAATTCAGAAATATATTTATATCTAAACTTTTTACTAGATATAAGTATTAGTTATATATATATATATATATATATATATATATATATATATATATATATATATATATATATATATATATATATCCACCAGAC
>OZ012673.1:2313208-2688208 GCA_963942505.1 Lordithon lunulatus | reverse complement strand
TTTCTTGGTGTGTGTGTGTTTTGTTTAGGTCTGTTTTGTTTGCGTTTGTTTTGTTTGCGTGTGTTTTGTTTATGTGTGTCTTATTTGCGTGTGCTTGTTTGCGTGTTTCTTGGTGTGTGTGTTTTGTTTGCGTGTGTTTTGTTTACATGTGTTTTGTTTACGTGTGTTTTGTTTATATGTGTCTTATTTGTGTGTGCTTGTTTGCTTGTTTCTTGGTGTGTGTGTGTTTTGTTTAGGTCTGTTTTGTTTGCGTTTGTTTTGTTTGCGTGTGTTTTGTTTATGTGTGTCTTATTTGCGTGTGCTTGTTTGCGTGTTTCTTGGTGTGTGTGTTTTGTTTGCGTGTGTTTTGTTTACATGTGTTTTGTTTACGTGTGTTTTGTTTATACGTGTCTTATTTGTGTGTGCTTGTTTGCTTGTTTCTTGGTGTGTGTGCGTGTTTTGTTTAGGTGTGTTTTGTTTGCGTTTGTTTTGTTTGCGTGTGTTTTGTTTATGTGTGTCTTATTTGCGTGTGCTTGTTTGCGTGTTTCTTGGTGTGTGTGTTTTGTTTGCGTGTGTTTTGTTTACATGTGTTTTGTTTACGTGTGTTTTGTTTATATGTGTCTTATTTGCGTGTGCTTGTTTGCTTGTTTCTTGGTGAGTGTGTGTTTTGTTTAGGTCTGTTTTGTTGCGTTTGTTTTGTTTGCGTGTGTTTTGTTTATGTGTGTCTTATTTGCGTGTGCTTGTTTGCGTGTTTCTTGGTGTGTGTGTTTTGTTTGCGTGTGTTTTGTTTACGTGTGTTTTGTTTGCGGTTGTTTTGTTTACGTGTGTTTTGTTTACGTGTGTTTTGTTTACGTGTGTTTTGTTTACGTGTGTTTTGTTTATGTGTGTCTTTTGCGTGTGCTTGTTTGCGTGTTTCTGGGTGTGTGTGTTTTGTTTGCGTGTGTTTTGTTTACATGTGTTTTGTTTACATGTGTTTTGTTTACGTGTGTTTTGTTTATATGTGTCTTATTTGCGTGTGCTTGTTTGCTTGTTTCTTGGTGTGTGTGTGTTTTGTTTAGGTGTGTTTTGTTTGCGTTTGTTTTGTTTGCGTGTGTTTTGTTTATGTGTATCTTATTTGCGTGTGTTTTGTTTATGTGTGTCTTATTTGCGTGTGCTTATTTGCGTGTTTCTTGGTGTGTGTGTTTTGTTTGCGTGTGTTTTGTTTGCGTTTGTTTTGTTTGCGTGTGTTTTGTTTGTGTGTGTCTTATTTGCGTGTGCTTGTTTGCGTGTTTCTTGGTGTGTGTTTTGTTTACGTGTGTTTTGTTTACGTGTGTTTTGTTTATGTGTCTTATTTGCGTGTCTTCGTGTGTGTGTTTTGTTTGCGTGTGTTTTGTTTGCGTTTGTTTTGTTTACGTGTGTCTTGTTTATATGTGTCTTATTTGCGTGTGCTTGTTTGCGTGTTTTGGTGTGTGTGTTTTGTTTGCGTGTGTTTTGTTTATGTGTGTTTTGTTTGTGTGTGTTTTGTTTGCGTGTATTTTGTCTGTCTGTGTGTGTGTGTGTATTATACCGCTGCACATTTATTTACAAAAAAATATAATCACCTCATTTCCATCACCCTGGATTTTACTTAACTCGTTTGCGAATGCCTCACTCTCCGCCCTAACGCTCTCATAAGGCAACACAATCTCCACTAAAGCCAACACATTTAACAAAACTTCTCCAATAACCTCCAGTTTAAAATCAAGCCCTCCTTTTAGCATCCTGCAGACTGCGAAAGCATCGAAAATAATTTCGACAAAAAGTGCTGGTATGTGAAACAACAGAAACCATCCAAAAACACCATTGATGGCCACAACACCCTTACAAAGTCGCCCATGAGTCTTGGCAACATTCTTCAAACTATTCAACCGTTTAAAACTTACTACATAACAACTTTCCTCTTGTAAGAGCTTAACAGAATAATTCAATGTCTTAAATGAGCTTGTTAAAGACAATAAAGTTGTTTTCCAAAGCATTAATGGTATATGGAAAATCGCCATGGATATATTGCGTGTTATCAACTGGCTCCAACTACCAAAACTTAGTTGTACAATTAAAATCTTTATAAACATATTTGGTATGAATGTTTTTGATTTATATTTATAACTACTAGTTATATTTAGAATTGTTTTTGATTGCATATTGAGGCTTATTAATGTTACTAGAGTTGCGGGTGAACGAGTGTAAAGTCTTGCAAATTCAACAGCGCTTGCAATAGCGCCTTTAGTTATGTAATTTCGTTCTTGTGTGTAAAATAATGCTGTACAATATAATCCTGTTAGTAGAATGATTCGGATTAAATATACAATAATATTTTCTTCTTGATTAGTTGAACGTTTGCGTAGCAGGGTTAATATGTTTAAAAATATTACAATCCAGTGTGTGGTGTTATTAAATGGTATCATATTAAATGTTGATTGTTTCATAAAGTTCAGTAGCACTCAAAAAATAATTTTTAGCTTGCGTTTTATAATTTTTGCTGTTTTTTTAAATAATTAATGCTGCAGTTTTTTGGCCGTAAGCATGGTGATCTGGTTTATCTTAAGAGATACGAGGTCACAATCAAAAACAAGCATGTTTTTATCAATCAATAATCTGAAAAGAAATTTATTCTGTTATTGTTGGTTTTAACTTGCAACTATGAAACTGCGAAACAATGCAACTGTACAATTTGTGCAACTGTGCAATTGTTCAACTGTGCAATTGTACAACTGTGCAACTTTGCAATTGTGTAACGTTGCTACTGTGCAATTGTTCGACTGTGCAATTGTACAACTGTGCAACTTTGCAATTGTGTAACTTTGCTACTGTGCAATTGTGCAACTGTGTAATTGTGCAACTTTTCAACTGTGCAATTGTACAACTGTGCAACTTTGCAATTGTGTAACTTTGCTACTGTGCAATTGTGCAACTGTGTAATTGTGCAACTTTGCAACTGTGCAATTGTTCGACTGTGCAATTGTACAACTGTGCAACTTTGCAATTGTGTAACTTTGCTACTGTGCAATTGTGCAACTGTGTAATTATGCAACTTTTCAACTGTGCAATTGTGCTACTGTGCACTATTTGTGGAGATTATATTCCATGCTTTCGTACTCTGCAGGATGCTAAAAGTTTCACAGTGCACTGTTAAAACATATCTTGTGTATAATGTCTAAATGACGTCAAAAACGGTCCTATTTATCGACACCGCTTGCTAGGAAACCAGGACTTTTACCGTTTTCGCGCTGTAGCGTTGACAAAATCTGAATGTTATGCTGTTTTTTTTAAATCACATTTGTATTGGCAACTACATTCGACGACACAACTCTCAACGTAAAGTGTTTTTGATGACTACAATTCGAGACAAATATAAATATTTTCGCGTTTGTTTGATTAGGGTGGTAAATAGAAATCGAACAATCACAATCTAATCTACACATAGATGCATATTTTATAAACCAATTTCATTAGCTAACGTCGCAGGGTGTTTACCAAACATGTTTACTCTCTAAAACGCCGGTCGAGTTTATTTTGGGCGCCGCGTTGCGCATCACTATCGTATTTCCGCAGTCGATTGCCGAGTTTTAGAACGCCAAGTGCGTTTTTCTGATTTCCCTAAAAATGCAAGTGGAAAAAAATGATATTGTGGGGCGATATGCAGTCGCCGCTAAAGATTTGTCTGCTGGCGAAATTATTATTGCCGAGACGCCCTTTGCTTATGGGCCAAAGCCAGGTAACTATTTTAAAAAATAGTTGGGTTATAAAAAAAAATGTATTATATATTATTTTCGACCCAGATCAGTTTCAGTGGTTAAAGTTAGAAATAACGTTGTAGAATGTAAAAACATCATCGTAAAATTGATTTGATTCATAGAAAGACACGGGATGGCGTATATAGATGATGCAAAAATTATTAACAAATAATATAAACTTAAATAATATTTTAATAAATATAGATATAAGACAGGCAGGTGTCCATCTAATACTCAGAATTGGGGAGCGAGAGTTCAAACCCCGTTGTGGGGTTCTCCTTTTCACCTTTCCCAGTTTTTTTTAATATATATCTATATATATATATATATATATATATATATATATATATATATATATATAAATACATAAAGACAATTCAGTAAAAAAACTGAAAATAATAATTTTGTCTGTGGGTCCTGGCCACCTGGTTTTGGTAAATCTACAAAATAAAAATTTAGTTAACGTATGTATATGTCTATTTTTTAAAGTAGTAGTATGCGGGTATTCTCCTCTTCTATTTATGATTTTGCAGATTCATTAACATTCAAATTCACATGTAATTACAATCGTTCAATCAACCTTTTTTTACTTTTACTTCACAGGAAATCTGTGAAAAGTAATTTACCAAAATTACGCCCGCGCTGCATAAATATTTGTAATAGGACGTTTTATAAATTAATATAAACATATATTTCAATTTTGATGATGTTACATTTTACCACGCATTATTTCAAATGTCTGACAGAATTTCAAACTATTTCTGTAAAATTTTATGACAATATTAGAAGCCACAGTACATTGCCAATTATTTGTTGATGTATATAAAATACGCATTGCCGGAATTTTGTACTGTTCTCAAATATTTGAACAATTATAAAATTCAACCTTGGCTATTGTAGCAATATTATAATAATTTCCACGTATAACAAGAACCAATAAAAAAAATCAATGTTTCATTGTGTTCAGCAACAAGGAAATTGCGTTGAAATTTTTAATTGCTTTAATTGGTATTGCTACAACAAAAGCTATTTACAAAACAGTCGAATATTTGCATGGTGTTAATCGCAACAATTATGCAGAAATATTGTGTTATGAGTAAAACTGTATGCAAACAAAATTTTAATAAAGAAATTATTAATTTAATGCTTCTAGTTAGCATTAATTACGGTCTTGGTTTGCAACTTTATGACTTGTTCATACTAGTAGACATATGTATATATATATATATATATATATATATATATATATATATACATACATATATATATATATATATATATATATATATATATATAAATTTATTTTGAATGTACAAATAAAATTGCATTACATTCGTTCACTATAAACACATTTATTACCTTTTGCCAAATGTCTGGAAACGTATTATGAACTGTTATAGTCAAAACAAAATTTCAGGAGAATAACAATAAAGTTTATAAATGTTTAAATGTAAATATAAGTAAATAAATAAATACAAGTAAATAAAAACAAAATTATATATACGTCTTATATAAATATAAAATATATTGCTGGTTAAATATTTTACTATTGTAATTCAAATCATGAAATTATTTTTTAGATCATCCTCCAATGTGTTTAGGATGTTACTTACCAGTAGACTGCAGTTACCTCTGTTCGCACTGCAGTTGGCCCCTTTGCGGGCCTGACTGCGAGGACATTGCCGAACACAAAAATGCGGAATGTAAAGTTTTTAAAGATGCAGGAGTCAAATTTCAGGCGGTTGATGATGTAACAGAAATATGTTTGCAGTTTGAGTGCATTACACCGCTAAGGTATTTTGTAAATAAAAAACTAATGTTGTATCAGCTAATATCAAGTACCTAACTAATAATACTAGTTATAAGCAATAATTCAAATATTTTAAATACAAGAAATCCTCCAACTCCTTTTATTAATCGATATTTCGCTCCTTATTCAAAGCTTCGTCAGGATTATACTACAAATGAACCAAAATTTATAAAATTACAGTTATTAAAGTATTCCCTCAATACCTGTAGCCCGAGGAGGATTCACCACCACAAACCTCGAGGCAAGGACCGAGGGAAGAAAATTACAATTTTATTTTTTTCCCTTTTATTTGTAGATATGCAATTCATTTTAATTTTTACAATTATATAAATAGTTAAATATTATACTGTATATGTATGGTAAGGGAAAAAAAATTAATAAATAAATTTAATTTAAAAAAATTTAATACTTACAAATAGAGTTTAAAGAGCACAACTAAAACATCAAACATTTGAAGAACAATTAATATAATAAGATCACTAAATTCTGTATTAAATTACCATTCATTTGACATATAACATTATTTTAGAACAGGGATCTTAACCTTTTTGAAGTCAGGGAGCAGTTTTTATCTTAAGAAAAACTCGCGGTGCATCAAAAAAGAGTCACATACAGTAGCTGAGCCAACATCAATTGCGGCTTTCTTAATTTCTTCGAGCATCTGTAACAAGCTCACGAAGCACCCCGGTTTCCCATGGTTAAGACCCTCAGACTAATAAATATTTATATATTAGTTTGAGTTAAATATAACTCGTCGATTAATTGAAAACAAGTCGTACACTAAAAACCTTTCTATAGACTTTGTTTGTGGGTAAAAATTATCTAAAAATGGCTTATATCGAGTCCAATTAAATATAGAATGTAGAATAATATCTATTATATATTATATTTAAGGTATTTAATATTTTTTATCATTTTTTATAATGATTAATTTAAAACAGCTCGTACAATAAAACCATTCTGTAGACTTTATTTTTGGGTGAAAATTATCAAAAAATGGCTTATTTTAAGCCCAATTAAATATAAAATATAAAATAATATCAAACATTTAAATTTCTTAAATCTTTGATTTTTGATATTTTTTTATAACTCAGGCGATTAATTTAAAACAGCTCGTACAATAAATCCCTTCCTGTCGACTTTATTTTTAGGTGCAAATTACCAAAAAATGGCTTATTTTGGGCCTAATTAAATATAGAATATAAAACAATATCAAAATTTAAATTTCGTAAATCTTTGATTTTTTATAATGTTTTATAACACATGTGATTAATTTAAAACAAGTCGTCCACTAAAAACCTTTCTGCAGACTTTATTTTTGGGTGAAAATTATTAAAAAACGGCTTATATTAAACCCAATTAAATATGGAATGTAAAATAATGTCATACATTTAAGTTTCGTAAATGTTTGATTTTTTTATGATTTTTTATAACTCAGTCGATTAATTTAAGACAGCCCATAAAATAAAAACCTTCCTGCAGACTTTTTTTGGGTGGAAAATTATTTAAAAAATGGCTTATTTTAAACCCAATTAAATATAGAATATAAAACAGTATCAAAAAATTAGATTTCTTAAATCTTAGATTTTTTATGAATTTTTATAACTCTAATTCATTGTATACAGTTCGTGGAATAAAAACCTTTCTGCACACATTATTTTTGGGTGAAAATTATCAAAAAATGGTTTATTTTGAACCCAATTAAATGTAGAATATAAAATAGTTTAAAAAATGTAAATTTCGTAAATCTTTGATTTTCTTTTTTTCATTTTTTATAATTCAGGTGATTAATTTAAAACAGATCGTATAATATAAACCTTCCTGCAGACTTTATTTTTGGGTGAAAATTATCAAAAATAGCTTATCTTGAGCTTAATTAAATGTGGTATGTAAAATAATTTAAATTTCTTAAATTTTTGATTTTTTATCATATTTTATAACTGAGGCGATTAATTTAAAACAGCTCATGCAATAAAAACCTTCCTGTAGACTTTATTTTTAGGTGAAAATTACCAAAAAATGGCTTATTTTGGGCCTAATTAAATATAGAATATAAAACAATATCATAAATTTAAATTTCGTAAATCTTTGATTTTTTAATATTTTTTTATAATTCAGGTGATTAATTTAAAACATCTCGTACAATAAAAACCTTCCTGTAGACTTAATTTTTAGGTGAAAATTACCAAAAAATGGCTTATTTTGGGCCTAATTAAATATAGAATATAAAACAATATCATAAATTTAAATTTCGTAAATCTTTGATTTTTTAATCATTTTTTATAATTCAGGTGATTAATTTAAAACAGATCGAATAATATAAACCTCCCTGCAGACTTTATTTTTGCGTGAAAATTATCAAAAAATAGCTTATTTTGAGCTTAATTAAATGTGGTATGTAAAATAATATCATACATTTAAATTTCTTAAATATTTGATTTTTTGTCATTTTTTATATATATAGGCATTTAATTTAAAACAGCTCATGCAATAAAAACGTTCCTGTAGACTTTATTTTTTGGTGAATATTTTCAAAAAATGGCTTATTTTGAGCCTAATTAAATATAGAATATAAAACAATATCATAAATTTAAATGTCGCAAATCTTTGATTGTTTATCATTTTTTATAACTGAGTTGATTAATTTAAAATAGCTCGTACAATATAAAGCTTCCTGTAGACTTAATTTTTAGGTGAAAATTACCAAAAAATTGGCTTATTTTGGGCCTAATTAAATATAGAATATAAAACAATATCATAAATTAAAATTTCGTAAATCTTTGATTTTTTTATCATTTTTTATAATTCAGGTGATTAATTTAAAACAGATCGTATAATATAAACCTTCCTGCAGACTTTATTTTTGGGTGAAAATTATCAAAAAATAGCTTATTTTGAGCTTAATTAAATGTGGTATGTAAAATAATATCATAAATTTAAATTTCTTAAATCTTTGATTTTTTATCATATTTTAGAACTGAGGCGATTAATTTAAAACAGCTCATGCAATAAAAACCTTCCTGTAGACTTTATTTTTTGATGAAAATTTTCAAAAAATGGCCTATTTTGTGCCTAATTAAATATAGAATATCAAACAATATCATAAATTTAAATTTCGTAAATCTTTGATTTTTTAATCATTTTTTATAACTCAGGTGATTAAATTTAAAACAGATCGTATAATATAAACCTTCCTGCAGACTTTATTTTTGGGTGAAAATTATCAAAAAATAGCTTATTTTGAGCTTAATTAAATGTGGTATGTAAAATAATATCATACATTTAAATTTCTTAAATATTTGATTTTTTGTCATTTTTATAACTGAGGCAATTAATTTAAAACAGCTCATGCAATAAAAACCTTCCTGTAGACTTTATTTTTTCGTGAATATTTTCAAAAAATGGCTTATTTTGAGCCTAATTAAATATAGAATATACAACAATATCATAAATTTAAATGTCGTAAATCTTTGATTTTTTATCATTTTTTATAACTGAGTTGATTAATTTAAAACAGCTCGTACAATAAAAAGCATCCTGTAGACTCATGCAATAAAAACCTTCCTGTAGACTTTATTTGTTGGTGAATATTTTCAAAAAAATGCTTATTTTGAACCTAATTAAATCTAGAATATAAAACAATATCATAAATTTTAATTTCGTAAATCCTTGATTTTTTATAATTTTTTATAACTCCGATGATTAATTTAAAACAGGTCGCATAGTAAAAACCTTTATGTAGATTTTATTTTAGGGGTGAAAATTATTAAAAAAACTGCTTGTTTTGAGTACGATTGAATATATAATGTAAAATAATATCATAAATTCAAATATCTTGAATCTTTGATTTTTATAACTCATCCGATTAATTTAAAATAGCCTGTACAATCAAAACCGTCCTGCTGACATTATTTTTGGGTGAAAATTATCAAAAAAACGCTTGTTTTGAGCCTAATTAATTATAGAATGTAAAATAATATCATACATTTAAATTAATTCAATATTTTTTTATTTTTTATCATTTTTTATAACTTGTCGATTCATTAAAAACAACTCGTTAGATAATGTCATTATGATAGAAATGATCAAAATAAATGCCAACACCTTGAATAGCGCTTGTGATTGAAGCTTTGATGACACCTTTTGTTTAATCATTCAGTGTTTCCAATAGAGAGAATCTAAAGTAACTAAATTCCCTAGATAATTTATTTATTGTTGCTATAACAACGAATACTTATGGGTTCAATAGGTATTGATGAATGTATAGAACGTTGGTGAATACGGGGGTAAATTCTGTATTAAATTACTTTTAATTTGATATATAACACCATTTTAGAATATTAATACTTCTATAGAAAATCTAGATAAGAACTAACTAACTATAGGAAATAACTTGAACTCGAATCTACGTAATTGACAGAACAGTTTTTTTTTATTGGGCCGTTCCCTACTAATGGAACAATGGGAGTTGTTGAGGGAAACTATTCCTTCAACAACACCCTCTTCCATCCTCCCACTATCTTCCTCACTCACCCATTATAATTGCTGCTTGGTCCTCTCCGTCCTTGCTTCTTTTTTCGCCTTCTGCTTATCCAGTTCCATCCTCCCACTATCTTCCTCACTCACCCATTACAATTGCTCCTTGGTCCTCTCCATCTTTGTTTCTTTTTTCGCCTTCTGCTTACCCAGTTCCATCCTCCCACTATCTTCCTCACTCACCCATTACAATTGCTCCTTGGTCCTCTCCATCCTTGCTTCTTTTTTCGCCTTCTGCTTACCCAGTTCCATCCTCCCACTATCTTCCTCACTCACCCATTACAATTGCTCCTTGGTCCTCTCCATCTTTGCTTCTTTTTTCGCCTTCTCCTTACCCAGTTCCATCCTTTCGGGTACTAATTTGCACCCACTCCTTTTCTGTTACCTAAGTCTCCAGCAAACACACTGTCCTTCGTGTCTATCCACTCTTCCAGATCTTTTTTCCATATTCACTACAAAATCTTTTTGTTAGCTATATTCCAAAATCTCACCCAGATTTTTTTCACTCTACTAGCCACCCCTGTCTTCTGTTTTACCGTTCCTCACCCCATAGCTCTATTAATATATATATATATATATATATATATATATATATATTTTATACCACTCATCCGTATTCTTTATTTTTCGATAGCCCTTGGTTACCCCTTGAATCCTCTCTTCCAATGCATTTTTTTCTAATTGCTTCTTTAATATTATTTATTTATGATAGGGGTTTCCCGTTTAATAAATTATTATTATTTACTGATACCGATTTTCTATTTAGAATGTTGCTAGCAAAAGAAACCGACCCGACCCGCTGGGAGTCGGATGTAGCCCAAATGGAATCGCACGCCGACAAACGCAAATCCCTACCAATTTGGCAATTCAACCAAACCAACATAGTGGATTACCTACGCGGCCCATGCAAACTATCCCATTACCCACCCGAGTTAATCCACCACGTCTGCGGTATTTTAGAGGTGAACGCATTTGAGGCGCACCCACCAAACGGCGGCTACTCCATCCGTTGTATTTACCCTAAACTAGCCGTACTGAGCCACAATTGTGTATCCAATATTTCGCATTCAATCAGCGATGGGTTTCGTGTGAAAGTACGCGCGGCGGTCGAGTTAAAGCAGGGGGATGAAATTTTTGCTAGCTACACATATGCTATGTGGCCCACATTGAAGCGGCGTGCGTTTCTTATGGAGAGCAAGTATTTTGAATGCAAATGTAAGAGGTGTTGCGATCCAACTGAATTGGGCACGCATATGGGGACGTTGAAGTGCTCAAAATGTGATAATGGGGTGATTTTATCGACGTCGCCGTTGGAGTTTGATGTCGCGTGGAATTGTACGCATTGTGATTTTAAGACGAATGCGGGTGCTGTTATGAGGGTTTATGAGGTGGTTCAAGCCGCGGTTGAAAATGTTGACGAGGATGTGAGTGATGGGTGTGAGGCTATTCAAGCGCGGGAGACTGTTTGGAGGAAGTTTCGTAGCGCGTTGCATCCTAGACATGGGTATTTTAGTATTTTGAGGCTGTCGCTAGCGCAGATGTATGGGAAGATTCATGGGTACTTATTGGAGCAGCTACCCGATGTTCTTTTGGAGCACAAGGTGGATTTGTGTATGCATTTGCTGGCGAATTTGGATGTTGTTGAGCCTGGTTTCAATAGAACACGGGGTGCTATTTTGTATGAATTACACGCACCTTTGATTTTGTTAGCGCGGAATATGTTTAGGAATGGGTTGATTGATAAGGTTAAGTTAAGGGGTAGATTAGAGCGTGCTATTGCTGTATTAAGGGAAGCTGCGATGATTTTGCAACTAGAATCCGAGGATAGTGGGGAAGGGGTGATGGGCAGGGCTGCTCGGGCTGCACTGCAACAATTAGAGGGGAATTTGGATGAAATGGTTGAGGCTAAATTTGAAAATACTAACAATTATTCGAAATGAGGTCTTTATTATATATTTATTAACAATTACGTAGAAATATATAATAATTTTTTCCCCATAACGAATGTAATTTTTTTATTAACTCAGTATAATCGGATTGCGCATTCTATGCGCTTTTAAACATTCTATTGTACAAAAGCGACTTCCTGAGTACTCGAATGGTACTTTCCCAGCCATATCTGAGCCGCAGAGGAAGCAACGAGATGTTACAGAACCTGACTGCCCCATTATCCTGCGTTCGGCAGCTAGAGCTCGCTGTAAACAAAATATATTTGTAAAAACTTTGACTTAAATGCATCAACTCTAGTCTAGTATGTTATATATATGATGCTAGTCAAACTACAGTTGGGAATTATATGTTGTGTTTTCTTAAATATATCTAGTAAAAAAAAACAACCTTTATTAGGAATACCCTCAGACTAATAAATAAATTATTTATTTATTTATTTGTATGAGGGCATACCCATCACAAGAAACATCACATCAATAATAATAATATAAAAATTAACAATGTTTTCCTTCTGACTTACAATACAATATTCTCCCCCGTATTCACCGACGTTCCATAAATCTATCAATAGCTATTGAACCCATAAATATTCGTTGTTATAGCAACAATAAATACATTATCTAGTTAATGTAGTTACTTTAGGTTCTCTCTATTGGAAACACTGAATAATTAAACAAAAGGTGTCGTTAAAGCTCCAATCGCAAGCTGTATTCAAGGTGTTTGACATTTGTTTTGGCATATTCTGTCACAATGACGTTGTCAATTTTTCAGTTTATTTTTTTTATTGAATTGTCTATGTATTTATGTATTATTTATATACATATATATATATATATATATATATATATATATATATATATGATTAATAAAAAAAATTATCCATTCAATAGCTTATGGGACCTATAAAGTTTATGGGATCTTGGTGAATACGGGCATCTCTCTCTAAATATTATATACATTAATGCCCGTATTCACCAACATCCCATAAACTTTATAGGTCCCATAAGCTATTGAATGAAAAAATTGACAACGTCATTGTGACAGAATATGCCAAAACAAATGTCAAACATCTTGAGTGGCGCTTGCGATTGGAGCTTTCATGACACCTTTTGTTTAATTATTCAGTGTTTCCAATAGAGAGAATCTAAAGTAACTACATTCTAGATAATGTATTTATAGTTGCTATAACAACGAATACTTATGGGTTCAATAACTATTGATAGATTTATGGAACGTTGGTGAATACGGGGGTAAACCCGTCCTTACCCCCGTATTCACCAACGTTCCATAAATCTACAATTGACATTTAACCGGGGAATAAGGCCATCTGTGCAATAAGTTTGAGATATTGACGCTAATGAATTAACTTATTCTCCAAATAGCCTTATTCTCCAGTTAAATGTCAATTGTAGAACCGGCCCTAAGTTAACTTTAATATACTCCTCACACTATTCCCCCTTTGCCCTCATCAACACAACGGTTCGTTTCTTGTAACGGCGTCGATCTTGCGATTCGTATCTAGAGCAACTATATTAAAATAACTATATTTTAATATAGTTGCCCTATTTACGATTATATAAACCTAAACAAAAACTACTAATGGACTCGCACCAAATAATTTCTTAAACACACTAAAAATTATACCTTTTCTCTGTCGCTTAGACTGGAAAATCTCGCCTGTTCCTGTTTTTCCTTGAGCTCCTTCTCTTTGTCACGTTTCTTTTCTTTTTCCTTCTCCCGCTTCGCTTTACGCTGCAGACGTTTCCTCTCAGCAATTTCTTCATTATTAACTTCGATGGTTCGAACAGGAATTTGAGACTACACAAAAAATATATATAGACACACACACACACACACAAATATATATATATATATATATATATATCCATATATATATATATATATATATATATATATATATATATATATATATATATATATATATATATATATATATATATATATCATCATCATTTAGATAATTTAAGAAACCCAGTACTGAAATAATAATATTGTAAAATGCTCTACTACGCATTACAATATTTTTTTTGCTGCTGCGGCGAGCAGATCGAGCCTAGCGGGCATGACTCAGTCGAGTCTTGGAATTTAAAATGTTTGTGCGTGCGTTATTATTTAGTGTAAATAATTTTTATAAATACATACTCAAAATTAGTTATGTGTAGTGATTAGTGTCGTTTATGTGCTATGGATTATATCAAGCAGCAGCGTAATGCTGAGGTTAGTGGTTTTGGTTCATATTTCTTGCGTAATGACGAGTTCCAGTCTCATAAAATATCAGTCTCTTTTTCGATCCGAACTAATGCGTAGCCTACTTTAATGTACAATCGTGGGCATTGTTTTCGATTGAATTATAGCTTGCCATGCATTGTTTTGTTACAGCTAGTAACAATTGAGCGTGGTGTGTTTTATAGGTTATAATAATAATAGTATAGTTCAAGTCGATTTTAACATCTATCTTCCCTTCTTGTTTGCAATAATAATAACACTACTCAGACATTTGGTGCCTGCTATTTTTTAACTGTTTCAAGTTATTTTTTAGGTGCAGAATACTAAATAGCTATCAGATTTATTTATTACTTCCAGAACTAAATTTATTACGATTACAATAAGTTTTTATGAAAAAGTTATTTGTCTTGAAATTTCCCGTAGTATATATTGTATTAAACATACAAATAATCTTCATTTTGAAACTAATTAAATGTCAAATATCTTCCATATCATCATAAAAATCTGATAGACCATAGGACATTACTAGAAACAGTGTAATGGAAAAGTAGGCATACCCTCACTTTGGATTACTCTCATCATCACTCCTTGTAACCACACTCCTTCCCCACTTCTTTCAAGAGGCAACAGTCAAATGTTGTTCAAACTTTTCTTTGTTTTAGCTGTTCAAAATGATCAACTAGCTGTTGAGGGATTAAAATAATGTAATAACCCAAATCAGCTTAGTTACTTCAGAAACACAGCTGTAGCTTGGTTAATCATTTTCAAAAACGTGTGAAATTAATTGAGATTTGTTTATTAATAGTCCTTCTAATATGGTACTAAATTTGAGAATCCTAGATGCACTATTACTAAATTTTTGAGGGATTAAAATGATGTAATAACCCAAATCAGCTAAGTTACTTCAGAAAAACAACTGCAGCTTGGTTAATAATTTCCAAAAATGTGTGAAATTGATTGCGATTTGTTTACTAATAGTCCTTCTAATATAATACTAAATTTGAGAATCCTAGTTGCACTATTACTAACTTTTTGAGGGATTAAAATGATGTAATAACCCAAATCAGCTAAGTTACTTCAGAAAAACAACTGCAGCTTGGTTAATAATTTCCAAAAATGTGTGAAATTGATTGCGATTTGTTTACTAATAGTCCTTCTAATATAATACTAAATTTGAGAATCCTAGTTGCACTATTACTAACTTTTTGAGGGATTAAAATGATGTAATAACCCAAATCAGCTAAGTTACTTCAGAAAAACATCTGCAGCTTGGTTAATAATTTCCAAAAATGTGTGAAATTGATTGTGATTTGTTTATTAATAGTCCTTCTAATATAGTACTAAATTTGAGAATCCTAGTTGCACTATTACTAACTTTTTGAGGGATTAAAATGATGTAATAACCCAAATCAGCTAAGTTACTTCAGAAAAACAACTGCAGCTTGGTTAATAATTTCCAAAAATGTATGAAATTGTTTGCGATTTGTTTAATTGTAGTCCCTCCAATATAGTAATAAATTTGAAAAATCTCTAATACCCAGACTCAACCACTGCATTGCCATTATGTGAGGGTATACGTACTTGGAATTGTTTGATATCATGCAGACTTACCTTATTATAGTTGTGCTTATCAGGATTCTCCGCCGCATACTCCTTAAAAAACTCCCTAACCAATTTACTCTGAGTACACACATATGGCGTTTGTTGCGCTTTGTTCTTCACACAAATATCTGCTTCGAGCTCCAACAAATACTTTATAACACCAATTTGTTCATGAATGCAAGCCAAATGCAGCAAAGTATTCCCTGAAGAATCAACAACTTTCTCTACCACCTTTTCGCTGTTTGCAATTGACTCATACACTTTAAAAATCCCCTTAAGTTTCTCCAAATTGCCCGCTTTAACTGCTTCACGCATATCATGCACCCGATCTGCTTCTTTCTGTGTTTTCGATTTTTTTAGTTTCTTCTGTGTATTGCTATGGCCCTTTTGTCGATCCTCTAGAGTTAGAGTGTCTTCAAACTCTACTAAAGCATCTTTAAAAGAAATTTCAAGGGTTGATATTTCGAATTGTGGCTCGGTGTCGGATTCGTCGTCATCTGATGTTTGTGGGGTGACTGGGGAGGGACGCTGGATGGTTTCTCTAGATTTTGCTCTGTTCACAACTGGTTTTTGACGTGTTTTATTACGTTTAGCCTCGTTCTCAGATGGCTTGGTTTTTACGAATTGAGCTGTTGCCTTTTCCACATTATCTAAAATGTTAAATAGCATAGAAGGTATAAGAATAGCTTTTTCTAAAGTCAGTAGATTATTAGTATATTGATAGGTGGAATACTCGCCATACAATCATTCATCAATTAAAGAAAAAATATTTGGTGTGGGCACCACATGACTTTCCAAACGACTTATTTATATTAAATCAATATTTAAGATATTTCGGTTCGAGTCCGTTTTGATTCGCAATTTCACCTTTTTTCACGTATTTTCACACAATTTCCTGTATTTCCCCCTATTTTCTTAAATTTACCAACATTTGCCCACATTTTCACACGTTTTCTCAAATCTTCTGACATTTTCCCAAATTTTCCTTCATTTTTTCACAATTTTTCTCACTTTCTCCCCAAATTTTCACACAATTTCCTGTATTTCCCCCTATTTTCTCAAATTTACCAACATTTGCCCACATTTTCACACGTTTTCTTAAATCTTCTGACATTTTCCCAAATTTTCCTTCATTTTCTCACAATTTTTCTCACTTTCTCCCCAAATGTTCACACAATTTCCTGTATTTCCCCCTATTTTCTCAAATTTACCAACATTTGCCCACATTTTCACACGTTTTCTCAAATCTTCTGACATTTTCTCAAATTTTCCTTCATTTTTTTCACAATTTTTCTCACTTTCTCCCCACATTTTCACACAATTTCCTGTATTTCCCCCTATTTTCTCAAATTTACCAACATTTGCCCACATTTTCACACGTTTTCTCAAATCTTCTGACATTTTCCCAAATTTTCCTTCATTTTCTCACAATTTTTCTCACTTTCTCCCCAAATGTTCACACAATTTCCTGTATTTCCCCCTATTTTCTCAAATTTACCAACATTTGCCCACATTTTCACACGTTTTCTCAAATCTTCTGACATTTTCCCAAATTTTCCTTAATTTTTTCATATTTTCCAATATTTTCCCACATTTTCCAAAAGTTCCCAAATTCTTTTTCTCACATTTTCCCACATTTCCTCACAATATATCAACATTGTTTCAACATTTTACAAGTTAGGCCTAATTAATTTATCTGGATAAAGATCAGTATCAGTAATGCTATCAATATTTTAGAATGACAGTATTACTGACCATATAAGATGCCTTTAAAGCCATTGGGATATAAAAGTTCATCCATTTTATTACCTTGTTATATTATTAATACTTACCATAAACTGCAATTGTTGTCAGGATGTCATACACCCTCTTCACCTCAGAAAAAGTTGCTCGTCGAGTTGAAAACGGTACAGTCCGTACCCTCTCATCCGTTCGGTTTAACAACGGCGTTTTCCCGCCAAACAAAACATTTTTATTGTACGGCCCGGCCGCTCTTACAAAAATCAGCCCGCTTTTATCAATTTGCTCCCTCCAATTTTCAAGGATATTAGTAACATGCTGCACCAGCGCTGTTTCATTGTAGCGCCTTAATGAAGCGCCCGCACTTTTAGGGCCTGAACCCGCGCTTTTATTATCCTTTGAAGACTGCGAACCCCCTTGTCCTGCACGCACCGTGTAGCAGTGGAAGGTTTTATGCAGACCGACTTCCCCGTTTTCGAAAACAGCGCCCGCAAAATGTCCGCCGCCCAACATCAAAACAGTCCAGCGGGTGTTTGTTCGTAATGGTTGTAGTTTTTTGAGCAGAATATTGTCGTCGATTTCGGTTTTTTTGTCGACTAGTAAGCAGCGGTATAAGGATAGCACACGGTTTGTTTGGGTTTTTAGTAGAAGTTTTCCCTGGGCGCTTGCTAGGTATCCTAAATTGTCTTCTTCTGCTTCAGAGTCGGAACCTGATATACTTGATACATCACCTACACAATATTTACGATTAATTCAATCCCGTATATATAATATTAATGATAACAATAATAATAACAATAATAATAATAATAAATGCTTTTATTTCCCTCTCCCCTATATTCACCGACGTTCCATAAATCTATCGATAGCTATTGAACCCATAAGTATTCGTTGTTATAGCAACAATAACCCCCGTATTCACCAACGATCTATAAATCTATAAATAGCTATTGAGCCCATAAGTATTTGTTATAGCAACAATAAATAAATTATCTAGGGAATATAGTTACTTTAGATTCGCTCTATTGGAAACACTGTAAAAATAAAGCACTGTGTCATCAAAGCTCCAATCACAAGCGCTATTCAAGGTGTTACATTTATTTTGACCATTTCTGTCATAATGACATTTTTAATTTATACATTCAATTACTTATGGGACCTATAAAATGTATGGGATGTTGGCGAATACGGGCATAAATCCATTATCTAGGGAATGTAGTTACTTTAGATTCTCTCTATTGGAAACACTGAATGATTAAACAAAATGTGTCATGAAAGCTCCAATTACAAGTGTTAATCAAAGTGTTTGACATTTGTTTTGGCATATTCTGTCACAATGACGTTGTCAATTTGCCTATTCAATATCTTATGGGAGCTATAATGTTTATGGGATGTTGGTGAATATGGGCATTAAGCTTATATAGTAGTAGTAAATGATAATCTTACCATTTCTCACATCAAATTGCTCCTGTGTGAGTATTTCCTTGCCAACAATATTATGCTTCAAATTATATCGATGCCAATCAAGCTTATAATGTTCCCTTTGGTGTAATACACTTTGGAACGTAATATTACAGCAATTGCACAATAGTGTATCTATGGCAGCTGGAATGTCTTGGTTTACTTCGTCGGTTAAATTTGCTGTAAACAAAATACATTTTGATACATATTTCCCTCAAAAAGGAAAGCTTAGCACCCTCTGACCACACCACATCAATTAACAATGCACACCCATATGTTAATAACCGTCTTTGTGGATATAGTAGCTTATAATGAAGGCATTTAGGGAATGAGGTTCAATTCCTCAGTGGGAATTAATATTTCTTTAGACTAACAGTATAGAAATAGTTGCCACACGGGTTAAGAATAGTTAATTCATCATAATTATTTATAATCATTTCATATAGTATTAAATAAACTAGATTTAATCATAAGCAAAGGAGTAATGCTATTGAAGGTTATAGTGCTATAAAATAGTATAAAAAACTTACATATAAGACAGCCATTATACATATATAGTCATATTCCATTATTTCTAATCCACTCTACACATATCGCACTATTATACCGCAATAATTCATTTCTTATGTACATTTACAACACATTTATGAGTTATAAGTGTAAATTGTGTAAGTCATTTTGTATAATAAATGTGTTTGAAACAAAATTTGGCCTTTTTCCGGAAACGCACACTTCTTTACCGACTTTTTGTTTTCATATCGTCGTCGGCCATTATGAAATATTTGAGATAGGAATAGCGTTTTCTTAATGTATGACAAAGATAGCAATATCATTTGATATTCCTATAAACAACTCTAGCCACAATAATAGCGATATGTTCATTAGAAGGTACCCCTATTATAAACCAAAATGTATAAAATGGCTTTCAATGTAAAGCGATGAAAACAGCGACGAAAAATGGTAATTAAAGCCAAACTTAACAAATAAATTTCAAGAAAAACAAATCCAGCCAGCATTAAAACTCGAGTTATTGCGCTTCAAATATCTTGATGTATTAATTCTCGATAAATTTGTAGTTTCGTAAAACAAATCTTACATGACACATTTTCTTTCATTTTTCAGTGTTTCCAATAGAGCGAATCAAAAGTAACTACATTATCTAGATAATTTATTTATTGTTGCTATAACAACGAATACTTATGGGTTCAATAGCTATTGATAGATTTATAGAACGTTGGTGAATACGGGGGTTCACCAACGTTCTATAAATCTATCAAAAGCTATTGAACCCATAAGTATTCGTTGTTATAGCAACAGTAAATACATTATCTAGGGAATGTAGAATGTAGATTCTCTCTATTGGAAACACTGAATAATAAAAGTTTTGTCAGTATCGAATCTAGAGTATTACATGTTTATTTTGGGGACCATTCAAAACGCCGATAGAATAATAGTATTTATTTTGAAACTCCTAACTTAAAAATTAAAACTTACGTTCAATATTATTGTCACTATCCAACAGTACGGTGGTAACCTTTCCACCGGTGAGTTGTTGAAAGCTTTCCGTATATACTTTAATTTCCTCCATTGTGCACTGCAACAAATTTTCAATGATGGAAATTGTGCCATAGAAATTATATATATATATATATATATATATATATATATATATATATATAAAACTGTGGGTCGGGAGTCGGGAAAACGCGAAACATGAAATGAGGATTAAATCAGTCTTGGGATGGTTACAACAATTTAGTCGAAAAATTTAATAAAATTCAACATATCTCTGTCATATTAGCCAATTTATTACTTTCTGTTATTGTAAAATACATACAATAAAAACGCAACCGGCTAATGTAATTACAAAAAAAAATAATACAATTCTTGCAATAAATAAATATTTGCATATCCCATTAAACTATTTGTTCAGTCATACTTTAAAATAAATACTTCAATCCAGTTCAACTATGAAATAGTTATACGAATGTTTTCACAATCCAAATTATAAATACATTACATTAGGTATGTTTATACTCCTATATGTATTTCTTTCGTATACATGTAAACCATCACGGTTATACCAACTACAATTGAAAACATGTAGTTTAGCTGGAATCGCTGTCCTGATTGTAGTCTGAAAATAAAAAAAATATATATATAAATGATAATTCCTGTTAGCAATTATACATTAATTTTTAAATGTAGAAAATAAATAGAATCTATTTAAAACCCCAGCTCAGTGCCCTAATGGTTAGAGGCGTCGTCCGTCTTGTACTGAGATATGGGGAGCGTGAGTTCAAACCCCATGGGGGCGATTTTTCGTGAATCACCTTATAAAGTTTTTCAGAGGATTTTAACTAAAAATACATGGGTTATTATACAAAATTAATTTAAAAAAATTGAAAACATTTAAAGCTGCTTGAAAAAAAATATGAATTTTGTATAATAACTCATGTATTCTTAGTTATTATTTGATTTCAAGCCACTTGAAAAAAATTGTAATCAAATAATATTATACAAAATTCATAATTTAAAAAATGAGTCATTTAAAAAGAAATATGAATTTAGTGAATAACCCATATATTTTTAGTTAATATTTTATAGCAATTTTTTTTTCAAGCGGCTTGAAATTAAATAATAACTGACAATGCATGGGCTAAAGTTATTATTTAATTTCAACCTGCTTGGAAAAAAATGCTATAAAATATTAACTAAAAATATATGGGTTATTATACAAAATTCATTAAAATATATATATATATATAAATCTTATAAATAAAATAATAACTAAATAAAATGCATGGGTTATCATACAAAATTCATAATTTTTTTTTTCAAGCGGCTTGAAATTAAATAATAACTGACAATGCATGGGCTATTATTATACAACATTTATAATGTAAAAAAAATCAAGCTGTTTAAAAAAAATTATGAATTTTGTATAATAACCCATGTATTTTTAGTTATTATTTTATTTATGAAATATATTTTTTTTTTATTTTTATTTATTTATTTTTTTTATTATGAATTTTGTATAATAACCCATGTATTTTTAGTTATTACTTGATTGAAATTTTTTTCAATCTGCTTGGAATCAAATAATTACTTAAGAATACAAGACTTTTTATAAAACATTCATATTTTTTTCAAGCAGCTTGAAATTCTTAAAAAAAAAATTTATTAATTTTGTTAATAACCCATACATTTTTAATTATTATTTGATTACAATTTTTTTTTCAAGCGGCTTGAAATAAAATAACCAAGAATACATGAGTTATTAAAAAAAATTATGAATTTTGTATGATAACCTATGTATTTTATTTAGTTATTATTTTATTTATAACATTTATATATATATATATATATATATATATATATATATATATTTTAGTGAATTTTGTATAATAATTCATATATTTTTAGTTAATATTTTATAGTAATTTTTGTTTTCAAGCCGCTTGAAATTAAATAATAACTAAAAATGCATGGGCTATTATTATACAACATTTATAATGAAAAAACAAATCAAGCTGCTTAAAAATAAATTACGAATTTTGTATAATAACCCATGTATTTCTAGTTATAAATGGGTTATTATACATTTTTTTTTAAATAAAATTATAAATTTTATAAATAAAATTATAAATAAAATAATAACTAAAAAGACATGGGTTATTATATAATTTTTTTTTTTTTTCATGTGGATTGAATTTTTTTATTTTATTTTTTTTAATTGTGAATTTTGTATAATAAACTATGTATTTTTAGTTATTATTTAATTTCAAGCCGCTTGGAAAAAAATATAATCAAATAATAACTAAAATGTATGGGTTCTGATAGAAAAATTAGAATTTTTGTTTGAAAAAAATAAATAAATAAATTTTAGAAATAAAATTATAACTAAAAATATATGGGTTATTATACAAAATTAATTTAAAAAAATTGAAAACATTTAAAGCTGCTTGAAAAAATATATATGAATTTTGTAATAACTCATGTATTCTTGGTTATTATTTTATTTCAAGCAGATTGAAAAAAAAATTGTAATCAAATAATAATTAAAAATGTATGGGTTATTATACAAAATTAATACATTTTTTTTAAAGAAATTCAAGCTGCTTGAAAAAAAATGTGAATGTTTTATAAAAAGTCTTGTATTCTTAAGTAATTATTTGATTCCAAGCCGATTGAAAAAAATTGCAATCTAGTAATAACTAAAAATGCATGGGTTATTATACAAAATTCATAATAAAAAAAAAATATATATATTTCATAAATAAAATAATAACTAAAAATACATGGGTTATTATACAAAATTCATATTTTTTTTTTGAAAAAAAAAAAAAAATCAAGCTGCTCAAAAAAATAAAAAGAATTTTGTATAATAACTTATGGTTATTGTTTGATTTCAAGCCGTTTGAAAAAAAAAATGCAAGTTAGTATACAAAATTCATAACTTTTTTTTGAAAAAAAAAAATTATAAATAAATTAATAACTAAAAATAAATGGGTTATTATACAAAATTTATAATTTTTTTTTTTTTAACTTTCAAGCTGCTAAAAAAATATAAATTTTATATAATAACTCATGTATTCTTGGTTATTATTTGATTTCAAACTGCTTGAAAAAAAATTCCAATCAAATAATAACTTAAAATGTATGGGTTATTATACAAAATTCATAATTGTTTTTAAAAAAAAATTGAAATTTATAAATAAAATAATTAAAAAATTAATCTTTTTTTTTAAAAGCTGATTGAAAAAAAAATTAATGTTGTATAATAACTTGTGCTCTTAAGTAATCATTTGATTTCAAGCTGATCAAAAAAAATGCAATCAAATAATAACTAAAAATGTAACTCATTCAATTTTTTTCAAGCGGCTTGAAAACAATATCCAAGAATACATGAGTTAATATACAAAATTCATATTTCATAAATTCCATAAATAAAATAATAACTAAAAATACATGGATTATTATACAAAACTAATTTTAAAAAAATTGAAAATGTCAAGCTGCTTGAAAAAAAAAATTAATTTTTTAGAATAATCCATACATTTTTGCTTATTATTTGATTGCAATTTTTTTCAACCGGGTTGAACACAATATCCATGAATACATGAGTTATTTTTTTTAAATTTTTATTTAAATAAAATAAATAAAAATTTTAAAAAAATAACTCATGTATTCTTGGATATTGTGTTCAAGTCGGTTGAAAAAAATTGCAATCAAATAATAAGCAAAAATGTATGGATTATTCTAAAAGAACACAATATCCATGAATACATGAGTTATTTTTTTAAATTTGTATTTAAATAAAATAAATAAAAATTAAAAAAAAATAACTCATGTATTTTTGAATATTGTGTTCAAGCTGGTTGAAAAAAATTGCAATCAAATAATAACTAAAAATGTGTGGGTTATTCTACAAAATTCATAATTGTTTTTGAACAAATTTTTTTTTTAAATTTATAAATAAAATAATTATTAAAAATATATGGGTTATTATACAAAATTAATATTTTTTTTAAAACAGCTGCTTGAAAAAAAAAATGAATGTTGTATAATAACTTGTGCTCTTAAGTAATTATTTGATTTCAAGCTGATCAAAAAAAAAATGCAATCAATTAATAATTAAAAATGTATACCATTCAATTTTTTTCAAGCAGCTTGAACACAATATCCAAGAATACATGAGTTAATATACAAAATTAATTTTTTTTTTTGAAAAAAAATAAGTAAATAAATTCCATAAATAAAATAATAACTAAAAATACATGGATTATTATACAAAATTAATTTTAAAAAATTGAAAAAGTCAAGCTGCTTGAAAAAACCCATATATTTTTAGTTATTATTTTGTTGCAATTTTTTTCAATCGGCTTGAACACAATATCCAAGAATACATGAGTTATTTTTTTAAAATTTTTATTTAAATAAAATAAATAAAAATTTAAAAAAAATAACTCATGTATTCTTGGGTGTTGTGTTCAAGCCGGTTGAAAAAAATTGCAATTAAATAATAACTAAAAATGTATGGGTTATTCTAAAAAATTCATAATTGTTTTTGAATTATTTTCTTTAAATTTATAAATAAAATAATTACTAAAAATATATGGGTTATTATACAAAATTAATAATTATTTTCAAAGACTTTCAAGCTGTTTGAAAAAAAATATTAATGTTTTATAATAACTAATAACGTATTTTTAAGTAATTATTTTATTGCAAGCCAATTGACAAAAAAATGCAATCAAATAATAACTAAAAATGCATTGGTTATTATACAAAATTCATATTATTTTTTTACGTTACGACTTGAACATTTTTTTATTTAAAAAAAATATATGAATTTGTATAATAACCCATGTATGTTTAGTTATTATTTTATTCATAAAATTTATAATTTTTTTTATTTATTATTGTCTCAAAACAAAATTATGAACTTATATAATATAAAAAATAATATATAATATATAATAATAATAACCCATGTATCTTTAGATATTATTTATAAAATTAAAGAATTATTAGACACTCAGAGGAGTGACGTAGTATTTACTTTAACATCACAGAAAACCTGTGAAAGGGGATTCATACAATTTTGCCCACAATGGGGTTTGAACCCTCACTCCCCAGTGCTCAGTATTAGATGTATGTCACTTGTAATCACTAGGCCAATGAGTTGGGACATTGTTAAACATGATTTTCAGTGTTTTTCACTTTTTACAGAACTATTCTGCACACAGAATTAAAATTATTATATAATTTATTACATATAGGGTAAAGGCAAGCTAAAGCTTCAATTGCATTTTATTAAATTCATCAAGAAAATTGAACATGTTTTAATTATTCATGTGCTACGTTCAGGTTATTCTATGATCAATCACATCTTGAATAAAAAAACATCTGCAGTACATGATTGGTCATAGTATGACCTGAAGATAGCACATGAATAATTTAGTCTGTGATAATGAAATATAACACATGAATAATGGAAATTATTCATGCGCAATATTCAGCTTGTACTATAGCGAATCATATACTGCACATGCCTTTTATTCAAAATGACTGAGCGGAATATCATTGGTTGTTGTACAAGCTGAATATAGCACATGAATAATGGAAATTATTCATGTGCTATATTGAGCTTGAACTATGACCAATCATTTACTGCACATGATTGATCATAGTACAAGCTGAATATATCTCATGAATAATTTCCATTATTCATGTGCTATATTCAGCTTGTACTACGACCAATCATATACTGCTCATTTCTTTTATTCAAGGTGTGATTGCTGATAGTATAAACAAAATATAACATATGAATAATGGAAACTAGATTCTTGTTCAAGTTTCTTGAGATATTAGTAGAATGTAGATTTATCAAGAAACTTGAACAAGAATCTAGTTTGCATTATTCATATGCTATATTTTGTTTATACTATCAGCAATCACACCTTGAATAAAAAAAATGTGCAGTATATGATTGGTCATAGTACAAACTGAAGATAGCACATGAATAATCGAAATTATTATATTATTATTCTAGTTTCCATTATTCATGTGCTATGTTCAGGCTGCACTATAACCAATCACATTTTGAATAAAATCATAATACTACCTGAATATAGCACATGAAGGAAAATAGCAACTTATTAGTTTCTTGATGAATCTAGTATAATGTAATTCATACTTTCAGTTGAAATTCATGTTTTAGAAATTGAACATTTGATAGTTTGTGACAAAAATTATATAATATTAGCCAAATGAGTGTCAATACAATTATAAACAAACCAAAATGATTGTTATATCCTCACCTATTTTTATTGGGTGATAGTGGGCTTGGTGGTTGAATCCCAGGCACATTCGAGTCCAAATAAACCATAGTCCAAGTGAAGTAAGTGGCTAAAAAACCACACAGTAGTGGCAACCAAAGTCCACTGTGTTTAACACCTTCCTCCCAAACATGCCTCATCATAACCTCACCATGCTCACTCACAGTCTCATATGTAACCAGTTTCCTCTCCGTAATTAAATCTCGTACGTAGTCGCCTTTAAAACAAAATTTATTTGTAACACAATTACATTGAAGTTAACCTAAAAATCGCATCGCACTTACTGTTGTTGCTGTAGACTTTCGCTGCGATCACACATAATGAAAACACGAAGCACCACGTTGCGATTTTGCGTTCACTCACTAAATTCGATTTCGCGTCTATTTCATAAGGTTCAATAAAGCCCATTTCGGGCGACTTACGCAATGGCATCATCATCCGTGGGGTGTTTATTTTTTGTAGCCAGCTGTGCGAGAAGTGGACAAAAAAAAATCCAGTGGCTGACTCACCGTAGGTGGCGCTGACGTCAACCGCGCGGGACGGGCGGCGTGTGTCAGTAGCGAGCCGCCGTCTGTTGTGTACGCGTCGCTTGAATCGCCGGCCGCTTGCACGCGTGTTGGTTATGTGCTGCTAGTGTCTGTTTGGGCATCAAGAAATATGGCTGCACACAAGGAGGTTGGCGTCGGGGACTTTGTCCTGCTCGACAAGATCGACCAGGACCACTTTATGCGCAATCTGGAGCTCAGGTGGGTTTTTGTTTTTATTCACACCTTGCGCGCGGAGAGGGCGTGGGCCCGGCACGAATATATTCGCTGCCGCGGGAATCGAAATGGGTTGTTGGTTGGGGAACACCGTTATGCGTTTTGTGTCGCCGCCGTGATAAGCATATTGATTCTGGTTGTTATTTTCGACACACTAAAGCGTTTAACCCCAAATCGGGGGGGCTGTCATAATAAACATCGAAAGTTGGTTTGGCATAATGTTGTGCGTTTGTTTTTCACGACTTACCGAATGAATATTGTTTTATTTATCTAGCCCTAAATATTAATTTTAGGGGTGAACTAAACAAAAATACTACTAACTCAAACTGACGACAAACATTTTTTTCGGATTATTTTACAAATTATTTAAAAATACATCAATTTCATGGAACTACTTACCAATACATTATTGAACATATAATATACATCCTCTCTCGACACCCGAAAAAGCTAAAGAGATTTTAAAAGATTATATATATCCATAATTGCGACAGACATTTCCGATTCCATTCGTCAAAAAACAGTTGCTATTATCAAATGTTGCTATTAACACATTTATTCTAAAACGTGAATGTAAAGTAAAATTCATTGATCCTAATATACAACAAAAACAATCGCAGGTGGAGAGAAATTTATGTAAGAACAAAATAATCACTAATAATATACAAAATGTTGTAAGTTGTTTGTAAAATACAATTAGATATTTTTATTTGTGGTAGAATATTAATATCGCGAATGTCCGTATTTACCAACATCCCATAAATTTTATAGGTCCTATAAGCGAATGAATAAATCAATTGAAACTGTCAATGTGACAGAAATCGCCAAAACAAATGTCAAACACTTTGAATAGCGCTGGTGATTGCAGCTTTGATGACACCTTTTGTTTAATTATTCAGTGTTTCCAATAGAAGGAATCTAATGTCTGGTTGTATAATGCAGATAACTCTCGAGTGAATTTGACATCCGTGATTCTAACCTCACTTTTGCCAACTTTGACACATAATGCGACGTTGCCATATATAAACAGAGGCACATAACGCTACGAAATGAAAAGTTAAAAACAATTTATGCAATATCTAACAATATAATCACGGATTATAGTTACCTAGCCTTTTTAAAACCAAGCCTAAAGTAACTACATTCCCTAGATTATGTATTTATTATTGTTATAACAACGAATACTTATGGGTACGGTAACTATTGATACGTTTATGGAACGTAGGTGTATTTCCATATTATATTATCAATAGCTATTGAACCCATAAGTATTCGTTGTTATAGCAACAATAAATATCGTAAGGAATGTAGTTGCTTTAGATTTTCTCTAATGGAAATCCAGAAATATTGAATGATATATTTCTGGATTTCCATTAGGGAAAATCTAAAGCAACTACATTTCTTACAATATTTATTGTTGCTATAACACAAGCGCTATTCAAGATGTTTGATATTTTTTAGCAATTTCTGTCACAATAATGGTTTAAATTTCTTCATTCAATAGCTTATGGTGCCTATAAAGTCTATGGGTTGTTGGTGAATACGGGCAACAATCTTATATCCCCCTGCTGGCATCATAATAAACAAAATGTGTTTGTGCGTTTGTTTTAAAGCATCCGTTTGTTTTTTTTAATGACAGCTAGACTATTATAACAACTTGTAAATTGTTTATTTTTATTGTGTATCAATATTTATACGACACAAAAACTTTTAAATTATAACCCGACGCTGTACAAATATATAGACAATTAGGAAGCAATTTTATAATCCATTATTATTTCGCTTTTTATTTTCAAGCTTCGTTCAGCATATCAATTATAATTTCAGCATAAAAAACTACTATAATTACATAACATATTATACCTATAATATAAAAACGAAGACACTGTTTTGAAGCCGACCAACCTGTCATTTATGACTTTTGAGCTGTCAGTGCATGTCATGACAAATATTTTTATTACCGACAGTTTTGTTCGTCAAATTTGGACTAGCCAGGAGTTGCCGAGATAGTTTTCATCTAGTTTACTATAAACATCTAACGGTATAATAAATAGGGCGAAATAAAATGATAGTAAATAATTAAATAAATATACATTAAATTAGTTATTGTCTAAAATGTATTTATTTATTTAATTTATTTATTTGTTTCGGATACATAACAGGTATGTGATAGATATACCCCAACCCTATGACAATGTAGTAGGTAGAAATTGGTTTACATTATCGCGAACGTTAATTTGCGCCTGTTGAGGTCGAAGCAAATTTAAATTCGATTTGGCTCGCTGCTAGAAAGACGATTACGAATCAAACGCGTTTCCCTGCCTTTATCGCGAAACCTATTTCCTGTGTTGCGGAAGACAGACGTGGGTAAAAAAAATCGAAAGCAACACATTACAAAATGCGGGTAGAAGTTGCGCGTCGATAATTTATTTGTCCGTTAAAACACTAACAAATACTTCGTGTGTCTTTGCTGGTGTGGTAACTGACAAACAAAAGAAAGTAACGCGCTACTGCACGTCGGTATCATATTTGTACATTTCACCTTCAGATTGTAAATCGATTTAAAATTAGTAGCAAAACGTGTGTGATTGAAACAGATAATTAATAGATTAGAATATTGGTGACCATAATCAATTTTGTTACACATGTACATACGCATACTGTATATTAATTAATCACACTTATCTTATATTTTTTTGATAAATTTATTATGGTCTTCAATATTGTATTCTATTAATGATATTGTACAGTCACACAGTTAAACCGTTAATTAAGAAATCTAATTATATTTATTAGTTAATGGTTAAACCGAATCCTTCAGGTTATAAGGCAGATTTCTCTACTACTGTACCACTCAAATAGCGATTCTACCACCCTCTAATTTTTAAAATATAATCATCAAAATAGTTCATAGCTTTTTGAATAAATTAACGTTTAAATAAACAAGCGCAAAATTAAACTAGATTATTGTTTATTGAAAAAAAAACCATAAATGATCAATTAAAAAACTAAAAAGGATCTACGGGTTTCCGAATCAAGTCAATGCTTTGAAGCCGACCGACCTGTCATTAATGTTTTTGTGCTGATTCGAATTATAAATAAAAACAAAAGAAAAATTCAACAAGATTATTGGTATAAATGGTATAAATAATCAATTAAAAAAAGTAAAAGGATCTACGGGAATTCACAAAAAACATTAATGACTCGGTCGGTCGGTTTCAAAACATTGACTTGACTTGGCATGACTTGACTTGACTTGACTTGACTTGACTTGACTTGACTTGACTTGACTTGACTTGACTTGACTTGACTTGACTTGACTTGACTTGACTCGACTTGACTTGATTCGGAATCCCGTAGATGCTTTTAACTTTTTTTAATTGATTATTTATGCCATTTATTTTAATAAATAAATTCTGGAATTCTGGATAAATTAATAATAATGACTTTTATTTTTCTTTAAATACATAATTCTATACATATAAAAACGATATCAACACTTGTTTACAGTAACAACGAAAATAATCGAATAATAGAAAATAGAAATATGGGAAATAAGGCGCAGATTTAGTCTGATAGTAATTAAATTAAATTACAATATAAATGCAATATTACATCATACAATTGAGGATTGCAAAACTAGTATTCTGAAATCCACGGGCCATTTTAATAGTATATCTTTGTCCTCAAATAATTTTGACTTAATGTCATTTTAAAGCACCATCCATGTATTTAAATTACGACTGCTATCATGTTACAAGCAAATAAAACAGTACACAAGTTTGAAATTGAGCATTTATAAATTAAACCTGTTTTAAAGATTGTTTATTACAAAATCTACACACCTATCAGTTAAGTACCATGTTTAATCCCTTATTGACAGATGATGTAATGATACTATCAACTGATAACGTTCTTTTAATTAATATTTATTTAGTGTGCAAGCATATGATAACAAATAAATTGGAATTTGGATGTTACTTGGTAATTACAGAGGTATGGTAATAACAACATTGATTTCACAACAATTGTTTATTTCTAATAATAATAATAATAATAATAATACATTATTTGGCATATTTGCTATTATAATAGGAACATAACATACAAGGCTTAGTCATAATCATAGTCATATTTATTTCTTGATACAAATAATCTTCCTCAGATGTATTACTACATGTTTAATTTTTTCCTCTCATCAAAATCGTGCTGATAGAAAAACAGATTTTTATGTTGTAATAAATCCAATTTTTGGATTTTGAATATTATGATTAGACAATTGAATTCCACATTTATTTAGCTTCAAAATGAGCTATTATTTATTAATTTTTCTCTTTCATCAAAATCGTGCTGGTAGAAAATGCAAACAAAACAAATTTTTGTTTTTAAAATAATTGTAATAAATCCATTTTTTGGATTTTGAATTTTATGATTAGACAATTGAATTGCGCATTCATTTAGCTTCAAAATGAGCTATTATTTATTAATTTCTCCCCTTCATTAAAATTATGCTAATATAAAATGTAAACAAAACACCTTTTTAACTTTAAAAAAAGAAGTAATAATTCCAATTTTTGGATTTTGAATATTATGATTAGACAATTGACTTACACTTTTATTTAGCTTTAAAATGAGCTATTGTTTATTAATTTTTTCCTTTCATCAAAATCATGCTGATAGAAAATGTAACCGAAACAAATTTTATGTTTAAAAAAATTGTAATAAATCCAATTTTTTGATTTTGAATATTATGATTAGTCAATTGAATTCCACATTTATTTAACTTCAAAATGAGCTATTATTTATTAATATTTTCCTTTCAGAAAAATCATACTGACAGAAAATGTAAACAAAACAAATTTTTGTTTAAAAAAATTGTAATATATCCAATTTTTGGATTTTGAATATTATGATTAGACAATTGACTTACACTTTTATTTAGCTTCAAAATGAGCTATTATTTATTAATTTTTTCCTTTCATCAAAGTCATGCTGATAGAAAATTCAAATAAAACAAATTTTATCTTTAAAAAAATTGTAATAAATCCAATTTTTGGATTTTGAATATTATGATTAGACAATTGACTTACCCATTTATTTAGCTTCAAAATGATCTATTACTTATTAATTTTTTCCTTTCATCAAAATCATGCTGATAGAAAATGTAACCAAAACTAATTTTATGTTTAAAAAAATGATAATACATCCAATTTTTGGATTTTGAATATTATGATTAGACAATTGACATACGCTTTTATTTAGCTTTAAAATGAGCTATTGTTTATTAATTTTTTCCTTCCATCAAAATCATGCTGATAGAAAATGTAACCAAAACAGATTTTATGTTTAAAAAAATTGTAATAAATCCAATTTTTGGATATTGAATATTATGTTTATACAATTGAATTACACATTCATTTAGCTTCAAAATGAGCTATTATTTATTAATGTTTTCCTTTCATCAAAATCATGCTGGTAGAAAATGTAAACAAAACAAATTTTTGTGTTTAAAAAATTGTAATAAATCCAATTTTTGGATTTTGAATATTATGTTTAGCCAGTTGCATTGCCCATTCATTTAGCTTCAAAATGAGCTATTATTAATTAATGTTTGCCTTTCATAAAAATCATGCTGATAGAAAATGTAAACAAAACAGATTTTTGTAATAAATTAATTTTTTGGATTTTGAATCTTATGATTAGACAGTTGAATTACACATTCATTTAGCTTCAAAATGAGCTATTATTTATTAATATTTTCCTTTCGTCAAAATCATGCTGATAGAAAATGTAACCAAAACAAATTTTATGTTTAAAAAAATTGTAATCAATCCAATTTTTGGATTTTGAATATTATGATTAGACAATTGAATTCCACATTTTTTAGCTTCAAAATGAGCTATTATTTATTAATATTTTCCTTTCAGCAAAATTATACTGATAGAAAATGTGAACAAAACAATTTTTTGTGTTTAAAACAATTGTAATAAATCCAATTTTTGGATTTTGAATATTATGATTAGACAATTGACTTACCCATTTATTTAGCTTCAAAATGATCTATTACTTATTAATTTTTTCCTTTCATCAAAATCATGCTGATAGAAAATGTAACCAAAACTAATTTTATGTTTAAAAAAATTATAATAAATCCAATTTTTGGATTTTGAATATTATGATTAGACAATTGACATACTCTTTTATTTAGCTTTAAAATGAGCTATTGTTTATTAATTTTTTCCTTCCATCAAAATCATGCTCATAGAAAATGTAACCAAAACAGATTTTATGATTAAAAAAATTGTAATAAATCCAATTTTTGGATTTTGAATATTATGATTAGACAGTTGAATTGCACATTCATTTATCTTCAAAATGAGCTATTATTTATTAATTTTTTCCTTTCATCAAAATCATGCTGATAGAAAATGTAAACAAAACATATTTTTGTGTTTAAAAAATTGTAATAAATTTAATTTTTGAATTTTGAATATTATAATCAGACAATTGAATTGCGAATCATTTAGCTTCAAAATGAGCTACTATATATTAATTTCTCCATTTCATTAAAATGATGCTGATAGAAAATGTAAACAAAACAAATTTTTGTGTTTAAAATAATTGTAATAAATCCATTTTTTGGATTTTGATTTTTTTTATTAGACAATTGAATTGCGCATTCATTTAGCTTCAAAATGAGCTATTATTTATTAATTTCTTCCTTTCATCAAAATCATGCTGGTAGAAAATGTAAACAAAACATATTTTTGAGTTTAAAAAATTGTAATAATTCCAATTTTTTGATTTTGAATATTATGATTAGACAGTTGAATTGCGCATTAATTTAGCTTCAAAATGAGCTATATTATTATTTTTTCCTTTTATGAAAATCGTACTGATAGAAAATGTAAAATCAGATTTTTGTGTTTAAAAAAATTGTAATAAATCCAATTTTTGGATTTTAATTATTATGATTAAACAATTGAATTGCGCATTCATTTAGCATCAAAATGAGCTATTATTTATTTATTTCTCCCTTTCATCAAAATCGTGCTGATAGAAAATGTAAACAAAATAGATTTTGGTGTTTAAAAAAATTGTAATAACTTCAATTTTTGGATTTTGAATATTATGATTAGACAATTGAATTGCGCTTTCATTTAGCTTCAAAATGAGCTATTATTTATTAATTTCTCCCCTTCATTAAAATTATGCTGATAGAAAATATAAACAAAACAGATTTTTATCTTTAAAATATTGTAATAAATCCAATTTTTGGATTTTGAATATTATGATTAGACAGTTGAATTTTGCATTCATTTAGCTTCAAAATTAGCTGTTATTTATTAATTTTTCTCTTCCATCAAAATCATGCTGATAGAAAATGTAAACAAAACAAATTTTTGTGTTTAAAAAATTGTAATAAATCCAATTTTTGGATTTTGAATATTATGATTAGACAATTGAATTGCGCATTCATTTAACTTAATGAGCTATTATTTATTAATTTCTCCCCTTCATTAAAATTATGCTGATAGAAAATGTAAACAAAACACATTTTTATCTTTAAAAAAATTGTAATAATCCAATTTTTGGATTTTGAATATTATAATTAGACAGTTGAATTGTGCATTCATTTAGCTTCAAAATTGGCTATTATTTATTAATTTTTCCCTTCCATCAAAATCATGCTGATCGAAAATGTAAACAAAACAGATTTTTGTGTTTAAAAAAATTGTAATAAATCCAATTTTTGGATTTTGAATTTTATGATTAGACAATTGAATTGCGCATTCATTTAGCTTCAATATGAGCTATTATTTATTAATATTTTCCTTTCAGCATTATCATACTGATAGAAAATGTAAACAAAACAAATTTTATGTTTAAAAAATTTTAATAAATCTAATTTTTGGATTTTGAATATTATGTTTAGACAGTTGCATTGCCCATTCATTTAGCTTCAAAATGAGCTATTATTAATAAATTTTTCCCTTTCATCAAAACCATGCTGATAGAAAATGTAAACAAAACATATTTTTTTGTTTAAAAAATTTGTAATAAATTAATTTTTTGGATTTTGAATTTTATGATTAGACAATTGAATTGCGCATTAATTTATCTCCAAAATGAGCTATTATTTATTAATTTTTTCCTTTCATCAAAGTCATGCTGATAGAAAATTCAAATAAAACAAATTTTATCTTTAAAAAAATTGTAATAAATCCAATTTTTGGATTTTGAATATTATGATTAGACAGTTGAATTACTCATTCATTTAGCTTCAAAATGAGCTATTATATATTATTTTTTTCCTTACATCAAAATCATGCTGATAGAAAATGTAAACAAAACAGATTTTTGTGTTTAAAAAATTATAATAAATCCAATTTTTTTATTTTGAATTTTATGATTAGATAATTGAATTGCGCATTCATTTAGCTTCAATATGAGCTATTATTTATTCATTTCTCCCTTTTTTTTTAATTATGCTGATAGAAAATGAAAATAAAACAAATTTTATCTTTAAAAAAAATGTAATAAATCAATTTTTTGGATTTTGCCTATTATGATTAGACAGTTGAATTATGCATTCATTTAGCTTTAAAATGAGATATTATTTATTATTATTTTCCTTTTATCAAAATCATGCTGATAGTAAATGTAAGCAAAACGCATTTTTGTATTTAAAATTGTAATAAATCCATTTTTTGGATTTTGAATATTATGATTAGACAATTGAATAGCGCATTAAGTTAGCTTCAAAATAAGCTATTATTTAATAATTTTTCTCTTTCTTCAAAATCATGCTGATGGAAAATGTAACTAAATAGATTTTTGTGTTTAAAAAAAATTGTAATAAATCCAATTGTTGGATTTTGAATATTATGATTAGACAGTTGAATTGCTCATTCATTTAGCTTCAAAATGAGCTATTATTTATTAATTTTTCCCTTTTATCAAAATCTTGCTGATAGAAAATGGAAACAAAACAGATTTTTGTGTTTAAAAAAATTGTAATAAATCCAATTGTTGGATTTTGAATATTATGGTTAGACAGTTGAATTGCGCATTCATTTAGCTTCAAAATGAGATATTATATATTAATTTCTCCCTTTCATTAAAATCGTACTGATTGAAAATGTAAACAAAACACATTTTTATCTTTAAAAAAATTGTAATAAATCCATTTTTTGGATTTTGACAATATAAATTTAAAAAAATAATATAATATAATATAATATAATATAAAAAAGTTATCAGAATAAGAAATGAGTTTGAACTAGCAGAATTAATAGAGTAACATTGTCTAAACCAGAATACAACATAAATAAAATAATACATAAAAAAATAATAATAATAGATCTTTATTCGCGATTTTCTATACAATTTTAACATAAATTATGACAAATCCCTAGTACATGGTAAAAATAAATATATAAAATATAAATACTGTTTGCGTACAATATTAAAATAACAACTTAATTTTGCTTACAATTAACTAATATAAATAAAAATATTAGAAATTTATATTTTTATTTGTAAAATTTAAATTAAATTAATTTTTTTCTTTATTATCACAAAGTAGACGCCTTAACAATCCAATATTTTATTATTCTATTTTGATATGCATTCATTTACATCATCGTCTAATTAGCAGCATTTGTTAGTATATAAATTATGTATCGCGACACATTGAAATAATCACAATTTATTTCAATTTGTGCAAACTATAATTAAAATTAATCAGCAATTTCTGAAAAGAAAAATACTTGCATTCCTTTCCACGTAATGTATTCTATAGCGAATTCTTACCGCCACATTGAAAATGAAACGCATTAATTGTCTAGCAATTTAACTCTTGGAAGAGACATATGTATGGTCTCCAATAAAGGTCGTTTGAATCAATTAGTGAGTGAATTTCACTTTTGCGTAAACCCATTTTAGGGCATAAAAGTGGTGCCACGCGTGTCGGGTTCAACATTCTTGTATCTCCGGCGCCTCGGTAATTGCTAAATCGCGTTCGGAAGTGAAAGTTAAAAGAAAAGAGAGCGGTTTCTAATCAATGCCGGTGATAACAATTCAAGGATGAGTCGTAGGGTTTACAAGTTTAAAACACCGAGACAACAAATAGAACTCGGCTCTCAGGAGGGGAAAAAAATACGCGTATGAGTCAAGCGTGTTGGGATGTGAGATCATCGAGCAAATTTGCGCAAGCGAGTGACTAAGGTTTTGGGTTTTAACATATAAATTATGCAAATTGCAGTTGTAGCACAACGAAAACAAAACGTGTGTGTTTGTTGATTCATTGCGGCGAGATTAGAGAATTTATAGGTATTTTATTGTTATAATCTAATTGTTTAACTAAAAAATATGCATACAACAATAATTTTTATTTACACACACACACACACACACACACACACACACACACACACACACACACACACACACACACACACACACACACGCACGCACACACACGCACACGCACACGCACACGCACACGCACACACACACACACACACACACACACACAAAACACAAATTCATCTCCACATAATATCTAAAGACATCTTGATTTCTGGATTGTAGCAGTGGGTTTCAAGGAAACTCTTTTTTTTAAATTAATCTATATTTCGATAATAGTATTTTTATTTATTTATTTATTTCCGAACAGGACAAGTCCAAAAAAGGGAAATTTCTCATTAATGATACAAATAAGAACTAAGACTAAGAACAAAAATTTAAAAATGTTTAAAACTGTACTATGAATATATACATTTACATCATATTTTGGGTTCATAATAATAATAATCGTTTATTAGTTTTATCACTTTACACAAGTCAATACAATATAAGAATAAAAATACAAAATACACATTTACACAATAAAAGTACGTAAAAAGTGTTAGTGTTTTATAATATCTAAAAATAAATATTAAAAATGTATTACGTCGTCGTGTTTAATTTTATTTGTAATTTTGATAGCGAAGCGGTTTTGTGCATGTTTGTAAAATGTATTTTATTTATTTACTAAGATTGTGTCATGCATATTTTTTTTGGACACATTTTATTTTGCACAACCCCCCACGCAATATTTTAGACCGGTTATACACTTTCTGCTATTTATACGTTAACAAGGAATATAAATATAAAATCAAGCTGATGAAATGAAAAATTGCTATTAGAAATTAATGTCTTGTTTCAGCATAACTCAAAAATTACAAATCCAATGCAATCAAGAGTGTCAAAAATTGCTATAAATAATCTTATAATTAACATAATTTTATGAAATTGCTCTCAATCTATTTATAAATGGCCATTCTTAATGACCCCAAAGAATTAAATATGTATCTAATTTTTGTGTAGACTTTTTGAGACGTTAAACTCAAAAATTACAAATCCAATGCAGTCAAGAGTGTCAAAAATTACTATAAATATTCTTATAATTAAAATAATTTTATGAAATTGCTCTTAATCTATTTATAAATGGCCATTCTAAATGACCCCAAAGAATTAAATATGTATCTAATTTTTGTGTAGACTTTTTGAGACGTTAAACTCAAAAATTACAAATCCAATGCAGTCAAGAGTGTCAAAAAATACTATAAATATTCTTATAATTGACATATTTTTATGAAATTACTCTCAATCTATTTATAAATGGCCATTCTAAATGACCCCAAAGAATTAAATATGTATCTAATTTTTGTGTAGACTTTTTGAGACGTTAAACTCAAAAATTACAAATCCAATGCAGTCAAGAGTGTCAAAAAATGTTATAAATATTCTTATAATTAACATAATTTCATGAAATTGCTCTCAATCTATTTATAAATGGCAATTCTTAATGTCCCCAAAGAATCAAATATGTATCTAATTTTTGTGTAGACTTTTTGAGACGTTAAACCAAAAAATTACAAATCCAATGCAATCAAGAATGTCAAAAAAATGCTATAAATATTCTTATAATTAAAATAATTTTATGAAATTAATCTCAATCTATTTATAAATGGCCATTCTAAATGACCCCAAAGAATTAAATATGTATCTTATTTTTGTGTAGACTTTTTGATGTGTTAAACTCAAAAATTACAAATCCAATGCAATCAAGAATGTCAAAAAAATGCTATAAACATTCTTATAATTAACATAATTTTATGAATTGTTTTTGATGAATGAATTCTTAATGACCCCAAAGAATTAAATATGTATCTAATTTTTGTGTAGACTTTTTGAGACGTTAAACTCAAAAATTACAAATCCAATGCAGTCAAGAGTGTCAAAAAATGTTATAAATATTCTTATAATTAACATAATTTCATGAAATTACTCTCAATATATTTATAAATGGCCATTCTTAATGACCCCAAAGAATTAAATATGTATCTAATTTTTGTGTAGACTTTTTGAGATGGTAAACTCAAAAATTACAAATCCAATGTAATCAAGAGTGTCAAAAATTGCTATAAATAATCTTATAATTAACATAATTTTATGAAATTGCTCTCAATCTATTTATAAATGGCCATTCTTAATGACCCCAAAGAATTAAATATGTATCTAATTTTTGTGTAGACTTTTTGAGACGTTAAACTCAAAAATTACAAATCCAATGCAGTCAAGAGTGTCAAAAAATGTTATAAATATTCTTATAATTAACATAATTTCATGAAATTACTCTCAATATATTTATAAATGGCCATTCTTAATGACCCCAAAGAATTAAATATGTATCTAATTTTTGTGTAGACTTTTTGAGATGGTAAACTCAAAAATTACAAATCCAATGTAATCAAGAGTGTCAAAAATTGCTATAAATAATCTTATAATTAACATAATTTTATGAAATTGCTCTCAATCTATTTATAAATGGCCATTCTTAATGACCCCAAAGAATTAAATATGTATCTAATTTTTGTGTAGACTTTTTGAGACGTTAAACTCAAAAATTACAAATCCAATGCAGTCAAGAGTGTCAACAAATGCTATAAATATTCTTATAATTAACATAATTTTATGAAATTGCTCTCAATCTTTTTATAAATGGCCATTCTAAATGACCCCAAAGAATTAAATATGTATCTAATTTTTGTGTAGACTTTTTGAGACGTTAAACTCAAAAATTACAAATCCAATGCAGTCAAGAGTGTCAAAAAATGTTATAAATATTCTTATAATTAACATAATTTCATGAAATTGCTCTCAATCTATTTATAAATGGCAATTCTTAATGTCCCCAAAGAATCAAATATGTATCTAATTTTTGTGTAGACTTTTTGAGACGTTAAACCAAAAAATTACAAATCCAATGCAATCAAGAATGTCAAAAAAATGCTATAAATATTCTTATAATTAAAATAATTTTATGAAATTAATCTCAATCTATTTATAAATGGCCATTCTAAATGACCCCAAAGAATTAAATATGTATCTTATTTTTGTGTAGACTTTTTGATGTGTTAAACTCAAAAATTACAAATCCAATGCAATCAAGAATGTCAAAAAAATGCTATAAACATTCTTATAATTAACATAATTTTATGAATTGTTTTTGATGAATGAATTCTTAATGACCCCAAAGAATTAAATATGTATCTAATTTTTGTGTAGACTTTTTGAGACATTAAACTCAAAAATTACAAGTTGGTTAAGATAGTCACTCCATTAACGCTTAGATAATAGTTAATAAAATAAATATTAAACAATGGGTGAGATTAACGAATTATATAGTTTGTAAAATACTATTTTATTTCGTATTTCTTATTAGTTTTTAATAGATGAATTGATTAAATAGTGTTGTGTACACCACTAGTACTTAGTACACGTTGCTACAGCATATACTCATTTTATTTTGCAAGAATATGCTTCGAAAAAGAAGATTTTAATAGACAATTGTTATTAAACGTATTTTGTAACGCAGTGACTTACTTTCAACGCCATTTAAGTAATAAACAAATGACAAATTGGCACAACTATTACATGATCATAACAATAAAACTGAGTTTTGTTTAATGAACTTAGCACACGTCAACCGTTCAATACTTTCCCCCCTCGGCGCGCAATTTGCACAGAAAAGTGGGAAATAACCGTAAAACGTGATTATCCCAATCGCCCCATTGTGTATGTGTGTGAAACAATTGTTTCCGTCTTATTAGCATGCAATTTTTTTACACCGCGCCGCCTTGGATTTAAAATTAAACGCGCGTCGTTATAAAACGCGATTGTTTTAATACACCTACCTACATTTGTGAATCAGGCCATGGATTGTGTGATGTTTCATGAGTTTACATCTCTGTTTGCAGGTTCAAAAATGGCAAAATTTACACGTACATCGGGGAGGTGTGCGTTTCCGTTAATCCCTACCGAGCGATGAATATTTATGATGCGGAACATGTTAATCAATATAAAGGTAATTAAATAGTTTCTCAGTCACAGCCTATTCTATTTCGCTATAGCAGTTTTTGAGATAATTCTTTAAGTTACTGAGCTTGGTTGTAAAAATATCTATATCGTCATGTGCAATACGATATAGATATTTTTACAAATAAGCTCAATAACTTTAAGAATTTTCTCAAAAACTGCTTGCAAACGTTATGATATGATGTAAATGTATATATTAATGGTATAGTTTTAAAGTTTTTTAAATTTTTGTTCTTAGTCTTAGTTCATATTTGTATCATTAATGAGAAATTTTCCTTTTTTGGGCTTGTCCTGTTGGGAAATAAATAAATAAAGATAATATTTCCTTAAAATTGACATTTATCAAATGCAGATTTTCAATAGTTCCCGAAATAATTCTGTAAGAAATTAAAGGTCTCGGGTTTTAATACGATACCAAATAATGAAACATATGCTCATGAGGAGATGGCAAGTCTGGTTAACACATTGCGTTTCTTATTTTGTTTTTCAGGCAGAGAACTCTTCGAAAACCCGCCGCATATCTTTGCCATCGCAGATGCTTCCCACAAGGTGATGAAACAGCAACGGCGCGACACCTGCATTGTAATTTCGGGCGAGTCCGGCTCTGGCAAAACAGAGGCCTCCAAAATTATAATGAAATACATAGCAGCAGTCACCAATCAAGGTGAGAAAATTATTATTGTTATATAACATAATCATAATTATAACAGATTTAAAATTAAATTTACTTCTAGTATATTTACAAAAGAAATATAATTTATTTCGCGAGCTTTGTGGTTTTGATTCCTCCTCAAGCTTATATTAAGGATTTGTATAAAACACAAATCCTTAATATCCACAGAATTCTTAAGAATCACGTCTATATATTTCTTATGGCGTGAATTGTGAAATTGATTTTTTTTCGTGATAACAATGCTTTCCTTATACAGCACTGTTGTATTTAGAAAAGTAGGGAAATAATTAAACCCTAGATACATTAACTTCATTTTTTCTTGCATTTGCATTTTTTGATTCATCCCCAGGTGGCCAAAAGGAAATTGAACGCGTCAAAAACGTCTTGATCCAATCCAACAGCATTCTGGAGGCATTCGGCAATGCGAAGACAAACCGCAACGACAACTCGTCTCGATTCGGCAAGTATATGGATATCCATTTCGATTTCAAAGGCGACCCTATTGGCGGCCATATCAACAAATACCTGCTGGAAAAGTCTCGCGTCATCTACCAACAGCAGGGCGAACGAAATTTCCACTGCTTTTATCAAGTGAGTGTTTTATTTTAATTATTACTAATTCTTTAATCGACGCAAACACTTGATAATCTTTTTAATGCACGGCTTATCAGCACCGCGAGATTACGAGCAATATTTTTTTGTTGCTATTTTTATCGGTTATGCAATTTAGACGAACTGAAAACCTCAATTTATGAAGTGGAAAGGAATTTAGATTAAATAATAATTTGGTTTATTCTAAACACAAATTGTAGGAGTGTTAAAATATACGTAAGAATCATCAAAACAAAAATCAAGACATTTATTTTGGAATATCATTATTCAATTTTTATTCTCCGAATACAGTATTGCTGTATAAAGAAAGTTTTGTTATCGCCAAAAAAAAATCGAATTGCTAATTTGGCTTTTCTTTACGTTTCATGGCTAATATAGTTCAAGTAGGCCTTTCTTGAAAAATGTCTGTCTGTGCGTGTGTGTGTCTGCATGTATGTCTGTGCGTGTGTGTGTCTGCATGTATGTCTGTGCGTGTGTGTGTCTGCATGTATGTCTGTGTGTGTGTGTGTGTGTGTGCATGTATGTCTGTGCGTGTGTGTGTCTGCATGTATGTCTGTGTGTGTGTGTGTGTCTGCATGTATGTCTGTGCGTGTGTGTGTCTGCATGTATGTCTGTGTGTGTGTGTGTCTGCATGTATGTCTGTGCGTGTGTGTGTCTGCATGTATGTCTGTGAACGAAATTGCCGGAGGACGGCAAAATGGATAAAATTTGGAAATTGGCTGAGAAAATGAGCTAGGGTGATACGTAACTAATTTAGAAAATAAAATCTAACGGTGACAAAATTCTTGAAAAATAAACATTTTGGGTTGCACGTATGGCAGGTGATCCTAACTCGCGCGTGGAATTATCGAAAATGTTTGCATGTTAAATATATTAAGGTGGACAATAAAATAAAATTAAATTTTTTGTTGGGAAATATTTTAAATTTTAGATATTAATTAATAATTCGTTTGATGAAATTTTTTTAAATAGTTTCAATTTAAAAATACATATATAAGTGTGAATCCACCTCTTAGCAATCTACATATCTAGATTTCGATCTTATTAGATCTCATCAGTGTAGCTCAGCTAGTGAGGATGAATTCTCGATTGATTATATACAAAAATTATATAATTGATGTGATGCCGTCAGATGGCGTTTAACTTTTCTCCTAAGTGGTCATCATTTAAACATAGTTTACGTTTTTGATGCCCACTAAATTACATTGTAACTTATTTGTCAGTTATTGATGGGTTCACCCGAAGACCTTCTAAAACGATTAAACTTAACCCGCAACCCCAGCGACTATTTCTACGTGAAACAAGGCCAAGCCGCACGCGTGGACTCGGTGAACGACAAAACCGACTACAGGGACGTCATATCCTCGCTAAGCACGCTGCAATTTTCAAAATCCGAAATCGACACGCTATGGCGCGTCGTCGCCGCCATCCTCCACCTCGGCAACCTCGAATTCACCACGGACGATGATCGCGTGAAGATTGCCAACCCCCGCGTGGCAGAAACGGTGGCACGTTTACTGGATGTAACCGGCGAGCAACTGAGCAAGGCGTTGTGCGAACGGGTGATTGCCGCGCACGGCGACGTGATGCGGAAAGAGCACACGGAAACGGAAGCCAACTATGGCCGTGATGCGTTCGCTAAGGCTGTGTATGATCGACTTTTTACGTGGATCGTGGATAGAATTAATTCGGCCATCGCTGTCGATAGCAATACGCAGAGGAAGTATGATAGTTCGTTGATTGGCGTGTTGGATATCTATGGGTTTGAGATTTTTGATAATAACAGTTTCGAACAGTTCTGTATTAATTATTGTAATGAGAAACTGCAACAGTTGTTTATTGGTAAGTCTAAAATTATCTTTTTTTAGTTACTACATGACATTATTTATGTGAAAAAGTAATGAAGGAGCATTCTATCAAAATATAACGAAGGGGCTTAGTGGTTAGAGTCGCAATTTATCTCGTACTGAGCACTGGGGAGTGAGAGTCTAATTACGAACTCGATTATTTTCTATCTCAAAAATTATTCCAATATTTTTGATTCCAGTACTTGACAGTACACACTTTGGGAATCAGTCATGTACACATCCATTTTTATTTTATGTCAACTTAAGCCTTAAATGCATGATATTTTCTAAATTGATATACAATAATAGTCAAAAAATAATTAAAAAAACAATCAATACAATACATTTTTATTTTATGCCAGCTTAACCCTTAAATATATGTTTTTTTAAATTGATATTAAATAATAGTTACCACTCCTGTCGCGCTCTAGTTAACTTGAAATATTAAATTTGCAGAGTTGGTATTAAAGCAAGAACAAGAAGAGTACAAACGTGAGGGCATCGAATGGCAGAACATCGAATTCTTCAACAACAATATAATTTGCGAGCTAGTAGAAGCACCACATAGAGGCATAATGGCAATCCTTGATGAAGCCTGTTTAAATGTGGGTAAAGTAACCGATGAACTCCTACTGGAGGCAATGGATGATAAACTTAAAGGCCACAAACATTTCACCTCGCGGCAATTGAAGTCCACTGAGAAAGCGCTCAAGCATAAAGTTGATTTTAAAATCACCCATTATGCGGGCGATGTGATTTACTGTATACACGGGTTTATCGATAAGAACCGGGATTCGTTGTTCCAGGACTTTAAAAGGTTGTTATACCAGTCTAGTAATGAGAATTTGAGGAACATGTGGCCGGAGGGCGCGCAGCATATCACTGAGGTGACGAAACGGCCGCTAACAGCTGGAACTTTGTTTAAGAACTCTATGGCGGAGCTTGTTAAGAACTTGCAGAGCAAGGAGCCGCATTATGTTCGTTGTATTAAGCCGAATGAGATTAAATCGCCTAGTAATTTTGATGAGAAACGCGTGGCGCATCAGGTTAGTTATTTGGGGCTTGTTGAGAATGTCAGGGTGCGACGAGCTGGTTTCGCGTACCGACAACGGTATGATCGGTTTATTAAACGGTATAAGATGATTTCGTCGTCTACGTGGCCACACTACCGCAATGGAACCGATAGGGATGGTACCAAACAGATTATGGATGAGCATGGGTTTGCTGATGATGTTAAGTATGGCCATAAGAAAATATTTATACGATCGCCCAAAACGTTGTTTGCTCTGGAAAATAGAAGAAATGAGAGGTTGTATTATGTTGTCACGATTATTCAGAAGACGTGGAGAGGTGAGTTACCATATTTTTGTTTATTAAAGGCTTTTTGATATGTTAAACTCAATAATTACAAATCCATTCCAGTCAAGAGTGTCAAAAAATGCTATAAATATTCTTATAATTAACATAAATTTATGAAATTGCTCTCAATATATTTATAAATGGCCATTCTTAATGACTACAAAGAATTAAATATGTAGCTAATTTTTGTGTAGACTTTTTGAGATGTTAAACTCAAAAAATACAAATCCAATGCAGTCAAGAGTATCAAAAAATGTTATAAATATTCTTATAATTAACATAATTTTATGAAATTGCTTTCAATCTATTTATAAATGGTCATTCTTAACGACCCCAAAGAATTAAATATGTATCTAATTTTTGTGTAGACTTTTTGAGATGTTAAACTCAAAAATTACAAATCCAATGCAGTCAAGAGTGTCAAAAAAATGTTATAAATATTCTTACAATTAACATAATTTTATGAACTTTCTCTCAATCTATTTAAAAATGGTCATTTTTAATGACCCCAAAGAATTATATATGTATCTAATTTTTGTGTAGACTTTTTGAGATGTTAAACTCAAAAATTACAAATCCAATGCAGTCAAGAGTGTCAAAAAAATGCTATAAATATTCTTATAATTAACATAATTGTTTGAAATTGCTCTCAATCTATTTATAAATGGCCATTCTAAATGACCCCAAAGAATTAAATATGTATCTAATTTTTGTGTAGACTTTTTGATATGTTAAACTCAAAAATTACAAATCCAATGCAGTCAAGAGTATCAAAACAATGTTATAAATATTCTTACAATTAACATAATTTTATGAAATTGCTCTCAATCTATTTATAAATGGCCATTCTTAATGACCCTAAAGAATTAGATATGTATCTAATTTTTGTGTAGACTTTTTGATGTGTTAAACTTAAAATTTACAAATCCAATGCAGTCAAGAGTGTCAAAAATGCTATAAATAAGTACTTAGTACTTAAATGTGTATTATGATAATAATTCTAGTATATACATAAGTTATAAAGTAATAGTAATTATAATAATAATAATAATAATAATAATAATAATAATAATAATAATAATAATAATAATAATTAATAATTTGTTAGGTTACAAAGTTCGTCAAGAGTACAAACGCATGGTGGCCGCCCTGCAAATAATGCGCTACTACAAACAGTACAAAATGCGCACGTACATCGAAAACCTAGATGCAAAATTCAAAAACGCCAAACGCAGCCGTGATTATGGCAAGGGCATTGTATGGCCTGCGCCGCCCCTGTCACTGCGCGCCATAGTGCCGCCGCTCCGCAAAATATTCAACTACTGGCGGGGGCATATGATTCTCCGTAAAGTCCCCCGCGCAGAATGGCCCCAGTTGAATTTGAAAATAACAGCGGCCTCGATTTTGAATAAAAAACGCTCGGATTTCGGGCTGGACCGCAAATGGGAGGGCAACTATTTGGCGCAAGCCAAGGAGAACGCAAGTGCCGGATTGTATGTGGAGAGTGTTAATAATTTGAGGAATACGTTGCAGTTCAAAGAAGTTTTGTTTTCTGCGTTCGTTACCAAGTTTAATCGGTACAACAAATGCGCTGAGCGAGTTTTGGTTGTAACGGATCAGTTTGTGTTCAAGTTGGACCGGGAGAAGTTTAGGAGTATGAAGGAGGGGGTTGAACTTGCTGCCATCACTGGGCTGAGCATTAGTGCTGGTCGGGATCAGCTTGTTGTGATGCATTGTGTTGGGGGGAATGATTTTGTGCTGTCGCTGCATGGGAGTAGGAATGAGGATCGTGTTGGGGAATTGGTTGGAGTTATTTGCAATAAATATAGTACCAGGTGAGTTTATTCATGATATTTTCAGTAGATATAATTATTAAATTTTTGGTAATTCTTACTAAATAATTTAATATTCACTTCCTCCAACTCACTTGTGTACAGATTAAACAGGAGATGGCTAAAGCCTTGGTTTCCTAGGTAACGGTGTCGACAAAAGCGGCCGTATTTGACGTCATTTTGACATCACACATTTCTTTTATGTATATTTAAATAAATCTAGTAATCCGGAGAGCGGTATACTTCAAAGTATTGGGAAAATGTCATGAATTACACTGGAATATGGTGAATTATTCAATTACATGTCCTTAAAACGTTTCTTGTAATGTGTAAATGACGTGAAAAACGGCCGTTTTTATCGACACCGCTTGCTAGGAAACCAGGACTTTAGAGGGCATCCTCCTACCATACTCCCACATTCACTTTTGATTTTATCCATAACTTTTTGTATATCCTTCACATCCTTGCTGTATCTAGTGCACTTCGTCCTAGTTTAAGTCCTTTAGTTATTTTCATTTGTATCTTTGCTGTATCTAGTGCACTTCGTCCTAGTTTAAGTCCTTTAGTTATTTTCATTTGGATCTTTGCTGTATCTAGTGCACTTCCTTCCACTTTAAGGCCCGGTTCTACAATTGACATTTAACTGGAGAATAAGGTTATTCCTGGAATAAGTTTGATATATTGGTGTTAGGGTCGGTTCTACAATTGATATTTAACTGGAGAATAAGACTATTCGTGGAATAAGTTTGAGATATTAGCGCCAATATGTCAAACTTATTCCACAAATAGTCTTATTCTCCAGTTAAATGTCAATTGTAGAACCGGCCCTTAATATCTCAAACTTATTCGACGAATAGCCTTATTCTCCGATTAAATGGCCCTAAATCCTTTACCCCCGTATTCACTGACGTTCCATAAATATATCAATAGCTATTGAACCCATAAGTATTCGTGTTTATATCAACAATAAATACATTATCTACGGAATGTAGTTACTTTAGATTCTCTCTATTGGAAACACTGAATAATTAAACAAAAGGTGTTATCAAAGCTCCAAATTCACAAGTGTTATTCAATTTGACATTTGTTTTGGCATATTCTGTCACAATGACATTGTCTATTTATTCATTCAATAGTTTATGGGACCTATAAAGTTTATGGGATGTTGATGAATACGGGCATTAGTATCTGATAATCATTACAATTTTATATATTAATAAATATTTTTCTGTAAGTTTTAACAAAGAGCTGCCCGTCACGGTAAACAACTCGGTGCGCTCTTCCCTAGGCGGCAAACCTAGACAAATCAGCATACAAGTAAGCGCCGACGTACAAGCGCCCACTTTCAAAAAGGACGGCGCCAATATAATCTACCAACTTCCCACAATGTATGCCATACAGGAGAACGGTAACAACCACATCAAGGGGTACTAACCTTACCATTTTTGGGATGTACATATTTTTATATACATATATTTATTACTCTTTTTACACTCTTGTACTTACATCGCCTGGCATTTATATAATAATCGACTAGGATTTTTTAAGTTATTGGTTTTTAAAGTGCCTTAAATTGCCTAATGCAGTACTTAATTTGATTAGAGATTTATAAATTTTATTAATTATGTTTATCTACTAACAGTGTTGTATGTCAGTGAAATTTCTGTATGTACACTACTTGTTATTGAACGTTGTTGCACACACTTAACCGTAGTTTTTTGAGATATCTTACAAAAATGCGGTGTTGCCTGTATTACTTATTTCAACATGGATGACGTTACATATGTTTTTATACAACCCCGCTTTGAAGATTAATCCAACTGGAAGCGTTAAGGGTCATTCACAATAAACGTGATAGCAACGTGATAAAATTGTGGCAGTACATGGGCAGATACCACTACCTTGATTATGTATATTAATGCACCGTGTTATCAGGCCTTTAGGTTACAGTGTTGTGCAACATGTTACTTTTTACGAATGTTAATTGTTGAAGCCAGTATTTCGTTTCTTTTTTGAAAACACACAGTGTGTTCGAAAAATGTTACTTCTTTTAGTGTGTGCGAATGTGTTTGTTTTGCAGAAAGCCAAAGAATCACGCCGCTCCTCAATTTCTTTCTAATTCCACGCGCGTTATTTTTTATATTGAATGCAAATGTAAAGGGGGTAGACAAATCTTTTAGAACGTGCATGTTTAGTGAGTGCCATTTTAACGAGCTGTTACATATATTTATAAATATATATATATTTTTTATCGCTGTGTATATAAAGTAACTGGGTTGGTGTTAGGATGTTTTTCTACTAGCGCCAGCTGCGGTTATTTTTTATTGATTTTTAGAATTAGTTTTTAAAACAAAAAATATGTGCCTTAATCAGATTTGTTGATGTTTTATTTGTAATCCCTTTGGTTTGTGTGAGTTTCAGGAAATATGGCTGGTGGTTTTGGTGGTTATCCGTTATCCGTTAAGGAATTGTCCCATTAACGTGGCATAATTATCTCAAGCAAAAAAAAAATGGTTTTCAAAACAAATTAAATTATTTTTATTTGCATACAAAATAAATTAGCTCCTCCATTTCACATCATATACATATGTTATTGATTCTATCTAATGCCAGATCAACTCCAATTAGAACGCGATTTCATTACTGAATGCAGTTTTTAAGGCTTCCACCACCTCCTGTTGTTCAGACGAGAGATTTTCGAAAGACAGCAGGTGCTCGTGTGCGAGAAACAGAACAGTAGACTTTTCGGGAACTAGTCGATCGTAAACTCGTTGTATATGGGACTTCAATGCGCTTTCTGAAAACGTATGTTTGAGGGGGGTGATGTCCTTTGGTGTTAACAGTGTTGTTAAATGGCCGAGTGATAGACATATCTGCAAAAGAAAATAGAACACTGACTTTCAAAATCTATTTGAATTTATTATTTATTTAATAGTAAAATAAAGTAAAACTAATGTTTGTTTTTTCAAGATAGATAATTATTTATTTAAATATCTGGTGTGAGCACCACACGACTTTCTGAATTACATGACCTATTTAATTTTGTATAACATTTTGACATGTTTGATACTTTTATGACACTTCACTTTTTTGACATTTTTTTACTTTTTTAAATTTTGTTTGGCTTTCTTTATATTTGTGAATTTTCTCAAAAATACTTTTTCGACATTTTTACCTTTTTTGCCATATTTTACTTTTTTGACATTTTTTACTTTTTTTGACATTTGACATTTTGGTCGTAATCTGTTGTGCCATTTTCCCAGAATTTTATTGACATACAGACAGACTTACATACATACATACATACATACATACATACATACATACATACATACACACATACAGACAGATATACATACATTTTTGAAATTTTTTGACATGGATAACATTTTTGAAATTTTTTTACTTTTTAATTTTGTTTGGCTTTTTTATATTTGTGAATTTTGTTTACTTTTTCGACATTTTTACCTTTTTTGCCATATTTTACTTTTTTGACATTTTTTACTTTTTTTGACATTTGACATTTTGGTCGTAATCTGTTGTGCCATTTTCCCAGAATTTTAGTGACATACAGACAGACTTACATACATACATACATACATACATACATACATACAGATATACATACATTTTTGAAATTTTTTGATATGGGATAACATTTTTGAAATTTTTTTACTTTTTCATTTTGTTTGGCTTTTTTATATTTGTGAATTTTGTTTACTTTTTCGACATTTTTACCTTTTTTGCCATATTTTACTTTTTTGACATTTTTTACTTTTTTTGACATTTGACATTTTGGTCGTAATCTGTTGTGCCATTTTCCCAGAATTTTATTGACATACAGACAGACTTACATACATACATACATACATACATACATACATACATACATACATACATACATACATACATACATACACACATACATACAGATATACATACATTTTTGAAATTTTTTGACATGGATAACATTTTTGAAATTTTTTTACTTTTTAATTTTGTTTGGCTTTTTTATATTTGTGAATTTTGTTTACTTTTTCGACATTTTTACCTTTTTTGCCATATTTTACTTTTTTGACATTTTTTACTTTTTTTGACATTTGACATTTTGGTCGTAATCTGTTGTGCCATTTTCCCAGAATTTTATTGACATACAGACAGACTTACATACATACACAGATATACATACATTTTTTAATTTTTTTGACATGGATAACATTTTTGAATTTTTTTTACTTTTTCATTTTGTTTGGCTTTTTTTATATTTGTGAATTTTGTTTACTTTTTCGACATTTTTGACTTGTTTGCCATGTTTTACTTTTTAGACATTTTTACTTAATATATTTGACATTTTGGTCGTATACTGTTGTGTCGTTTTCCCGGAATTTTGTTCACAGACAGACAGACATACATACAGAAATACATACATACAGACATACATACAGCATACATACAGACATACATACAGACATACATACAGATATACATACAGACATACATACAGACATACATACAGACATACAGAGACATACATACATACCACACACAGACATCGCAAAAATCGGGTTTATTTCGACTATTTTGGATATAAAACGTATTACCGGTATTTTTATTGCTGAATACCGGTATTTTTATTGCTGAATACCGGTATTTTTTGCTGAATACCGGTATTTTTTTGCTGAATACCGGTTTTTTAAATACCGCTGCAGGTGACGAGTGGGAATCATTATGAAAGTATAGTAAGTCTGCATTTGACGGGTTTAAAAATCCATGAAAAAAATATCTGTTTTTAAATAGTTACCATTGATTGTATATTTAAATACTTCAATCAACCTAGTAACTAAATTGGTTCGTGATTTTAAAATCTCAGTTTTACAATCCCTGTATTGTAGGGTAAACAAAAACACGCACACTACGTACATAAACGTTTTGTATATCTCACCTGTTCTATTAAATGATCCCGATGCTTGTACTCACTAAAATCCTCCATATTCTCCGAATTTTCCAGTGCCTTTACAAGCCCATTCCATGCCGGTACAAAATGCTCGCCATAAAACTCCCGTTTGCCACAAGACGCCAGCGCCAAAGCTGCATTGATGCGCACTTTGAAGTTCTTGAATGCCATCACCAAATCGGCGAGCGATTTGAAAACGGTTGCGAGCAGAATCGGACTGATTTTATATAAACAAGGATTCTTCATGACGTTGCCGATGGCGTAACAAGAATTCCAGCGTACCTATTGTAAGGTGAATATTAAATTATTTATAATGGGTAACTATTAGTGACCAAATAGAACAAGAAACAATAAACCCGTACCAGCCCAAAGAAATTCACTATATTATCGTATCGGTTTAAAAAAGAAACCGGTTTTCTACTTTGTATACTAGAAGAGTACTAATTTCTGTTAAATTACATTGTATAGTGTAATTAAACAGAAATGAGTATTCTTCTAGTATAAAAATTAGAAAACCGGCATTTTTTTACCGATAGGATAATATAGTGCATTTCTATATATTTTTTAATAATATAAAAACGAATACAATATTCGTTTTCCCGGAATTTTGTTCACAGACACACACAACACACACACACAACACACACACACAACACACACACACACACACACACACACACACACACACAATACACACACACACAACACACAGAGAGAGACATTCGACTAGTTTAAGCATAAAACGAAATGAAAATTTAAGACAGACATTTTTGCTAAAACAAAAGCTTTCTGCTGTTTTAGTGAACCGATTTTGCTCAAATTTTCACTAGATCGTCCTGGATAGTGCCCGCAGATATTTGCCAAATTTGGTCGCAATCTGTCGTGCCTTTTTCCCGGAATTTTGTTCACAGACAGACAGGCATACATACATACTGACATACCACATACAGACATCGCAAAAATCGGGTTTATTTCGACTATTTTGGGTATAAAACAAAACGAAAATTTAAAAAAAAAACCTTTTCTCTGCTTCCGAAAAGTTATCGGTAAAAAATATCGGTTTTCTAATTCGTATACTAGAAGAGTACTCATTTCAGTTAAATTACACTATACAACATATATTTTCTAACAATATAAAGACGAAGACAATATTCGTTTTCCCGGAATTTTGTTCACAGACATACAGACGGACGGACACACACACCACACAGAAACATTCGACTTTAGGCATAAAACGAAATGAAAATTGAAGACGTTTTCGCTAAAACAATAGCTTCCTGCTGTTTTAGTGAACCGATTTTGCTCAAATTTTCATTGGATCGTCCTGGATAGTGCCCGCAGATATGTGCCAAATTTGGTCGTAATCTGCTGTGCCGTTTTCCCGGTATTTTGTTCACAGACAGACAGACAGACAGACAGACATACATACATACAGACATCGCAAAAATCGGGTTTATTTCGACAATTTTGGGCATAAAACGTAACGAAAAAAAAATACTTTTCTTCTGTTGTAATTTTCTTTCCCGAAAAGTTATCGGTAAGAAATACCGGTTTTCTACTTCGTATACTACAAGAGTACTCATTTCAGTTAAATTACACTATACAACATATATTTTCTAATAATATAAAAACGAAAACAATATTCGTTTTCCCGGAATTTTGTTCACAGACATACAGACGGACATACACACACACACACACAACACAGAGACATTCGACTTTAGGCATAAAACGAAATGAAAATTGAAGACGTTTTCGCTAAAACAATAGCTTCCTGCTGTTTTAGTGAACCGATTTTGCTCAAATTTTCACTGGATCGTCCTGGATAGTGCCCGCAGATATTGGCCAAATTTGGTCGTAATCTGTTGTGCCGTTTTCCCGGTATTTTGTTCACAGACAGACAGACATACATACATACAGACATACCACATACAGACATCGCAAAAATCTGGTTTAGTTCGACAATTTGGGCATAAAACGTAACGAAAATTGAAAAAAAATTCCCTTTCTTCTGCTGTAATTTTTTTCCCGAAAAGTTAAGGATTAAAAAAATACCAGTTTTCTATTTTGTATATTAGAAGAGTACTCATTTCTGTTAAATTACACTATACAACATATATTTTCTAATATAAAAACGAAGACAATATTCGTTTTCCCAAAATTTTGTTCACAGACAGACATACATACATACAGACATACCACACACAGACATCGCAAAAATCGGGTTTATTTCGAATATTTTGAGCATAAAACGTAACGAAAATTGAAGAAGAAAAAATACCTTTCTTTTGCTGTATTTTTTTCCACGAAAAGTTATCGGTTAAAAAAAATACTTGTTCAAAATATTATTTCCGTTTTTATATTATTAGAAAATATATGTTGTATAGTGTAATTTAACAGAAGTGAATACTCTTCTAGTATACAAAGTAGAATTATACTAGAAGAGTACTAATTTCTGTTAAATTACACTATAGAACATATATATTTTCTAATAATATAAAAACGAAGACAATATTTTGAAGACTTATAACTTTAATAGTACAAATTTAGATGATTGATGTATCACATTGAGGATGTTATTAGTAATTATAATATATTCAAACCTTCATATGGGATCCAGTAGTAGCACATTTAACTAATCCACTAAGGGCTAACTCAAATGCATTTTTAAACTTATCCTCATTTATCAGTCTGTCGTCAATTAGTTGCAATAAGTTTCCTAACGCCCTGACAACATTGGATTTGACTTTATCAATGTCACTACAACCTTTATATGAATCGGATATAATATGCAATAACAACTCATCTGGTATTGTTTCGAATATATTCGGATCAGAGTTGTTCAGCACAAGAGCGTCACTAAGACTACCTAAAGCCCATGAGGATTTTATGCGTAGACCTATGGTTTCCTCGTTTATCGTGCGATGAATCGCTTCGGCTGTATCTATCACAAAACCTGGATCCTAAAATTATAAAAAGAAACCATTTTAAAATATTCTGGATTGTTAAGTACAAACTCTGAGATTAGCAATAATATACAAAATCTGTTAAATCAGCTTTACAAATCGTGATTCTTTTGATAAAATGTTTCATAGGGTTTTCGTATATTTGCGACTGTATTTCTCAAATAACTGCTCTAAAATTTGGTCGGCTACGTTTTTGTCATATATCGCACTCGGATGAAAAAGTAATTGAGTGTGACTAAAAATAATGCCATAAATAAATATCACAAAGTAAAAACGTAAAGTTAAAATAATGTTCATATCACAAACCTCTGTGATATAAACATTATTTACATGGTTCAATTAATTTCAAGTTAGTTTTTATAATAATAATAACTTCTCTTTGTGCTTGAATTTTAAAATATTCTGGATTGTTAAGGCGTCTACTTTATGATAATCATTTTGAAGGATAAATAAAAGAAATTTGATTAAAAACAAAGTCAAATTGTTTTATTTATCCTTTAAAGTATTCTGATTGATTACAATAAATCACACAATCAGTCCCAAGTCAATTGTATGTTTTTAAACTGAAGTAGCAATTATATTTTTTGAGGTCCTTCATTTATAATTGCTAATAAGGGCATCCTTTTTAAAATGCTACTAATACAAGAGTTAATTATATATGTGACTATGATGTGTTTATAGATCTATCACAGATTTGTAGAACTACTACCCCATCCCCAAATTTTAGTCCTACATCTCATATATTGGTACAAGGGATGTGAAGATTATTTGAAAAATGGAATATTATTACCATTACCCACACTAGATATTTTTTTTTGTATTTCAGTGATCTTTAGCATTCAAGTATATAAAATAAAAAAATAAATTTATTTCCAAAAGAAATATAAGACAAATTTAGTTATATATTATAATAATTAATTACTTCAAACTCTGATGATAATTATATTAAATATAACAAATAATGCCAATTGCTATTACGTTTTAACTGTAACGACGTTCTTTAAATCTATCAAGAGCTATTGAACCCATAAGTATTCATTGTTATAGCAACAATAATTACTTTATCTAGAGAATGTAGTTACTTTAGATTCTCTCTATTGGAAACACTGAATAATTAAACAAAATATGCCATCGCAACTGTTATTTGACATTTGTTTTTGGGATATTCTGTCACAATGACGTTCTCAATGTATCCATTCAATAGCTTATGGGACCTATAAAGTTTATGGGATGTTGGTAAATACGGGCATACATGTTACTAAAAACACTGATTGGGAAGATTGGGTTGAACGTACCTCTCTTAATGATGGATACATCACAGATATAGACAGCGCCCGTACTGCTGATCCTCGTACGATGAAATCCTCATCCCTGCTACAGGATAACAATAGTGTCACACATAATAACTGTTTATTTCTCGGTAGTTGTTCAAATGAGTATTGTCCTATACTGCCTAGGCAGTCACATCCCACACTGCGAATAATTGGGTTCAATTTGCATTGCAAAAGATCCACTAGAGGACCGTTTAATAAAGCATGCCAGAATGGCAAACCTTCCACCAAATCTGATGCTGTTTCTGTAACAAATAATAAAAATATTTACAGTATTATTGACCGTGTAAGGTGCCTTATATAGCGCCGTCTACCGAAAACATACTTAATTTTATACTCTGACAAATTATGTCCTACATAAACACCCTCTGGTTGGAGGTGCGATATCTGACAGAGCAATCGGCTTCATATCATTGTCTTAGTTTTATATATCATAGCGATATAATACTTACCATTTGTATAATATTGATGCATTGCTTGCCCAATAAAATCAACAGTCCGTCCCGCGTGCAGCCGCACATCCAAAAACTTATCCGTGAGAGCCAACTCCAGTGTACCCCCAATCACCTTCAAATGCGGCCCTACTAAACTTTCAAAATAATTCCGACTCATCGCCGAAATCACCTGCAGCGACTCCACTTGCACCGGTGCTGGTGAGGCATTTCGTTGTAAATTAAACATACATTTTTGTAAAACCCACGGCAGCGTATTCGTATCAGCCACTTGCATGGGACTACAAGCGATTTCATCATCTGAAAAACTCGCGTAGTCGAAATCATCCGATTCGGCGGGGCTTACTTTTCGCGAATTGCCCTTTTCACGCGTTATGTTTTTCAGGAAGGCATCGCGCGTTTCTTTAACGGTCGGTTCAGAGGCCAGCACACAGCCGATAACTATTAAGGCGGCTACTTGGACAGTGGCATCTGAAACGGGATTTATTTTACAATAACTTCTACATCTATATCTGCGATCAGAAATGTATATTATGATATAAGTTAAATTTCCAAGAAAAATCATATCAAAAGTAAGATTGAAAAAACATGAAACGCCGCGATCTAATATTGAATTAAGTACCTTACTGAGCGTAAGCGACACGTTCGACGAAACGGTAACTTATAGATATTTTTTAACAATTTAATTACCTTTGTGATGAATAAAATGCTTCACATTTCTAATAATTTTGGTGGTGAGTCCAGGCGAGAGTCGGTGGTAGGGAGTGGCTTGTACCAAATACGCCATGCATTTGAGGGCTTGCGTCAGCACAGGGTATGAAGTTTCGTTTAAAGCTAAACAGAGACAGTGGTGTAGGCCCTTGATTACAGATCCTAAAACCACTGAAAATGGTGTGAACGATCCCACACGATCACTACGAATAGAATACATATAGTAATCATTAGTAATGCTAATAAAGTTCTATACCTAAATTCTGCTTGCGACAAATACATTTTAGAACTTGTCAGTAATGATAGAAGAACATTAAGGGCTGCCATTCGACCCCTAGGTGAAGGGTCTCTTAAAATACAATTCGTAAGACTGTGTGAGCTAGCCAGTGGTGGTCCATCCGGTATAAAACTGGACCAGTAGGAGAACATTGTGCGTTTTTCTGTGAACTAAATAATTTTGTTATAATAATAATAATATTTATTTTAATATTATTATTATTTCTTTACTTATTTAATGCTATCTTATTTATGTTTATTTTGTAATTTTCGAGAGAATATTTGTTTATAACTTTATAACTAAAATGTACATACAGGCGGAAAGACTCAGGAAGGGTCGATAGCCCAATTAAATAATATTATTATATTATTATTATTATATTATTATTATTATATATTCAACCCATAAGTATTCATTGTTATAGTAACAATAAATAAATTATCTGGGGAATGTAGTTATTTTAGAGTCCTTCTATTGGAAACACTGAATAATTAAACAAAAGGTATCATCAAAGCTGCAATCACAAGCGCTATGCAAAGTGTTTGACATTTGTTTTGGCAATTTCTGTCACAATGACGTTTTCAATGTATCCATTTTATATATATATATATATATATATATATATATATATATATATATATATATATATATATATATATATATATATATATATATGGGCGCCCACCTTTGCTCGCATAGTTTTTTCAATGGATACAGACGTTTTATAATGTTTAAACTATGCCAAGAAGAGTGTTATCCTATGGAAAAACTATGCGAGCGAAGGTGGGGTGGGCGGAGGGGCCTACCAACCAAACTATGCCCGTCCACTATTTCAAATGACTTGAACTCTGCACTATAATGTTATCCATTAATTTATATTTTATTCAATTAATGCCATTGGTTAATTACGCCTAATTCGTAAAAATAATGTGAGAAATAATGTAGTGCAGAGTTCAAGTCATTTGAAATAGTGGACGGGCATAGTTTGGTTGGTAGGGCCCGCCGCCCACCCCACCTTTTCTCGCATAGCTTTTCCATAGGATAACACTCTTCTTGGTATAGTTCAAACAGTATAAAACATTTATATCCAATGAAAAAACTATGCGAACAAAGGTGGGGTGGGCGGGGGGGCCCTACCAACCAAACTATGCCCGTCCACTATTTCAAATGACTTGAACTCTGCACTATACTATTATCCATTAATTTATATTATATTCAATTAATTCCATTTGTTAATTTACGCCTAAGTCGTAAAAAAAGTGAGAAATAATGTAGTGCAGAGTTCAAGTCATTTGAAATAGTGGACGGGCATAGTTTGGTTGGTAGGGCCCGCCGCCCACCCCACCTTTTCTCGCATAGCTTTTCCATAGGATAACACTCTTCTTGGTATAGTTCAAACAGTATAAAACATTTATATCCAATGAAAAAACTATGCGAACAAAGGTGGGGTGGGCGGGGGGGCCCTACCAACCAAACTATGCCCGTCCACTATTTCAAATGACTTGAACTCTGCACTATACTATTATCCATTAATTTATATTATATTCAATTAATTCCATTTGTTAATTTACGCCTAAGTCGTAAAAAAAGTGAGAAATAATGTAGTGCAGAGTTCAAGTCATTTGAAATAGTGGACGGGCATAGTTTGGTTGGTCGGGCCCCCCCGCCCACCCCACCTTTTCTCGCATACCTTCTCCATAGGATAACACTCTTCTTGGTATAGTTCAAACAGTATAAAACATCTATATCCAATGAAAAAACTATGCGAGCGGAGGTGGGGTGGGCGGGGCGGGCCCTACCAACCAAACTATGCCCGTCCACTATTTCAAATGACTTGAACTCTGCACTACATTATTTCTCACTTTTTTTACGACTTAGGCGTAAATTAACAAATGGAATTAATTCAATAAAATATAAATTAATGGATAATAGTATAGTGCAGAGTTCAAGTTATTTTAAATAGTGGACGAGCATAGTTTGGTTGGTAGGAGCCCGCCGCCCACCCCACCTTCGCTCGCATCGTTTTTTCATTGGATATAGATGTTTTATATTGTTTAAACTATTCCAAGAAGAGTGTTATCCTATGGAAAAACTATGCGAGCAAAGGTAGGGTGGGCGGGTGGCCCCTACCAACCTTACTATACCCGTCCACTATTTCAAATGACTTGAACTCTAATGTTATCCATTAATTTATATTTTATTCAATTAATTCCATTGGTTAATTACGCCTAATTCGTAAAAATAATGTGAGAAATAATGTAGGGCAGAATTCAAGTCAGTTGAAATAGTGAACTATGCATTACTATCATTTCTCTAATTTTTTTTACGAATTAAGCGAAAATATTTTTTATATATATATATATATATATATATATATATATATATATATATATTGAATGGATAAATTCAAAACGTTATTGTAACTGAAATTGTCAAAACATATGTCACAACACCTTGAATAGCGCTTGTGATTTGAGCTTTGATGACACCTTTTGTTTAATTATTCAGTGTTTCCAATAGAAGGAATCTAAAATAACTACATTCCGCAGAACTTAATTCTGCTTACAATTACTAAAATTTAAATTTCTAATATAAATAGACATGTCTTGTAAAATAAAAAGGCAGAAAGATCCTCAAGAGGGTCGAAAGCCCAATAAAGATGGTTTATATATATATATATATATATATATATATATATATATATATATATATATATATAAATATATATATATAAAATGTTTTATATTATTTTTGTTTACAATTTACTTTTTTTTTAACTTTCGCCAAGTTTCTCTAAAAAATCTTAAAACTCGTATTATATATAACCACGTTTTAAATTTGTATTCTGTTCCACCAAACATATGTAAATCTTACATAGTCTTACAATGCTCTTATATTGTAAGACTATGTAAGATTTACATATGTTTGGTGGAACAGCATAAAAATTTAAGACGTGGTTATATATAATACGAGCTTTAAGATTCTTTTGAGAAACAGGGCGTAAGTTTAAAAAAAATAAAATAATATAAAATGTCTTATCGTTTTAAGATCCAATTTTTGTTTGATGCAACTCTTTAAGACAGTCTTATTATTAAGACGATCTTAAACTAGTTAAGATTCGTTAGAGAAACCGGGCGTTAGTTATAAAACTATGTATTTCACCTTCATTATGAATTTTTCTATAGTACCTACCTTACAAATGGTCAGTAATAAATTGAGTGCTGCCTGTCGCATTCTGCCCTCCATCATTGCCACTTTTGCCTCTTTTCCTGTATCAGAATCCGAAAAATCGCTATCACTAGTCTTCAGTGCATTTCCAGCCCTCAAAATAGAATCATCTGTGGACATGTCTAGGCTAACAGTCGCTGGTGTATAGCCATTATTAATTTCTCCATGATCCCTGAAAGTGTCGGATTTTCTAGCCACATCTTTTTTAGCGGATGGACGCTGTTTGCGTTGTCTAGTCACCTAAAAATAAAACCAAACAAAATTTTCACCGTTATGCCCGTATTCAGCAATATTCCATAACTTTATAGATCCCGTAAGCTATAGGTGATTCAAATGTCAACGGTTTTCGTCGAACTAGTGGGATCTTTGTTATTGTTTGATCAGCTGATTAGATAAAAATTACACGATTTTCATTACTTGGACAGTAATTTGTGGTTGTTAATAAACTTTTGATATATAACTAGACAGACCTTGCCCATATTTGCAAATATATGATGAGAAAATACATTTTATGCATAGAGATTACCCACTAGATTTTAGTTCATTTTCTGCCACCAGATAGAGTACCGACTAGCTTGAATTGCCCATAGAATGGATAAATTGAAAACGTCATTGTGACAGATATTGTCAAAACAAATCACAAACACCTAGAATAGTGCTTGTGATTGAAGTTTTAATGACATCTTTTGTTTAATTGTTCAGTGTTTCCAATAGAGAAAATCTAAAATAACTACATTCGCTGGATAAATATTTTGTTGGTATAACAACGTATATTTATAGGTTTCAATAGCTATTGATATATTTATGTGATGTTGGTGATTACTGGGGGTATTCATCAACATCCCATTAACTTTATAAGTCCCATAAACTATTGAAAGTATAAATTGACAACGTCATTGTGACAGATATTGCCAGAACAAATTGAATAGCGCTTGTGATTGACACCTTTTGTTTAATTATTCAGTGTTTCTAATAGATCTAACTACATTATCTAGATAATGTATTTATAGTTGCTATAACTACGAATTTTTATGGGTTCAACGACGCCTCTAACCGCTCGGTCACTGAGCTGGGTCTAAAATTTATATTATAGTTTTCAGAGGTTTTCTGTGAAATCAAGGTAAATACCGGGTGATAAACTAACTAATCACTCGGCCAATGAGTTAGGTCTCATAAGTCTATATTATAGCAAATAGATAGCTTTTTGGGGGCCACACCAGTTCAACCACTGTCTCAGATTGGAAGGTGTGACCGAGCCCTAGATACTTCTATCTATAACTATAAAATTTTATATCTATAAAATTATCAGGCCCTAGATTATAAGTATATCGCAGTTGATGATAACATATATAAAAATATAATATAATATAATATAATATAATATAATATAATATAATATAATATAATATAATATAATATAATATAATATAATATAATATAATATAATATAATATAATATAATATAATATAATATAATATAATATAATATAATATAATATAATATAATATAATATAATATAATATAATATAATATAATATAATATAATATAATATAATATAATATAATATAATATAATATAATATAATATAATATAATATAATATAATATAATATAATATAATATAATATAATATAATATAATATAATATAATATAATATAATATAATATAATATAATATAATATAATATAATATAATATAATATAATATAATATAATATAATATAATATAATATAATATAATATAATATAATATAATATAATATAATATAATATAATATAATATAATATAATATAATATAATATAATATATATAATATAGACCACAAAACTATATATAAAATATCAATTAAATAACACTCTACCTTTCCTCCCTTTTTCTCTCGTGATTGATTTGGTGAAGGTTCCGGGATACTCAACGCGGATGGCATAAGTTTTGCCGGCACCAAAAAGTCAATCCCAGTCAATTTATAAACCATATACGACTTGGAAATGCCCAACAACAGCTCTAATTCATTCCGTAGAAAATCCTCATTGAGAATTATTACATTTTGGAGGCCTTTAAGGCAGGAAATTAATAACTAAAAATATATAAATAATTTTTTCTATGAATACACATTTGGGTACTGTCCGTTTGGTTACTACTAGTGACCATAGATAACCTAGCTAGTGACTAGTAGTGAAAAATGCTGACATCACACTAAATATTAGTATGAGCGTGACATCAACATGTCACTACTAGTCGCTAGTAGTAGCTAAACGGACAGGGCCGTAGACATTACCTTTGCATGAAGAATATCATCAATGTGCGCTTGATGTTGCCGCAGTAGATATTTCAAAAACATTTGCACGCACAACTCGTATTGCGGATGCAGTTTTTCATTGTCCTTGTAATTTTCCGGAACACCGCAACATGCCTCCAGGCATTGCACAGCGAGAAGAGTTATTTCCGATTTACAATTGTCATTTAGTAACTTCAAAAGAGGCCCATTTGGCGCCACAATTGTACACAACAACTAAAAAGTATATATTTGTTTAAAAAAAGACCTTTATTAGGCATAGCAATCATCAAAAGTAATATAATGTCAACAATTTTTTTTTAAAACTGTCAAAACATGTAAAAAATGTGAAAAATCTGTCAAAAATGTCAAAATAATTGTCAAAAATGCCAAGAAAATGTCAAAAAAAACTGTCAAAAATGTGAAAAAACTGTCAAAAATGTGAAAAAACTGTCAAAAATGTCATCTGTCTACTGTCTACACCACCCAAAAAAACCGTATACAAATTAAATTTAAAAAAAAACACCTTTATTAGGCATAGCAATCATCAAATGTAATAAAATGTCAAAAATTGTCAAAAATGTCAAGAATTTTTTTATAAAAAATGCAAAAAATGTCAATAAACTGTCAAAAAATGTGAAAAAAAACTGTAAAAATGTGAAAAAAAACTGTAAAAATGTCAAAATAATTATCAAACATGCCAAGAAAATGTCAAAAAATGTGAAAAAACTGTCAAAAATGTGAAAAAAAAACCTGTCAAAAAAGTCATCTGTCGACTGTCTACACCACCCAAAAAACAGTATACAAATTAAATTAAATTTAAAAAAACACCTTTATTAGGCATAGCAATCATCAAATGTAATAAAATGTCAAAAATATCAAGAATTTTTTTTTTTAAATGTCAAAAATGTCAATAAACTCAAAAAATGTGCAAAATAACTGTAAAAATGTCAAAATAATGATCAAATATGCCAAGAAAATGTCAAAAAATGTGAAAAAACTGTCAAAAATGTGAAAAAACTGCCAAAAATGTCATCTGTCTACTGTCTACACCACCCAAAAAAACAGTATACAAATTAAATTAAATTAACTATTCCTCTCTTCCCCCGCCAAATTCTTTTCCCACACTAGCCACTTCCACGATATTCGTAACGTAGTCAGTGTGAGTAGACTGTAATGTCTTGTCTTAGTGTGGTTTTTGAAATCAAAGCCCTTTATTTGTTGCTGTTGGTGTACGAATTTTATTGTATGGAACCAAATATGTAAGGCCAGTGTCTATCACCTGTTGAGATAAGAAGAGATCTCGACACCTCTTCTTATGTCAACTGGTGATACACACTGGCCTTACTTGCTTCCATACGTCTTTATTTAATTCCGGCTAATTAAAGTTCTCGGTTCTTACGAACTTGAGAGAATCGACCCTTCATATGAATTAAGAACATATGTTCTTATTTCTTGAAATCCCATCACTAAACAATAGTGTGAATCAGCCAATTAATTTACCTCTGGTAGTGTGTTTGTGTTGCTTCGCAAAAGGGCGTCTAAAGCGACCAGAATGTCTTCTAAACGCCCCGTTTTGTGGCATTTTATAGCTTGCAGGATCCATTCAATCGTTACCAATAATGTGCGGCCTTCTATAGCAACCTGCTGTTTGTTTACCAGGTTTGCAATGATGGAGCAGCATTTTGCTACCAAGACAGTGTCATCTGGTGCTACTATATTGCCAAATTGATTCACCAGCAGTACTGCACGCTAGAAAATTATTGTTAACTGGGATATCCTTTACACTACAAATCTGCTATTATGTAGGTAGAAGATAAAAATATCTAGTTGGCACCACATGACTTTCCGAATTACATTACCTATTTAATTTTTTCAACATGTTCAACTTTTTAAATATTTTTTTGACGATTTTTTTTTTAGAAAAATAATGTTGACAGTTTCATAACCTTACTACATTTAACATGCGACCCTTTCGCTAATATTCCGCTTGATATTAGTTGTTTACTGCGCCGAATCAGTTTTAATCTCTGAAAGTTACAGATAACAGAATAATACAGACTATAACCCCCGTATTCACCGACGTTCCATAAATCTATCAATAGCTATTGAACCCATAAGTATTCGTTGTTATAGCAACAATAAATACATTATCTAGATAATGTAGTTACTTTAGATTCTCCCTATTGGAAACACTGAATAATTAAACAAAAAGTGTCATCAAAGCTTCAATCGCAAGCGCCATTCAAGGTGTTTTGACATTTGTTTTGGCGTATTCTGTCACAATGACGTTGTCAATTTATCCATTCAATAGCTTATGGGACCTATAAATTTTATGGGATGTTAGTGAATACGGGTAATAAACTTTATAGGTCCCATAAGCTATTGAATGGATACATTGACAACGTCATTGTGACACAATATGCCAAAAAAAAACACCTTGAATAGCGTTTGCGATTAGAGCCTTGATGACACCTTTTGTTTAATTATTCAGTGTTTCCAATAGAGAGAATCTAAAGTAACTACATTTCCTAGATAATGTATTTATTGTTACTATAACAACGAATACTTATGGACACAATAGCTATTGATAGTTTTATGGACCGTCGGTTAGCGTCTTATCTATTAAAAAATCATGTATTATAAAATCACTGTACCAACCCTGGTTTAGTAAAATGAGGTGCCAAACGTAAAAATATGCAGCGGTAACAAATCTACTCGCACGTTTTTGGTGAATATTTTGAAAACGCGCATATCAATTTTCTCCAAAATTTCAAAACTGATGGAAAACATTGTACGCTATCAAAAAAGATACAATAAAATCATTGAACCACATCCACTTTAGAAAAATGAAGTGTCAAACATGAAAATAGGCAACGGTAATAATTGTACTCGCATGTTTTTGTGAATATTTTCAAAATATCTTGTAAATAATTACATTTGCTATATATACATTTTGGAAATTATAACTCAACTATTTCTGCTTGTTTTAGGTCTTCAAACTCAAATATATCAATATTATTCGATCTAAATCAATTAAAATGAGTTGTAACTTACTTTTTTGTACATCAAATTTCACCAAATTTTCAAAATATACTTGTAAATAATTACACTTGCTACATATAAATTTTGGAATTATATCTCAACTAATTCTGATGTTTTAAGCCTTCGAACTCAAATATAACAATATTATATGATCTGAGTCACTTAAAATGAGTTGTAACTTATTTTTTTGTTCATCAAATTTCACCAAATTTTCAAAATATTCTTGTAAATAATTACACTTGCTAGATATAAATTTTAGAAATTATAACTCAATTACTTCTGCTTGTTTTAGGCCTTCAAACTCAAAAATACCAATATTATTCGATCTGAGTCAGTTAAAATGAGTTGTAACTTGTTTTTTTGTACATCAAATTTCACCAAATTTTCAAAATATACTTGTAAATAATTAAATTTGCTAGATATACATTTTGGAAATTATTACTCAACTGCTTCTGCTAGTTTTAGGCATTCAAACTCAAATATGCCAATATTATTCGATCTGAGTCACTTAAAATGAGTTGTAACTTATTTTTTTGTTCATTAAATTTCACCAAATTTTTAAGATATACTTGTAAACAATTACATTTGCTAGACATAAATTTTGGAAACTATATTTCAACTACTTCTGCATGTTTTAAGACTTCGAACTCAAATATATCAAAATTATTCGGTTTGAGTCACTTAAAATGAGTTGTAACTTGTTTTTTTTTTGTACGTCAAATTTCACCAAATTTTCAAAATATACTTGTAAATAATTTGCTACATATAATTTTGGAAATAATATCTCAACTAATTCTGCTTGTTTTAGGCTTTCAAATCCAAATATACCAATATTATTTGATCTGAATCACTTAAAATGAGTTGTAACTTATTTTTTTGTACTTCAAATTTCATCAAATTTTCAAAATATACTTGAAAGTAATTACGTTTCCTAGATATAAATTTTGGAAATTAAAACTCAACTACTTCTGCTTGTTTTAGGCCTTCAAACTCAAAAATACTAATATTACTCGATTTGAGTCACTTAAAATGAGCTGTAACTTGTTTTTTTGTGCATGAAATTTCACCAAATTTTCAAAATACACTTGTAATTAATTACATTTACTAGATATAAATTTTGGAAATTATATCTCAACTGCCTCTGTTTGCTTTAGGCCTTCAAACTGAAATATACCAAAACTATTCGATTTGAGTCACTTAAAATGAGTTGTAACTTATTTTTTTGTACTTCAAATTTCACCAAATTTTCAAAATATACTTGTAAATAATTACATTTATTATATATCAATTTTGGAAATTATAGCTCAACTAGTTCTGCTTGTTTTAGGCTTTCAAACCCAAATATACCAATATTATTCGATCTGAGTCACTTAAATTGAGTTGTAATTTATTTTTTTTGTACATCAAATTTCACGAAATTTCCAAATAATGCTTGTAAATCATAACATTTGCTACATATAAAATTTGGAAATTATAACTTAACTAATTCTACATGTTTTAGGCCTTTAAACTCAAATATACCAAAATTATTCACACTTATATATGATCTACTCGTATGTTTTTGGTGAATATTTTGAAAACCCGCTTGTAAATTTTTTCCAAAATTTCAAAACTTATGAAAAACATTGTAGACTAACAAAAAATATAGAATAAAATCATAGAATCACACTCACTTTAGTAAAATGAGTTCCCAAACGTGAAAATATGCAACGGTAATAATTTTGTGAATATTTTGAAAACGCGCATATAAATTTTCTCTAAAATTTCAAAAATTGATAGAATATATTATATACTTTCAAAAAATGTATAAATCACCAATTGATTCACATCCGATTTTGTAGAAATAAATGTCAAACGTGAAAATGTACAGTAGTAATAAATCTACTATGTTTTTAGTGAATATTTTGAAAACGCGCCCATCAATTTTCTCGAAAATTTCAAAATTGATGGAAAATATTATACACTCTCAAAAACTGTATAAGATAATAATTGATTCACATCCGGTTTGGCAGAAATAAATGTCAAACGTGAAAATGTACAATGGTAACAAATCTACTCGCATGTTTTGGTAATTTTTTTTGAAAACACACATATTAATTTTCTAAAAAAAATTAAAAATTGATGAAGAACATTGTAGACTATCATAAATTTTATAGTAAAATCATTGAATCACACCGGCTTTAGAATAATGAGGTGGCAAACGAAAAAAATGCAACCATAACAATTTTACTCGCATGTTTTTGATAAATAGTTTGAAAACGTGCTTGTAGATTTGCTCCAATATTTGAGAAATTATGCAATAATTTATGGACTTCGTGTATAGATAAGAATTAATTTTGTAACATTATTTCTGCCCCCCAAAAACAATACAATAAAATATACAGATCAAAATAAAATAAACTACCCTTGCCAATTTACTCACGAACATGAGTTTCTAGCAGATTTTCGAGCCTTACCCACCCTCTCCTAATCATTAATAAATAAAATTAATTCAATTGGGGTTCAAAATGGGGTAGTGCATGCGTACCACATGACAATCCTACAGAAAAAGATTGTCACGTAGCCTCTCCTACCCAATTCCGACTCTCACCTCCACGAAGCCTCTAAAGAGGTGGTGAACCCTGGAAACCTGAGCAACCTAGTCTAAGATGCGGTAACCAACCCGTATGGAAGACAAGGTCGGGCAAACGAGAGCGGGAGAAATGGGGGTAATCCCCGTATTCACCGACGTTCCATAAATCCATAGACAATAGGACTATACATAGTTTTCAGTGAATAATGTGCACCGTTTAATAGATTTACCCCCGTATTCATCGACGTTCCATAAATATATCATTAGCTTTTGAACCCATAAGTATTCGTTGTTATAGCAACAATAAATACATTATCTAGGGAATGTAGTTACTTTAGATTCTCTCTATTGGAAACACTGAATAATTAAACAAAAGGTATCATAAAAGCTCCAATTACAAGCGCTATTCAAGGTGTTTGACATTTGTTTTGGCATATTCTGTCACAATGACATTTAAATTTATCCATTCAATAGCTAATGGGACCTATAAAGTTTATGGGATGTTGGTGAATACGGGCACTAGTGATCTAAATTAATACATCACTGATCGTAGAAAAATAATCCCGTTTGCGGGTTCTGCATTAAAAAAATTGGGTTGTCATTTGGAAAAATTGTCGATGACATAATTGCTCATTCAAAAAAAAATTAACACTTTTAAACGGCAATTTAAAATTAAAAATCGACGAGATTTTTGAAAAAAAAAAAATCATAAATACAGGTTTTATTAAATTCATTCCATACGTTATGGACACTTGTATAAATATTTCTTTTTATAACCTATCATTTGTAAATTGTAGGTTAAATTTGAAAATAAAACATACCGTATTATTGGTAACAACAGGATACCGATAGTCGATCGCATTGAGCTCATCCAAAATTTTATTTGTAATCACTTTATCGCCCTCACTGCGCCCGTGTAGTAATTGCGAAAATTTCGCGGATAACCCGCTGAAGGCATCCTGGTTGGCAGTGACGGATGCCATTTTAAAACGAACAAGTGTTGCCATTAGAAGCAGAATTAAATTCAACACAAAATCATTATTTTTGTGTAAATTCAGTTATAATAAATAAAACAAAAACGGAGTAAAATTGATATTTAATTAAATCTAATTAATCATAAAGTCATGTGGTGTATAATAAAGCTGTGTAGGATTTGTTTATTTAATGCTAATATTGGTGCGACTGATGCCAGCTGATTGTCAAAATAAACAGCTGTTTGACGGAAACACACGATTGAGGTATCGAAGCAGTGAACCAATACGGGCTCAGTAGCAGCGAGCTCCTGCTGGGCGTCCCGTTCGCGAATTTCCCCTCAGTTTCCCCGTCGCCGCGGTAGCGTAACTAAAACAACCACCAGGCAGCCAGCAAACACCCAAGTGCATCCACCTCTTCGACGTCGTCGCCGTCGTACGTTATGTAACCCGGCGCACCGCTCGCTGTCCCCCCTCCTCCCTACCTTCGCCCCGTTTCGGAATTATGTAAAGGGCCGGCCTGCTGCTGTGCGTGCCTGTGTGTGTGTGTATGCGTGCGTGTGTGAGTGCGCGAGCCACGGGGATCATGTCGTCTGCGGCTTAAACAACAAGAGAGATCCGAGTGTGTGTGCGGTGCAAAATGGCGGACCTAGAGGCTGTGCTGGCCGATGTCAGCTACCTGATGGCGATGGAGAAGAGCAAGTGCACCCCCGCCGCCAGGGCCAGCAAGAAGATCATACTGCCCGACCCTAGGTGAGTCATAGTCATAGCGCGCATACGGGGGCTCGTCCCGCTCTCCCACCACAAGCGGCGGGTGGAATGTCTCTCGCGATTTTAGCGGAGACACGAAAACAAAAAAACATACAAACACGTGCGGTGTTTATTTTGTTTCCGTAATTGCGGTGTGACGCTAATTTTGTGGGGGGCCTCGCCATTGTTGTACACACGCACCAGCTGATGGGTTGTTTTTTTAGCACAATTGTTTTGCCACGCGAGCCAATAAGTTACTTTTACACACATATGCATTGCAATCCAATAAGATATTATCTTATAAGATATCAGTTTAACTTGGATAGTTTGGGGGGTGATAAGCTGAAAACAACTGCAGATTATTAGATTAATTGATTACTATTTTTATTATGTTCAATGTAATCTATGTAAATACCACCAGCGGCGGAACATTTTTTGTTTGTTTTTTCGCCACAATTGTCTTGACCTTTAAATGCATATTGCAGAATTGCAATATTTAGCCTTAAATGCGTATTATTGCAGAATTGTAACATTACCTTTTCAAATATTCACTGCCTAATTAAAAAACGTTATTTCAAAAACTGTAATTCTGTATAGATATCTACATACATATGATTCATGAATTTGCTAATAAATAGAAGAATCGCTATTTATTAGCAAATTCATGAATCATATGTATGCAGATATCTATACAGAATCACAGTTTTTAAAATAACGTTTTTTGATTAGTTGTGATAGCAACAATAAATACATTATCTAGATAATGTAGTTACTTTAGATTCTCTCTATTGGAAACACTGAATAATTAAACAAAAGGTGTCATCAAAACTCCAATCGCAAGCGCTACACAAGATGTTTGACATTTGTTTTGGCAATTTCTGTCACAATGACGTTGTCAATTTATCCATTCAATAGCTTATGGGACCTATAAATTTTAAAATAACGTTGTTTAATTAGGCAGTGAATATTTTAAAAGGTAATGTTGCAATTCTGCAAAAATATGAATTTAAGGGTAAATATTGCAATTCTGCAATATGTTTTATGACTGGCGGTAACTATTATTTAATATATATTTTTTTATTAAAACATGCATTTAAAAGGTACTTTACACGATCAATAATATTTTAGAATAATCACAGTATTACTCCCGTGTTCACCAACGTTCTATAAATTTATCAATAGCTATTAATTCCTATAAGTATTCGTAGTTATAGCAACAATAAATAAATTATCTAAGGAATGTAGTTACTTTAGATTCGCTCCATTGGAAACACTGTTGAATTAGAAAATGTGTTGACATTTATTTCGACCATTTCTGTCATAGTGACATTTTAAATTTATCTATTCAATAGCTTATGGGATCTATAAAATGTATATTTAATAATAAAGCATTCTGCAGTACTGTATTGCAAAGGCTTGCGTGTTAAAATACAATATTTACCGGGCTATCAGACCTAAGCGGAAAGTTCTCCAGAGAAAGTTATACCTCTCGGATTTGCTTTAATTTCACGGAAAACCTTTGAAAAGGCATGAAAGGTGATACGCGAGAAAAATGACTCCGGGCAGAGTTTTAATGTTCCCACATTCTCAAACAAGACAATTACTGAACAGTGTTAACTCAAATTTTTAGATCTTTAGTGCCCATATTAACATCCCGTAAACTTTATAGGCCCCATAAGCTATTTAATGGACAAATTGAAAACGTCATTGTGACAGAATAGCCAAAACAAATGTCAAACACCTTGAATATTAATTATTCAGTGTTACCAATAGAGAGAATCGAGAGAGAGTCGTAACTAGCTCTTTTGGGACCCTGGGCAAGACCTCATTACAACACTAACTCCCATATTCACCGACGTTCCATAAAGCTATCAACAGCTATTGAACCCATAAGTATTCGTTGTAATAGCAACAATAAATAAGTTATCTAGGGAATGTAGTTATTTTAGATTCTCTCTATTGGTAACACTGAATAATTAAACAAAAGGTGTCAATCACAAGTGCTATTCAAGGTGTTTGACATTCGTTTTGGAATATTCTGTCAGAATGACGTTGTCAATTTATCCAAGCAATAGCTTATGAGACCTATAAAGTTTATGGGATTTTGGTGAATACGGGCATAAATGTTATGAATTAAATATATTATATATTATCAATTGCCTTTTACCTTTCGGTGTAGGCTATTACATTAATATTATTATAGTTTACAATTACTGTTGTTTATACATTTGTGAATTCTTTCCACTCCTTTCTGTTCTTCGCCAGTTCTCTTGCTTGCTTGACTGTATTTCCTTTCTTGATTATTATGTTGTCCCACTCTTTTCTTGGTCTACCTCTTCTTCTTTTATTTTCAGTTCTTGCTTCCCATACCTGTTTTGTTTGATTCTTTTTGTCCATCCTAATTAAATGACCCCACCAGTTTAGTTGTTTCTTTTCTATATACTTATCTACAGCTTCAATTCCCAGTTCTTCTCTGATGTCATCATTTCTTATTCTGTCTCTTCTCGTAACTTGTTTTACTCCTCTGAGATATTTCATTTCCATTGCCTGTATTCTACTTTTGTCCCTCTTCGTTAGCTTCCACGTCTCGCTTCCATATGTCAGTATAGGTCTATATATGCTTTTATATATATTTATTTTTGTCCTTCTGCTGATCTATTTCTTGTTAATCATTATATTGCTCAATGCGTGGTATGCTTTAGCTGTGTTGTTTATTCTGTTACTAAGTTCGCCTTCCATTTTTCCGTCTTCTGTCAGTGCTACTCCCAGGTATTTGAATTCTTCTACTTGTTCTATTGTGTGTTGTTCTATCTTTATATTTATTTGTTCTTTCCGGTTTCCTATTACCATCACTTTTGTTTTGTTATAGTTCATTTTCATGTTATACTTTTCTAGGTGTCTGCTCCATACACTAAGGTTGTGCTGCAGGTTACCTTCATTTTCTGCTATCACTACTACATCATCAGCGATATTTTTACAACTTGCATGCTTTTGTACCCTATGTTTGCTTTTTTGGTTTCTGGTTTCATGCTCTTCATTATTTCATCCATGTATATGTTAAATAATGTAGGACTGAGCCCGCCTCCTTGTCTTAGTCCAGTGGTTGTCTGAAATGTTCTTGATGTTTGTCCCTTGTGTATTATTGCATTGGTGTTGTTGTTGTATATGTTTTGTATTAATTCGACTGTCTTTCTTTCTACACCTCTCTCTTCCAGGATTTTCCATAATTTATTTCTTGGTATCATGTCGAATGCTTTTTCCAGGTCGATGAATCCTAGGTATGTATTTTTATTATTTGCAATTCTTTTTTCTGTGATTTGTTTTATCGTGAAAATGTTGTCCTGTGTGGATCTTCCTTTCCTAAATCCACATTGCGATTCTTCTATCGTCTGCTCTATTTTTGCTAGTATTCTTTTGTTAATTGTTTTTTCTAAGATCTTCATACCTATGCTTATGAGTGTTATACCCCTATAGTTTGAACATTTTGTCTTATCGCCTTTCTTGTGTATCGGTACGATTAACGATACTTGCCAATCTCTGGGTATTTTATTCGTCCTCCATATTTCGTTTATTAATTTTAGTAGTATCCCATATGTTTAATCATTTCCGTTGTGATCTGGTCTTGTCCTGGTGATTTCCCTATTTTCATTTCCCTTATTATCTCTAGTATTTCTTTTCCATTCATCATTTCTATATCTGCTTCCGAGCCGTTCTGGTCCCTTGTCTTTTGTTCATTTCCACCATTTTGTGATAGTAAGTCTTCAAAATATTCTTTCCATCTTTCCAGTATTTTTTCGTTGTCCTTAAGCAATATTCCTTGACTGTCTTGTATATAATTTACTTCTTGTCCTTTTTCTTTTCTGTTTAGTTTTAGTGTTTTATAGAATAGTTTTTGGTTTTCCTTTGCATTTTTCTCCATTGCCTCTCCGAACTTTTCCCATTCCCTGCTCTTTGCTATTCTGACCTTATCTTTTACTATTTTCCTCTTTAAACTGTATTCTTTGTAGTTTTTACTATTTTTGTCATTTAGGTATCTTTGCCAAGCTTTTTTCTTTTCCTTTATTTTCTCTCTTATGTTCTGCGACCACCATGCTGTCTGCTGCTTCTTGTTTGTGTTTTGCTTTGTCCCACATGTCTCTTGTGCTGTCTCCAGTATATTTTTCTTTAATTTATTCCACATTTCCTCTACTTCTTGTCTATAGTTGCCCTTTACTAATTTCTCCTCTATTTTCTCTTTATAGATTTTTGCTATTTCTTTTTCCCTTAGTTTGTATATTCTTATCTTGTTGTAGTTTATTGCTATATGAATTGCTATATGAATTAAATAAAGCTACTTATTTCCCTAAAATAATAGTTATAACCAGTAGTACAACCAGAAAAATAAATTTTGGAGGGGACTAAGATTTTCTTATCTAGGTATAGTTCTACTGATTTCTACGAACAATTTTTAAATTTTCGTGTATTTTTCTTGAGACAGGGCGTACTTTCACCAAAAAGATTGTTGAAAGTTTTTTTTAATATAATGTGAATTAGTCGAATTTTTCTGTGGCCTTTCTGGTTTGAGCCCTGGACACTTGGCCCTTTTACCCCTGCCTAGTTACGGTCCTGCTGTTAGATGTTGTATAAACTGTTGTTAACTTGCATCTCATACCTCCGTATTCACCAACTTTCCATAAATCTATCAATAGCTATTGAACCCATAAGTATTCATTGTTATAGCTACAATAAATACATTATCTAGGGAATGTAGTTACTTTAGATTCTCTCTATTGGCAACACTGAATAATTAAAAAAAAGGTGTCATCAAAGCTCCAATCACAAGCGCTATTCAATTTGTTTTTACAGTATCTGTCACAATGACGTTCTCAATTTATCCATTCAATACTTTATGGGACCTATAAAATTTATGGGATGTGGGTGAATACGGGCAATATACTCGCATACATCTGTTTACGTCTGGAAATGTTGCTATAAGCCGCTTTCGTTTATCATTAAGGAACTGTTCTGGGCTGGTCTTAGCTGGTTTAGAACAATTTGGAACAGCTAACGATAAACGAAAGCGGCTATATACTTCGAACTTGTCAAAAGTGATATTAATTCGGAGTTATAAAAGTAAACCGCTTTTATAAAACTCAGTCTTAAATTCTAATATACATTTTAATTTATGGATATCTTTTTGTGGGTAGGAATATTTTTTGTAAAAATTAATTCACTTGAAACAAGTGAATCACACAAGGTTTTCTTGGATTTAAATATTTTACTCCATTGTTAATTTTGAATCTATATAGATATTGACGTCAACAGCATCTCATTTTATTTACATTAGTACCTCTCGTGCAGGTTTTAAAACATCCGGATATGTACAGCTGCAAATGATATGTCAATAATAACTCTTGCTAATGGATTATTAATTGTTTAATGTAATGAATATTCATTCTTTAAACATGGGTTTGTGTAGAAATACAATAATAACAAATTAAGTTATTTGAAAGGGATATTTTTCCATTATAATGTTTACTGGATGAAATGCCTGTCGTTCGACGAGGGATGATTTTAATTACATAAAACGGATTATACTTCTATTATTCATAAACGACAGAAATAAAATGCAAAGAATTAAAGTTTATCCTCAGCCTCACGATTGATAGCCATGTAAAGATTTTTTTTTAAATTTCACAATATATACCTAAACATAGGTATCTAGATATCGGCAAACCGAAGGAAAAACCTCACGACTAATAGCCCTATAAGGATTGAAGTTTTTTATGGGTTGTATAGTCTATTTCTTGTAGCAGGAACTTTAATGTATTACGCCCTAAAATAGATTCATATTAATTCAGCCCTACTAATACTTGCAAATAAAAATATTTGTAAGGCGTAGACAAAATACGTTTATTTCGTTGATTTTTACTAGTTAACAAAATGTTTATTGTAATGTTTATAAGCAATATTGCCCGGAAAAAAAAAACATTAAATATATCACGCAGGAAATAACAGCATAGTCAGCTTAATGACTATTTTGTGTTCGTTTGGTGTTTATTATATTCCACACGGCTTTGGGGTGATTCATTTGATTGTTGAATATAACCGTAATTTACATTTGTTTTCGAGTTTAGTGTCCCTGCAGTAACGTTTATTATGATTATATTTAATCACACATTTGTAGTTATGTTGCAGCAGGTTTCACTTCACATTTTAAATAGCTTATAAATATTTACCAGTTTATCCAAGATTAAAACAATTTTCCTTAATATTGGAAACCGAAAATCGAATCTAACATATATATTTTCTGATTCAAAAAGTGTGCACTGCGTGGGCCTCGAAAATTTTCGCATTTGCTAAATGTAGCAATTCACACCATTCACTGAAAACTACGAATAACTATGGGTTCAATAGCTATTGATATATTTATGGATCGTCGGTGAATACGGGGGTAAATCTATGAAACGGTGCACATTATTCACTGAAAACTATCGATAGTCCGATATTATCGCCCAGAAACTATCGAAATTCCCATTTTACAGTCTATAAACCATCGATAGCTTGACACTACCAGCGGTAAGCTATCGATAGTCCCATATTACAGACATTAAAATATCAGAATTGTTTTTATTATCAATATTGTTTTTTTTTTAATAAAATTATAAAATGTCCAGTTATAATTTTATTAAAAAAAAAACAATATTTATAATAAAAACAATTCTGATATTTTAAAGTCTGTAATATCGGACTATCGATAGCTTACCGTCGGTAGTATCGGCCTATCGATGGTTTATAGACCGTAAAATGGGAATTTCGATAGTTTCCGGGCGATAATATCGGACTATAGATAGTTTTCAGTGAATAATGTGCACCGTTTCATAGATTTACCCCCGTATTCACCGACGATCCATAAATATATCAATAGCTATTGAACCAATAAGTATTTGTTGTTATAGCTACAATAAATACATTATCTAGGGAATGTAGTTACTTTAGATTCTCTTTATTGGGAACACTGAATAATTAAACAAAATGTGTCATCAAAGCGCTAATCGTGTAAGCACTATTAAAGGTGTTTAACATTTGTTTTGGCATATTCTGTCACAATGACGTTGTCAATTTATCCATTCAATAGTTTATGGGACCTATAACGTTTATGGGATGTTGGTGAATACGGGCATGACTGTAGGTGTAATATCGGATTATCGATTGTTTACCGTCGGTAATATTGGACTATCGATAGTTTTCAATAATTTCCGACTATCGACAGTTTTTAGTCGAGAATATCGAACTTTTAATAGTTTACTTTCAGTAGTAATATTGAACTTTTAATAGTTTACATTTAGTAAGATCGAACTATCGATAGTTTACAGTCGGTGATTTCGGAATATCGATAGTTATTAATCGAGAATATCGAGCTTGTGATCGATAATATTGGACTATCAATAATTTTCAGTCAATGTTACACTTTTGATGGTTTACTGTTTAATTCAGTCGGTTATATCGCACTGTCGATAGTGTCCGGTCGATAATATCGCAATATCAATAATTTACAGTCGGTAATATCGGACTATAGTTTCTGGTCAATAATATCTGACTATCGATAGTTTTTAGTCACCAATATCGAACTTTTTATAGTTTAAAGTCTAATATCGTACTATCAATAGCTTACTGTCGGTATCGGACTATCGATGGTTTATAGTGTGTAATATCGGATTATCGATAGTTTTCGCTCGATAATATCTGACTATCGATAGTTTACTGTTGGTAATATCGAACAACCGATCATTTTCAGGTATTAATATCAACCTTTTAATAGTTTACTGTAGGTAATATTGGATTATCGATAGTTTTCAATCGGTAACATCGGAGTATGGATAGTTTTCAGTCAATAATATCGAATTATGGGTAGCTTTCGTCGATAATATCGAACTATCGGTAGTTTACAGTCAGTAATATCTCACTATCGATAGTTTCTGGTCAATAATATCGGTCTATGAACAGTTTTTAGTTTAGAATATCGAACTTTTAATAGTTTACATTTAGTAAAAACGAACTATCGGTAGTTTACAGTCGGTGATTTCGCAGTATTGGGTTCTCAATAGTTTTCAGTCAATGTCACACTTTTAATGGTTTACTGTGAAATTTAGTCGGTTATATTGCACTATCAATAGTGTCCGGTCGATAATATAGTACTATCAATAATTTATAGTCGGTAATATCGGACTCTATAGTTTCTGGTCAATAATATCTGACTATCGATAGCTTTTAGTCGCCAATATCGAACTTTTAATAGTTTAAAGTCTGTAATATCGTACTATCGATAGCTTACTGTCGGTATCGGACTATCGATGGTTTATAGTGCGTAATATGGGATTATCGATAGTTTTCGCTCGATAATATCTAACTATCGATAGTTTACAGTCGGTAATATCGGACTATCGATCATTTTCAGTCACTAATGTCAACCTTTTAATAGTTTACTGTAGGTAATATGGGATTTTCGATAGTTTTCAATCGGTACCATCGGAGTATGGATCGTTTTCAGTCAATATTATCGGATTATTGATAGATTTCGTCGATAATATCGAACTATCGGTAGTTTACAGTCGGTGATTTCGGAGTATCGGGCTATCAATAGTTTTTAATCGAGAATATCTAGCGTGAGATAGTTTACAGTCTATAATATTGCACTATCAATAGTTTTCAGTCAATGTCACACTTTTAATGGTTTACTGTGAAATTTAGTCGGTTATATCGCGCTGTCGATAGTGTCTGGTCGATAATATCGCACTGTCGATAGTGTCCGGTCGATAATATCGCACTATCAATAATTTACAGTCGGTAATATCGGACTCTATAGTTTCTGGTCAAAAATATCTGACTATCGATAGTTTTTTGTAGCCAATATCGAACTTTTAATAGTTTAAAGTCTGTAATATCGTACTATCGATAGCTTATTGTCGGTATCGGACTATCGATGGTTTATAGTGCGTAATATGATATTATCGATAGTTTTCGCTAGATAATATCAGACTATCGATAGTTTACTGTCGGTAATATCGGACTATCGATCATTTTCAGTCACTAATGTCAACATTTTAATAGTTTACTGTAGGTAATATCGGATTATCGATAGTTTTCAATCGGTAACATCGGAGTATGGATAGTTTTCAGTCAATTAAATCGGATTACTGATAAGTTTTGTCAATAATATCGAACTATCAATTGATTACAGTCGGACTATCGATGATTTTCGGTCTATAATATAGGAGGATCGACAGTTTTTAGATGTAAATTTAGAACTTTTGATTGTTTAAGTCGGTAATATCGAACTATCGATAGATGACAGTCGGTAATATCAGGCTATCGATGGTTTATAGTCAGTAATATGGGACTATCGATTGTTTATAGTCAGTAATATGGGACTATCGATAATTTCTATTTGATAATATCATACGATCGATTGTTTTTAGTTTGCATTCAGTTTACAGTCGGCAATATCTAGATATCAATAGTTTTTAGTTGGTAATATGGAACTATCTAATAGATTACAGTCTAGACATACTCCAACCCTATGACAATGCACCACAGACATACGTTTTACATTACATTTGGAGTATGTTATATACTATATACAAGAAATAAAATAAAAATGTTAAAATATATAAAATATAAAGAATTATGCATGAACAAGATTAGATATTAGAGTTTTTTTATGAATTAAAGATTAGATTAAAGCATAAATAAAACAAAAGTAGACGCCTTAACAATCCAATATTTGAAAGAGTAGATTGATTGAATCACAAAGAATTTAATCTGAGTTATTTTTTTGTGAATATTGCTATACATACAAATTCCGTGATTACTAGCAATCAATTAAATCTTGTAAATACTTGTAAATATGTTTATTTCCATAAACAGAGCAGTGACGTAATAAAAGGCATTAAATTATGTAAATAGATTCACGTAGTATTTCTCGAGAATCGAAGGGAATTAAAAAAGTACCGATCTATACATATCAATCAAAGAAACAATTATCAGCTCATAAATAAATAATGATTAATGACGTATTTACCACCTGTAGTTTAGCGTATGCTTTAATTGCTCTGATTTATCATAAAAATATCGTTTCTAATAAACTAAATGGTAAGTGAATAATTGTGAGTATAAATGGCTGGAATATTTTTTATTTCAACCGACTTCTTCACTCTTATTTTATATTTTATACCATCATTTAGGAGCTACTAAATTATGGTATAAAATATAAAATAAAAAATCGGTTGATAAATAAAAAATATTCCACCCATTTATGCTCACAATATAAGATTATTCACTTACCATTTAGTTTATTAGAAACGATATTTTTATGATAAATCACAGCAAGTTTTTTGGCGTTAATATTTGTTTGGGTTGTACATTAAAGATCGTTTTAGACCAGACAATTTCATAAATCAAAAATTGCCCAAAAATTAATTAAAGGTCGTTTTAGACAAGACAATTTCTTAGCTCAAAAGTTGTTCAAGAAATGAATTCATATATCCTCCTCCCATACAATTTCTCATTGACAAATACAACGCGTTTTATTTTTCCATTCGATCTACCATCTAGTTCAATATTTCAAATAATTTGCTGTATGATACGAGACAATTTAGATTGTCTCGCATCTTGACTAACTTTTGAGTCTTGTCTAAAACGACCTTTTATTTACAATTATGGAAAATAATTCTCTGAAATTGATTCCTTAATAATTTTTTAAAATTATATATCATCTTAAGAAGTGTATAACTTATACATCCGTAACATATTTTCATTCGAAATATCTGATCAAACAGGCGGAAATACGGCTGCTGGCACGAGCTAGAGCGCGTAATTACAGCGTGTGGTATTCTGATGGTTTCTTTCAATCAATTTCGAGTGTTTATTTGTTATTAATCAGCCCACTAGAAACACGAATCGTATGCTCGTTCCGTTACTGACGTCAGTAGTAAGGAATTGCACCGAAACAAACAAAAAAAAAATAATAATCGGGTCTAAATAAAAACAGGAAGCGGCAGAAATCGGCGCGCCGTTTTCGATAAGCGATTGACGTCAATAACAACCGCGCCAGCGAACGCCCCTTTTAATTGTACGGTTGAAACTTGATTAATTATTTACAAAAAAAACATTTAAACAAAACACTTACACAACTAATAGTATCAATAATAGTAACGTGCGGTTTCTTCGAGGAATCTTAACTAGATACATCAAATTTTTATGAAGACACGATTTAACGAAAATACTAATTGGATTATGATCTTAATATAACTATTGATTAAAGACTTATAAGATATATATATATATATATATATATATATATATATATATATATACATATATATATATACATATATATATATATACATATATATATATATATATATATATATATATATATATATATATGTATATATATATATGTAAATAATGGTATTATTATTAAGTATATAGTTACTTAGTTCTGATATGTTGAACATGAAAGTCACAAATTGTACATTTGTAAGATTGTAAAAAGTGCTATAATCCTTTTTACAAGGTTTATGCCCATATTCACCAACATCCCATAAACTTTATAGGACCCATAAGCTATTGAATGGATAAATTGACAACAAGTGACAGAATATGCCAAAAGAAATGTCAAACACCATGAATAGCGCTTGTGATTGGAGCTTTGATGACACCTTTTGTTTAATTATTCAGTGTTTCCAATAGAGAGAATCTAAAGTAACTACATTCCCTAGATAATGTATTTATTGTTGCTATAACAACGAATACTTATGGGTTCAATAGGTATTGATAGATTTATGGAACGTCGGTGAATACGGGGGTCAGAATAATACGAAAATACACTAAACTAGTCATATTCGGTATGTATGAATTATACGGTCTGTCTTATAACAATTTGCAGACTTTATGATATGTTAAACTCGAAAACTAAGTATATAGTTACTTAATCATAATACCATTGTTTATGTTCTCAACTTTTTTTTATACAAAATATAGTTAAAATAAAAGTCCATCCATCAATAATAAACTAGTTACTCACTAGTAGTAGCCAAACTAGCCCATTAGCTCAAAAACTCCAGATATTTCTATTGATACTATTACAACTAATATACAGTAATAACAGTTCTTCTATTAACATATATTTGATAACAGAATATTTAATTTCTTTTAAATCTCAAATTTTTGAACGAATCCACAACCCCTAGTACTGGTATAGCATCGTTATCAGCAAGAAACAAATATTTGTAAGCAGCCAATTAATAACTAGAGAGCCATTTGTATGTCGGATCTTCCGGCTTTGCCGGAATTGCCGCCGCGCGTAAATTACGTCGCGCGTACGTGCCGTGCATTCCGGCGGAGGTGGTTGCGACCCTCCACCCCGCGCCCGCCGTATAAATTAGCCGCCTCATTGCCTGTCCGCAATAATTGGCTGGCGGGGAGGGTGTGGGTGCCCCAATTTACACCGAAAAACCCCTGTTGTTGCCACTCACGCGCGCTTAAAAGTTGCCAAACTTTCGGGTATGTGCATGCCCATAAAACGTGTCGCGTAATCGACGGAGCCTCGGAAAATTCACGCCTCGCGAGCAACCCAATTACCGCCCCCAGCGGCGCCGCTTTAATTACGCCGTAGATGCATGTCCGCCTATAATTACGCCCGGGAAAATCGCGTTACCGCCGCCGCCGCGTGCCGCGATTTTGCTTTCGGCAACGCGTCACAACAAATACACGTAACGAGCGGCGCAATTTGCATGCCTTGAATGAAATATGCAGGAGGGCGATTGACGTGCGGCGGTGCTATTTAAAATTCCGATCGGAGCGTGCAAAATACAAAATAAACATCATTTTAATAATAATAAAAAAATAACCGACTTAATGACGTTTTATTTCATTCGAGTCATTTATTGGATGAAGATGTTGTTTAATTAAAATATTGGTTACGCCACTGGCATCTGCATATTGATGATAACTACAGATACAGAATAGTTATTAGTACTAGCCGGGAGGAAATTTTGTTCTAGGCTTATTCGCTTACCTCTATATTCATCGACGTTTCATAAATGTATCAATAGCGATTGAACCCATAAGTATTCGTTCTTATAGCAACAATAAACACATTATCTAGAGAATATAGTTACTTTAGATTCTCTCTATTGGAAACACTGAAAAATTAAACAAAAGTTATCATGAAAACTCCTATTCAAGGCTCCGCTATTCAAGGTGTTTGACATTTGTTTTGGCATATTCTGTCACAATGACGTTGTCAATTTAACCATTCAATAGTTTATGGGACCTATAAAGTTTATGGGATGTTGATACGAGCATCAGACTAATAAATAAATATTTATGTATTAGTCTGAGCTTATCCGCATAAAAAAAACTGTGTGTTAGGGAAGAAATCAGTTGAAATAAAAAAATAAATAGATCAGGGATGAGCAACCTTTTTTTTACAACGGGCAAGGTACAAATTTTAAAATGTTCTGTGCTCCGCATGTAAAAAACTTATTTATTTATTTATTTAATAAATTATGAAATTAAGTTAACACGCCGCAGGGTACAATGAGGCTACGGGATACGTATGAATTATTAAAAGTCAAATTGTAAAATTTCTCAAGGGTCGCATGCGGCCCAAGGGCCGCAAGTTGTTCATCCCTGCTCTAAATATAGGGCCGTTTTCCCAAATATTAAAACTAGGCATTGTCGAAAAAATAAAATCGAATTACTATAGAAACAAACCAAGAAAATTTCTAAACTGGCTCTACTCATTCTAAAAGGTACCTTACACGGTCAATATTACTGTCAATATTTTAGAATAATGACAGTATTACTGTACGATAACTTGTTTAAAATGTTCATTATTCTAAAATATTGCCAGTATTACATATCGTGTAAGGTATAGTAATGATGGAATGAAGACAATACTGATGTTTATCCGGATAATAAATTACTTGATAAATATAAAAGGAAGATTGAAGAAAATATTGACAGTACTAGTATTGACAGTATTATTGACCGTGTAAGGTGCCTTTAAAGGTCGTTTTATACAAGACAATTTCTTAGTTCAAAAGTTGTTCAAGAAATTAATTCATATATGCTCCTCCCATACAATTTGTCCTTGATTGTTTTTGAGGAGTAAAAATCAACAATTACAATATTAAGTTATTTTGTATAGTATATCTTTAAATTAACTAATTCAATCACGCCTTCAGGCATAGATCCTGTTGATAGTCAAGGATGTTGCATACATTATTAATACAATTATCTTTCCGTGTGTTACAAATTAACAATGCTTCTTAGGTTACAACTACGCCAAGCAGCCGCTCAAACTATTATGTTCCCCAGGGCCATTGTTATAAGTTTATATTAAACGCATCTGTTAGTATAATGTTCTTCCTCTTAAAATGTGTTTTCTTTACAAAACTTAGAATGTTAAAAACAAATCACGCGGAGAACATTATAAACTAATTACATATTAAACTTTTACACATATACTAGCTGGAAATTAACTAGCAAATCAATTCAATAAAACCTTTATTTATGAGTATTGCAAAAATTACTTGATTTTTAATTTTAAATTGCCAAATTTTAATGAAAGTGTCAATTTTTTTTAGACCATTTTTGAATGAGCAATTGACAATTTTCTATGGCGTCATTGCTCATTCAAAAATATATTTTTGTTAAAATTATATGTTACCCATTTATCTATGTTTATAATCACGCATAATTCGTTAAATTGCCTCAAATAATGAGGCTACAATCGATAAAACTTCATATAATAAAATATACGAATTATATATGTTTCTAGAAATAGATGATTGGGTAACATATAAATATTTAAAAAATATCCTAATATTCTAATCTAAATATTTAATACTTTTTTAAATTTTGTATGTAGGTAATAAATAGTATTCTTATATGAACTCTCATCAACTTGCCTCAATAATTGAGGCAATTGAACATCTTTATATAGTTAATAGTTTTTATAAATATAGTTAAATGGGTAACATATAATTATTTCAAAAATATCCAAAATTCAATCATTTAATGAATTTTTTATGCAGGTAACAGTAATCTTATATGAACTTTTATCAACTGTAACCTCATTATTTGAGGCAATTTAACCAATTAGATGTGTTTATAGACATGAAAGAGTAATATAAAATATATCAACTTTTATCGACTATAGCCTCAATAACGAAGGCAATTTAACGAACTATATGTTTTTATAAACATAGATAAATGAGTAACATATAAATATTTAAAAAATATCCTAATATTCTAATCTAAATATTTAATACTTTTTTAAATTTTGTATGTAGGTAATAAATAGTATTCTTATATGAACTCTCATCAACTTGCCTCAATAATTGAGGCAATTGAACATCTTTATATAGTTAATAGTTTTTATAAATATAGTTAAATGGGTAACATATAATTATTTCAAAAATATCCAAAATTCAATCATTTAATGAATTTTTTATGCAGGTAACAGTAATCTTATATGAACTTTTATCAACTGTAACCTCATTATTTGAGGCAATTTAACCAATTAGATGTGTTTATAGACATGAAAGAGTAATATAAAATATATCAACTTTTATCGACTATAGCCTCAATAACGAAGGCAATTTAACGAACTATATGTTTTTATAAACATAGATAAATGAGTAACATATAAATATTTAAAAAATATCCAAAATCCAATTATATAATATAATTTATTGTTACCTGCATACAAAATTCAAAAAAGTATTAAATTATCGGATTTTCGATATTTTTTTAATATTTATATGTTACTCATTTATCTATGTTTATAAAGACATATAGTTCGTTAAATTGCCTTCGTTATTGAGGCTATAGTCGATAAAAGTTGATATAAGAATACTGTTAGCTGCATTAAAAAATCAAAAAAGTATTAAGTGATTGGATTTTGGATATTTTTGAGATATTTATATGTTGCCCATTGAATTATGTTTAGAAAGACATATAATTCGTTAAATTGCCTCAAATAATGAGGCTTCAGTTGATAAAAGTTCATATAAGAATACTGTTACGTACATAAAAAAAATCAAAATGTATTAAATATTTAGATTTTGGATATTTTTAAAATATTTATATGTTATTCATTAATCTATTTCTATAAATACATATAATTGGTTAAATTGCCTCAAATAATGAGACTACAGTCGATACAAGTTCATATAAGAATACTGTTAGCTGCATTAAAAAATCAAAAAAGTATTAAATGATTGGATTTTGGATATTTTTGAGATATTTATATGTTGCCCATTGAATTATGTTTAGAAAGACATATAATTCGTTAAATTGCCTCAAATAATGAGGCTTCAGTTGATAAAAGTTCATATAAGAATACTGTTACGTACATAAAAAAAATCAAAATGTATTAAATATTTAGATTTTGGATATTTTTAAAATATTTATATGTTATTCATTAATCTATTTCTATAAATACATATAATTGGTTAAATTGCCTCAAATAATGAGGCTACAGTCGATACAAATTCATATAAGAATACTGTTACCTACATAAAAAATTCAAAAAAGTATTAATTGATTGTATTTTAGATATTTTTGAGATAATTATATGTTACCCATTTAATTATGTTTATAAAGACATACAATTTGTTAAATTACCTCAAATATTGAGGCTTCAGTGGAAAAAAGTTCATATAAGTATACTGTTACCTACATAATAAAATCAAAAAAGTAATAAATGATTGGAATTTGGATATTTTCGAGATATTTAGTAGCGAATAAATTCAATAAAACCATATAATAGGGTTGTCATGTGAAAAAATTGTCAATGGAGTCATTGCTCATTCAAAAATGGTCGAAAAATATTAATTTTCATTAAAAATTGGCAATTTAAAATAAAAAATCTAGTAAACTTTGCAAAAATTACAGGATTTTTCCAAAGATTACTCGATTTTTAATTTTTAATGAAAGTGTCAATTATTTTCGACCAATTTTGAATGAACAATCAATCAAATTTTTTCAAAAGACAACCCTATTTTATGTTTTTATTGAATTTATTTGCTACTAAATATCTTGAAAATATCCAAAATTCAATCATTTATTACTTTTTTGATTTTATGATTACGATTTTTGAATGATAAATAAAGGTTTTATTGAATTTATTCTTCTACTTAATTTCCACCCAGTATACAAGTCAACAAATAATGTCTTGACTTGGTGCAAATATTTTTTTCCAAAATGTTGAATTTTAATTGTCCATATTTAATGCGATTCCTTGGTATCCTAGAAAAACGATAAGGTAAATAACAGTAAAAAACGTTTTACATACACATACAATGATAATGGTTTCTGAGAGGGCATTGTAAACTGCAACTCTAATCTAAAGAAGCTGCGAATTTCGGTGAATTACGATGAGGTATACCGGTTTCTAAGAAATATTATAATTTATCTACGTGTAAAGTGTTATTTGTGATGTCATTACTATGAGATCACAAATAACAATTTACACCTATATAAATATCATATTTCTTAGAAATCGGTATACCTCATACCTCATCGTAATTCACCAATATCATCCTGGAAAATATATTTAAGAGGGCCGAATTCACGTTCTAACGCATGCTATAAATACGAATATTAACGAATTATATGTCTTCATAAACATAGTTAAATGGGCAATATATAAATATCTCAAAAATATCCAAAATCCAATCATTTAATACTTTTTTGAATTTTTTATGCAGGAAACTGGGGGTTCTTATATGAACTTTTGTCAACTCTAGCCTCAATTATTGAGGTAATTTAATAAATTATATGACTTTATAAACATAGATAGATGGGTAACATATAAATGTCTCAAAAATATTCAAAATTCAATCATTTAATACCTTTTTGAATTTTGTATGCAGGTAAAAGTTTTCCTTTATGAACTTTTATCGACTGTAACTTCAATAATTGAGGTAATTTAACGAATTATATGTCTTTATAAACATATACAAATGGGTAATTTATAAATATCTCAAAAATATCCAAAATCCAATAATTTATTACTTTTTTGATTTTATTATGTAGGTAACAGTATTTTTATATGAACTTTTATCGACTGCGGCCTCAATAGTTGAGGTAATTTAATAAATTATACGTCTTTATAAATATAGATAAATGAGCAACATATAAATGTTTCAAAAATTTCCAAACGGCAATTATTTATTACTTTTTTGATTTTTTATATAAGTAATAGTATTCTTATATGGACTTTTATCGACTATAGCCTCAATATTTGAGGTAATTTAACGAATTATATGTCTTGATAAAGTTAAATGGATAACACATAAATATCTCAAAAATATCCAAAATCCAATAATTTAATACTTTTTTGAGATTCTTTCTATTGAACTTTGCACAACACTCTTATCATTAGTTTTCTACGATTTAATTAATTTCATTGATTATTGTAAAGTTAATTCGCAGAAAATTGTGGGAAACAATGTACTGCAGAGTTCAAGTTGTTTGAAACAGTGGACGGGCATAGTTTGATTGGTATGGACTCCCCGGCCACCCCACCTTTGTTCGTATAGTTTTTTTCAATGGATACAAAGGCTTTATATTGTTTAAACAATTCCAGGAAGAATGTTATCCCATGGAAAAACTATGCGAGCAGAGGTGGGGTGGGTGGGGGGCCCCTACCAACCTAACTATGCCCGTCCACTATTTCAAACGGCTTGAACTCTGCAAAACAGTGTTACTCGTAACTTTCAATGATTTAATTAACTTCATTAATTAATGTAAAGTTAATTCATAGAAAATTGTTGGAAACAATGTACTGCAGAGTTCAAGTTGTTTGAAACAGTGGACGGGCATAGTTTCATTGGTATGGGCCCCCCGCCCACCCCACCTTTGTTCGTATAGTTTTTTTCAATGGATACAAAGGCTTTATATTGTTTAAACAATTCCAGGAAGAATGTTATCCCATGGAAAAACTATGCTAGCAGAGGTGGGGTGGGTGGGGGGCCCCTACCAACCTAACTATGCCCGTCCACTATTTCAAACGGCTTGAACTCTGCAGAACACTGTTATTCGTAACTTTCAATGATTTAATTAGCTTCATTAATTATTGTAAAGTTAATTCGTAGAAAATTATGGGAAACAATGTACTGCAGAGTTCAAGTTGTTTGAAACAGTGGACGGTCATAGTTTGATTGGTATGGGCCCCCCGCCCACCCCACCTTTGTTCGCATAGTTTTTTTTCAATGGATACAGAGGCTTTATATTGTTTAAACAATTCCTGGAAGAATGTTATCCCATGGATAAACTATGCGAGCAGAGGTGGGGTGGGTGGGGGGCCCCTACCAACCTAACTATGCCCGTCCACTATTTCAAACGGCTTGAACTCTGCAGAACACTGTTATTCGTAACTTTCAATGATTTAATTAGCTTCATTAATTATTGTAAAGTTAATTCGTAGAAAATTATGGGAAACAATGTACTGCAGAGTTGAAGTTGTTTGAAACAGTAGACGGGCATAGTTTCATTGGTATGGGCCCCCCGCCCACCCCACCTTCGTTCGCATAGTTTTTTTTTCAATGGATACAGAGGCTTTATATTGTTTAAACAATTCCTGGAATAATGTTATCCCATGGAAAAAGTATGCGAGCAGAGGTGGGGTGGGTGGGCGGCCCCTGCCAACCAAACTATGCCCGTCCACTATTTCAAACGGCTTGAACTCTGCAGAACACTGTTATTCGTAACTTTCAATGATTTAATTAGCTTCATTAATTATTGTAAAGTTAATTCGTAGAAAATTATGGGAAACAATGTACTGCAGAGTTCAAGTTGTTTGAAACAGTGGACGGTCATAGTTTGATTGGTATGGGCCCCCCGCCCACCCCACCTTTGTTCGCATAGTTTTTTTTCAATGGATACAGAGGCTTTATATTGTTTAAACAATTCCTGGAAGAATGTTATCCCATGGATAAACTATGCGAGCAGAGGTGGGGTGGGTGGGGGGCCCCTACCAACCTAACTATGCCCGTCCACTATTTCAAACGGCTTGAACTCTGCAGAACACTGTTATTCGTAACTTTCAATGATTTAATTAGCTTCATTAATTATTGTAAAGTTAATTCGTAGAAAATTATGGGAAACAATGTACTGCAGAGTTGAAGTTGTTTGAAACAGTAGACGGGCATAGTTTCATTGGTATGGGCCCCCCGCCCACCCCACCTTCGTTCGCATAGTTTTTTTTTCAATGGATACAGAGGCTTTATATTGTTTAAACAATTCCTGGAAGAATGTTATCCCATGGATAAACTATGCGAGCAGAGGTGGGGTGGGTGGGCGGCCCCTGCCAACCAAACTATGCCCGTCCACTATTTCAAACGGCTTGAACTCTGCAGAACACTGTTATTCGTAACTTTCAATGATTTAATTAGCTTCATTAATTATTGTAAAGTTAATTCGTGGAAAATTGTGGGAAACAATGTACTGCAGAGTTCAAGTTGTTTGAAATAGTGAAAGGGCATAGTTATGTTGGTAGGGGAAAAAAACACTGAATAATTAAACAAAAGGTGTCATCAAATCTCCAATCGCAAACTCAATTGAAGGTGTTTGACATTTGTTTTGGCATATTCGCAATGATGTTGTCAATTTATCCATTCAATAGCTTATGGGACCCATACAGTTTATGGGATATTGGTAAATACGGACATAAGTCCGTAACAGCCCAGAGTGATAAACGAAAACGGCTATTGACTCAATTTATGTGACTAGAGTAATCCCCGCACTATTTTTAATGAATTTTCTCGAAACACTGTTATTTTTATTGTTTTATTGCAATATACATTTTTATAATATACATTTTTATAATATACATTTTTATAGAGTTAATTTAGATTGGCAAATTATGTCCTTACAGAGATAAATGGGTAACATATAAATATCTCAAAAATATCCAAAAAATCCAATCATTTAATACAGCAACAGTATTCTTATATGAACTTTTATCGACTGTGGCCTCAATAGTTGAGGTAATTTAATAAATTATACGTCTTAATAAACATGATAAATGAGTAACATATATACTATATATAATATATATATATATATATATATATATATATATATATATATATAATATATATATATATAATATATATATATATATATATATATATATATATAATATATATAATTTATTAAATTATACATCTTTGTTCTTTTGTAATAATATCTATTACACATTAGTTAACTTTGTAGTCACTAAAATAAATCGTGACTAATTTCATAATTTTTTTGTTACAGTGTGCGGAGCGTGATGCACAAGTACCTGGAGAAGAAAAACGAGGTGAACTTCGACAAGATCTTCCACCAGACGCTAGGTGAGTGTAGGCGGCGGACCGGAAATGACCGGCACGGTCGGCCGCACGCGAGCGTTTGTTATTTCGCGAATTAATGTAAACAATGCGCGCGCGCGCGTTCGCGCTCGTTGGCGATAGGGAAATGTAATTAATATTGGCCGTATCCGGTGACCCGAGGAAAATTATTTTCTCACGTTCTTCGGTATCTATCACACGGCCCAGGCTAATAATAAACAGGAGATTAGATAAGACGCCGTCCTTATTGAATCAAATCAATTGATTCACGATAAGAGGGTGAAAAATGTGCTGTGTAAACTGAACGAGTTGGGTTATCTCATATAAAAAATTCTAGTAAGAAAATACGGTTTAATAGAAATTGAGTTTTAAATAGGATATGTATATAGATACATATATATAGTTCATAGGTTACCAAACACACTAAAAAGTTCTGCAATAAAGGTCGTTTTAGACAAGACAATTTCTTGTTCAGTTCATCAATAAAATTAAACCAGTGATTGTATGTTTCTTTTCGTAGAAACATACTTCTTTGCAAGTAGTACTATGTAATTCAAGACATATTTTTCCTTCAATCAACTTTCGTGCATAAGGTGCTGTCTTGAGGACAGTAATTGCATATAATAACTACTCAAATAAATGTTTTACATATAAATTACCGTCATATTTTATAAATTTCAATACACATAATTTTCTCATGGGGGGCTGCTGTCGTACCGCTCACGAGTCTCGTCAGCAATGTCTCTCGATTTATAAAAGTCCATCATTTTTATTTCTCACCGATCATATAAATATGAAATGTTTGATTCCCTTTAGATCTTTAAAATCCTCTTAGTAGCCAATGTGCGGGTTTTATTTAAATGCCTCCACATTATACGCCGGAAAGAAACCGATATTAAAATTTGCCATTCATGCCGCCCCCGACAGACCGCAATTTCCATTCGGCCGATTCCCCGAACTTTAATTCCATCCCCTGAGGGCGGTGGAAGAAGGAGGCCGGGCGGCGGTAATCGAAAAGTCAATAGCCCCGCTGACGGCGGCGGCGGCAACAAAATGTGCGTACACTACGAACTCTCAATTCATCTATTCGGTATATTATGCACCATAACTCATTTTATTGTAAACCCGTAACTAGATTTAAATATGGTACATGAAAATGTAATCGCTTACCAGTTTCACTGTAGAATTTTCTGTAGCGCACCCAGGGATGGATTATATTTATTTTGAGGCCCTAGATTGTTTCTATACATCTAAAACAACCCACCCTTATGCTTATGCCAGGAAATAATTCTCCAACCAGTGCTAAACACTCGCTTTTCGTCGAAATAATTCCCGTATACATATGGAACTAGAGCGGGCGGCGTGTTAATAATATTGAAACTCTCGCGCCGGGTTTTTATTGGATACGCGCGTAATTTAAGACGACTGTTCGCGATTTATTTAAATCCGGCTTCGTTAAAATGCAACCCTTAACTCGGGCGCTGCGCCGTGTGTTTATTCCACGCCACCGGGATTAATATGAAAATCGGTCTAATCCACTTTACGTGCAACAGATTAAGCGTTTACGGTTGCATGCGCTTTATAAATAATTCAGCTGCGAAATTACACAGCAGGGTCGGCTTGTTTATTTGGCGAGGGCACGAAATATTACAAAAACCATAATTATCATCCGAGTGAAATTTAATTAAATAAATCCACAATTTTATATGATACAAATTGAATGCACTTCAACTCTGTTAAGTTATTCATATCGCTCGGTTGTGCACTTGACTGCGTTCTTAACCGCGGGGCCTGCAAAATTGTTTGAAGTTAAGTAATTTGCTCAATGTTCTGTTTGTTACTCGTGGGCGGTATTTACACTGCTGCAAGTTGTAAACAGTGGAAATTGCTTGGTTGTTCTAAAAAGGTTGCAATTGGCTAAATTCTGGAGGCTTTCAATATTGGAATTGCTCGGAATTCAATCTATAGTTGCAATACCGCAAAAGTCGATTATAGGAAATAATCTTCTTCTTCATTTACCGCTACAGTCCTTGCTTGACAATCATTCGCAGCACTCGCCCAGTTTCTCACGTACATTGTTTCTGCAAATGTTGGAAAATAGGAGAAAATGGCGTCCTCCGTCTCGTACTAAGCCTGAGTTTGATCCCCAGCTTGGAACGAATTTTCGCGAATCACCTTTCACAGTTTTTCAGAGGTTTTCTGTGAAGTTAAGGTAAATACCGGGTGATTAAACTCCTCTGAGCTTCTCCCTTGACTGGCGGAAAAGCCTCATAGTCTATAAAAATAGAAGTTTTTTCTTTTGGGAGAAAATGTGTGCTCATGTTGGAAAATATGAGAAAATGTGAAAAAATGTGTAAAAATTTGCGAGAACTTAGTAAAATGTGAGAACATGTGGGAAAATTTAAGCAAACAGCGGAAAATGTGAGAAAAGTAAGGAAAACGTGGACAAATGTGAAAATATTAAGGAAATATGGGAAAATGAAAACATGAAAAAAATGGGGTAAACTGTCCACATTTACCCCATTTTTTTCATGTTTTCATTTTCCCATATTTCCTTAATATTTTCACATTTGTCCACGTTTTCCTTACTTTTCTCACATTTTTCGCTGTTTGCTTAAATTGATGTGAAAAAATTGAGGAAATATGGGAGAATGAAAATGTGGAAAAAATCTGGTAAACGTGAAAAAATATGAAAATAAACGTAAATCGTACCGAAATATCATAAATTTTGATTTAATATTAATTAAGTCATCCCGAAAGTCGTGACCAGATATTTTGAGTTGAAAATGGGGCGATAGGCCTCATAGTTTGGGAACCTATGATCCAACATGTATTTAAGTCGGCCATCCTCGTTACGCGATCTATTCTTACATTGTATTTACGCCGCGTGTCGATTGTGTGGTAAAATTAGCAACTAGTTTTTGATTAATGGGCGCCCGCCGAAAATGATTCGCACACCAAGTCCGATCAAAAAGTGTGCGCTCGCTCACACTCTCTCCCTCTCTGTGTGTATATGTGTGTGTTTGTTCGCCGATCTAAATCCGTCGCGGAATGCACAAATAAAACTGAAAAATGGTTTTGAAAGGGTAGGCGGGAGCGGAGAGAGAGATCGACGGATCGTTCGCAGCTTGCGTCCGATATCGCCCGCTTTCACGCTACCGATATAAGCGGGGAGTTGGTAATTACTGCTATAATAAGGCGACCGGATTATTCGCAGCACAGCTGCTGCAGATGAGCTGTTTTTTATTTTATTTCCTCCATTCAATTGATCACAAGAGAGATTTGCATTTAATAAAAAAATTAAAACGTTTTGTTTATGAAATAAATAAAATAAGAAAACGCACGGCGTCACTATCAATCTTCCTGTCGGGCGAGTCTGTTCAGAGTGCGATAAGCCTTCAAAAAAAAAAAAAATGTGAAAGTTTGCAAAAAATATATGCGCCCCATTTCCTGGCGCCACGGTGATCGATAACCGCGAATGATGAAGACGCGATGGGGGAATGGGTTTATGAAAACATAGGACGCTGTCGATAGCTCGGCGGCACGAATGATGGGATTTGTTTATTTTGGAAGGGGCGGCGGCGGACCTGCACCGAATTCCCGATTACTGCGAACGATGGACGTACGGCGGGCACGATATCAAACAATCTCAGGAAAAGTTATTTCCTTCTGCCATGAAACGTTTAGCGATAACTTTATCTATATTGCAAATAAAAACGGGCTGAGAGAGTGATGAGGTTATAGCACAAGTTTCACGATTTCGGATAGCAGATTTATATTTTATATATATATTTTATATATATATATATATATATATATATATATATATATATATATCCCATTTTTTACTGTGGATTTGGATGCTATAACTAATAGTATGAGGGATTTGCCTGAAACATTTTTTTCTGTTCATGTTATATGGCGCTGTAATTGATAAAAAAAAATTTTTTCATTCCTTTTTTCATTACCTAACATTGTATGTCCTCCTCCTCCACACTAAAACCACTCGTCAATTTCCTCTATCATGTCCCAATCTACGTCTACTAGTTAAATCTTGTAGACGTAGGATGTGAAAAACATGAAATCGTCAGAGGGGTATAGTTTAATTTTTGTAATAAAAATGTTATTGTATGTTGTCAATCAATAGTCTTTAAGGTGCTAATTAAAAATACCAAAATACGTCACTGGTTACCAATAACTAGTTTTAATTCAGTTTAATTTTTAGATTTCTGTCCCCCCGTATTCACCAACATTCCAAAAATGTATCAATAACTATTGAACCCATAAGTATTCGTTGTTATAGTAACAATAAACACATTATCTATGGAATGTAGTTACTTTAGATTTTCTCTATTGGAAACACTGAATAATTAAACAAAAGGTGCCATGAATCACAAGCGCTATTCAGGGTATTTGATATTTGTTTCGGTTATTTCTGTCACAATGACGTTTTCAATGTGTCCATTCAATACCTTATGGGACCTATACAGTTTATGCTATTTTGATGAATACGGGAATTTAACTTTTAACAAACTCAGTGGTATGCGTCAGGACTGAAATAGATAACAACCAGCGACTTCATATCATTAATAAGAATCTTGAGAACTAAAAACTAATACAAGTATCATTTGTTACAGGCTTTCTACTCTTCCGGGACTTCTGTGACAACGTCTCCGAGGACCCAGTGCCCCAATTGAGGTTCTACGAGGAGGTACGTTAAACACAATGCGCTCTCGGATTTTCATATCTATTGCCGCGTTTCTAAAATTGTAAAGCCCACTGTTCTACTTTTCACTCTACTTATTGTTTCGGTCCCTTAATCCATTCGACGGGCTGTCGGAAGCCCAGGCGTTCGTCCACGACGTTCGATTCGCCAACAACACAATCAGAGCTCGGGCTCTCTTTGTTTCGCGCGTCAGACAATGCCGCCGCCACCACCGCCGCAGTCACAAAACGCGATAAGTTTGAAACGGCGTCCGTGTGCGTGCCACCACGCACTTGTTATAGCCGGCGATCGATTTGGTGCGGACGCGGGAAAATCATGCGATCGGCTCAGTGCTGCTTGGGGCGGGTCAGTGCCCAGGGGAGGACACAAACTTATCCCCCTTTTTTTTAACGATTTTCAAGACACTATAATGTCATGATAAACAATACGAGCCTTTATATATATATAAAGTTATGCCTCATGGGAGTGTATGGATGACTAGTAGAAAGCGTTGAACTTACTCGAAACAAAGTTAGCCAGAGGTAAGATTTTTTAACTCAAAATTTGAGGAAGCCAATGAGTTATTGGTCTATACACAACTCGAGCTTTATGGGACCTATAAACTTAAATACGGGCATAAGACGAAGACGCTAGTATGCGATATTATGGTATATAGTAAATGGTTGTGTGTCTTCTTTTACTTCAGACCACAGTTTTCTTTTTCAAAAATAAGCCTGATTTTGTCTAAAAAAAATGTCTACGTTGTAGGTAATGAAGACGTTTATTCATCTTCTATTGGCCTACACCAGTCTTCTTCAACCTTTATTACCCCATGGGGACACTTTTTGAGATAATTTTTTTTTCTGGAACCCTTCATTCAGTAACACATCCAACATAGTGCCTTAGCCGATGATCTTACGCTGTCAACGTAGATCTGTCCACCTCTATCATCTCTTCATTAGTAATGTCTATTTGTATTTTTATGTTCATGTATTTTTGTTGTGGTTAGTGATATTGAAGAGCAGTTTTTTTTTGTGAGGAAAATGCCAATAAACGTCTTTTTTTTAGAATGTGATCCGATTTTCGATTTTCCTATAAGCAAAACGATTTCTTTTTAATATTATTTTCATATCTACTATTCTCAGTAGTAGTTACTGTTTTTGTTACAATAGGTAACTAGCTATCGACCTTCAAAGTTCTTCTGCCTCGTATTAATGTATGTGTAGGTGCGTGTTAAGACTAGCATTCCCATTGAATATGATTTGTAACTTTATCAAACTGCATGCAACTTCTAATTGTAAGTCACTCTGTTCTCATTCCATTTCTAGGCAACGCCGTTTGCGCTTCTGTGGCAATTTAATCCTGCCCGTCTTAAACCGACGAGCTATTGATTTTCTTGCGGAGATGCCCGCGTCCGCTTAATAGGACACGTTGGATAATATTATAGCTATTATCAGTCATTGTTTTTATCTTCTAGGAAATATTTCTGTAGCTCTTACCGTCAGCAAATCTGAAAATGTTGAATTTTCATGCATTTTCTCGGTATAAACTCTTTAGCGTCTGTATTTAAAATCTTAGAGGGATGGTTTATGTATCAAAATGTAGAGTATTTCTAGCCCAACATATTGAGGCTTAGGCACTTTTCTCTAGCTCGTACCGTTTTCGCGCTATGACGGCTAGCAAATCTGAAAATGTTGAATTTTCATGAATTTTTTCGGTTTAAACTCAGTAGCGTTTGTATTTAAAATCTTAGAGGGATGGTTTATATATCAAAATGTAGAGTATTTCTAGCCCAACATATTGAGGCTTAGGCACTTTTCTCTAGCTCTTACCATTTTCGCGCTATGACCGTCAGCAAATCTGAAAATGTTGAATTTTCATGCATTTTCTCGGTTTAAACTCGGTAGCGTCTGTATTTAAAATGTTAGAGGGATGGTTTATATATCAAAATGTAGAGTATTTTTAGCCCAACATATTGAGGCTTAGGCACTTTTCTCTAGCTCTTACCGTTTTCGCGCTATGACCGTCAGCAAATTTGAAAATATTGAATTTCCCTGTATTTTCTCGGTTTAAACTCGGTAGCGTCTGTATTTAAAATGTTAGAGGGATGGTTTATATATCAAAATGTGGAGTATTTCTAGCCCAACATATTGAGGCTTAGGCACTTTTCTCTAGCTCTTATAGTTTTCGCGCTATGACCGTCCGAAAATCTGAAAATGTTGAATTTTCATGCATTTTCTCAGTTTAAACTCGATAGCGTCTGTATTTAAAATACTAGAGGGATGGTTTATATATCAAAATGTAGAGTATTTCTAGCCCAACATATTGAGGCTTAGGCACTTTTCTCTAGCTCGTACCGTTTTCGCGCTATGACGGCTAGCAAATCTGAAAATGTTGAATTTTCATGAATTTTTTCGGTTTAAACTCAGTAGCGTTTGTATTTAAAATCTTAGAGGGATGGTTTATATATCAAAATGTAGAGTATTTCTAGCCCAACATATTGAGGCTTAGGCACTTTTCTCTAGCTCTTACCATTTTCGCGCTATGACCGTCAGCAAATCTGAAAATGTTGAATTTTCATGCATTTTCTCGGTTTAAACTCGGTAGCGTCTGTATTTAAAATGTTAGAGGGATGGTTTATATATCAAAATGTAGAGTATTTTTAGCCCAACATATTGAGGCTTAGGCACTTTTCTCTAGCTCTTACCGTTTTCGCGCTATGACCGTCAGCAAATTTGAAAATATTGAATTTCCCTGTATTTTCTCGGTTTAAACTCGGTAGCGTCTGTATTTAAAATGTTAGAGGGATGGTTTATATATCAAAATGTGGAGTATTTCTAGCCCAACATATTGAGGCTTAGGCACTTTTCTCTAGCTCTTATAGTTTTCGCGCTATGACCGTCCGAAAATCTGAAAATGTTGAATTTTCATGCATTTTCTCAGTTTAAACTCGATAGCGTCTGTATTTAAAATACTAGAGGGATGGTTTATATATCAAAATGTAGAGTATTTCTAGCCCAACATATTGAGGCTTAGGCACTTTTCTCTAGCTCTTACCGTTTTCGCGCTATGACGGCTAGCAAATCTGAAAATGTTGAATTTCCATGCATTTTCTCGGTTTAAACTCGGTAGCGTTTGTATTTAAAATCTTAGAGGGATGGTTTATATATCAAAATGTAGAGTATTTCTAGCCCAACATATTGAGGCTTAGGCACTTTTCTCTAGCTCTTACCGCTTTCGCGCTATGACCGTCAGCAAATCTGAAAATGTTGAATTTTCATGCATTTTCTTGGATTAAACTCGGTAGCGTCTGTATTTAAAATCTTAGAGGGATGGTTTATATATCAAAATGTAGAGTATTTCTAGCCCAACATATTGAGGCTTAGGCACTTTTCTCTAGCTCTTACCGTTTTCGCGCTATGACGGCCAGCAAATCTGAAAATGTTGAATTTTCATGCATTTTCTCGGTTTAAACTCGGTAGCGTCTGTATTTAAAATGTTAGAGGGATGGTTTATATATCAAAATGTAGAGTATTTCTAGCCCAACATATTGAGGCTTAGGCACTTTTCTCTAGCTCTTACCGTTTTCGCGCTATGACCGTCAGCAAATCTGAAAATGTTGAATTTTCATGCATTTTCTCGGTTTAAACTCGGTAGCGTCTGTATTTAAAATGCTAGAGGGATGGTTTATATATCAAAATGTAGAGTATTTCCAGCCCAATATATTGAGGCTTAGGCACTTTTCTCTAGCTCTTACCGTTTTCGCGCTATGACGGCCAGCAACTCTGAAAATGTTGAATTTTCATGCATTTTCTCGGTTTAAACTCGGTAGCGTCTGTATTTAAAATACTAGAGGGATGGTTTATATATCAAAATGTAGAGTATTTCTAGCCCAACATATTGAGGCTTAGGCACTTTTCTCTAGCTCTTACCGTTTTCGCGCTATGACCGTCAGCAAATCTGAAAATGTTGAATTTTCATGCATTTTTTCGGTTTAAACTCAGTAGCGTTTGTATTTAAAATCTTAGAGGGATGGTTTATATATCAAAATGTAGAATATTTCTAGCCCAACATATTGAGGCTTAGGCACTTTTCTCTAGCTCTTACCGTTTTCGCGCTATGACCGTCAGCAAATCTGAAAATGTTGAATTTTCATGCATTTTCTCGGTTTAAACTTGGTAGCGTCTGTATTTAAAATCTTAGAGGGATGGTTTATATATCAAAATGTAGAGTATTTCTAGCCCAACATATTGAGGCTTAGGCACTTTTCTCTAGCTCTTACCGTTTTCGCGCTATGCCCGTCAGCAACTCTGAAAATGTTGAATTTTCATGCATTTTCTCGGTTTAAACTCGGTAGCGTCTGTATTTAAAATGTTAGAGGGATGGTTTATATATATCAAAATGTAGAGTATTTCCAGCCCAACATATTGAGGCTTAGGCACTTTTCTCTAGCTCTTACAGTTTTCGCGCTATGCCCGTCAGCAACTCTGAAAATGTTGAATTTTCATGCATTTTTTCGGTTTAAACTCAGTAGCGTTTGTATTTAAAATCTTAGAGGGATGGTTTATATATCAAAATGTAGAATATTTCTAGCCCAACATATTGAGGCTTAGGCACTTTTCTCTAGCTCTTACCGTTTTCGCGCTATGCCCGTCAGCAACTCTGAAAATGTTGAATTTTCATGCATTTTTTCGGTTTAAACTCAGTAGCGTTTGTATTTAAAATCTTAGAGGGATGGTTTATATATCAAAATGTAGAATATTTCTAGCCCAACATATTGAGGCTTAGGTACTTTTCTCTAGCTCTTACCGTTTTCGCGCTATGACCGTCAGCAAATCTGAAAATGTTGAATTTTAATGCATTTTCTCGGTTTAAACTCTTTAGCGTCTGTATTTAAAATCTTAGAGGGATGGTTTATATATCAAAATGTAGAGTATTTCTAGCCCAACATATTGAGGCTTAGGTACTTTTCTCTAGCTCTTACCGTTTTCGCGCTATGACCGTCAGCAAATCTGAAAATGTTGAATTTTAATGCATTTTCTCGGTTTAAACTCTTTAGCGTCTGTATTTAAAATCTTAGAGGGATGGTTTATATATCAAAATGTAGAGTATTTCTAGCCCAACATATTGAGGCTTAGGCACTTTTCTCTAGCTCTTACCGTTTTCGCGCTATGACCGTCAGCAAATCTGAAAATGTTGAATTTTCATGCATTTTCTCAGTTTAAACTCGATAGCGTCTGTATTTAAAATACTAGAGGGATGGTTTATATATCAAAATGTAGAATATTTCTAGCCCAACATATTGAGGCTTAGGCACTTTTCTCTAGCTCTTACCGTTTTCGCGCTATGACCGTTAGCAAATCTGAAAATGTTGAATTTTAATGCATTTTTTCGGTTTAAACTCAGTAGCGTTTGTATTTAAAATCTTAGAGGGATGGTTTATGTATCAAAATGTAGAATATTTCTAGCCCAACATATTGAGGCTTAGGTACTTTTCTCTAGCTCTTACCGTTTTCGCGCTATGACCGTCAGCAAATCTGAAAATGTTGAATTTTAATGCATTTTCTCGGTTTAAACTCTTTAGCGTCTGTATTTAAAATCTTAGAGGGATGGTTTATATATCAAAATGTAGAGTATTTCTAGCCCAACATATTGAGGCTTAGGTACTTTTCTCTAGCTCTTACCGTTTTCGCGCTATGACCGTCAGCAAATCTGAAAATGTTGAATTTTCATGCATTTTCTCGGTTTAAACTCGGTAGCGTTTGTATTTAAAATCTTAGATTGATGGTTTATATATCAAAATGTAGAGTATTTTTAGCCCAACATATTGAGGCTTAGGTACTTTTCTCTAGCTCTTACCGTTTTCGCGCTATGACCGTCAGCAAATCTGAAAATGTTGAATTTTCATGCATTTTCTCGGTTTAAACTCGGTAGCGTCTGTATTTAAAATCTTAGAGGGATGGTTTATATATCAAAATGTAGAGTATTTCTAGCCCAACATATTGAGGCTTAGGCACTTTTCTCTAGCTCTTACCGTTTTCGCGCTATGGCCGTCAGCAAATCTGAAAATGTTGAATTTTCATGCATTTTCTTGGTTTAAACTCGGTAGCGTCTATATTTAAAATGCTAGAGGGATGGTTTATATATCAAAATGTAGAGTATTTCTAGTCCAACATATTGAGGCTTAGGCACTTTTCTCTAGCTCTTACCGTTTTCGCGCTATGACGGCCAGCAACTCTGAAAATGTTGAATTTTCATGCATTTTCTCGGTTTAAACTCGGTAGCGTCTATATTTAAAATGCTAGAGGGATGGTTTATATATCAAAATGTAGAGTATTTCTAGCCCAACATATTGAGGCTTAGGCACTTTTCTCTAGCTCTTACCGTTTTCGCGCTATGACCGTCAGCAAATCTGAAAATGTTGAATTTTCATGCATTTTCTCGGTTTAAACTCGGTAGCGTCTGTATTTAAAATGCTAGAGGGATGGTTTATATATCAAAATGTAGAGTATTTCTAGCCCAACATATTGAGGCTTAGGCACTTTTCTCTAGCTCTTACCGTTTTCGCGCTATGACCGTCAGCAAATCTGAAAATGTTGAATTTTCATGCATTTTCTCGGTTTAAACTCGGTAGCGTCTGTATTTAAAATCTTAGATTGATGGTTTATATATCAAAATGTAGAGTATTTTTAGCCCAACATATTGAGGCTTAGGTACTTTTCTCTAGCTCTTACCGTTTTCGCGCTATGACCGTCAGCAAATCTGAAAATGTTGAATTTTCATGCATTTTCTCGGTTTAAACTCGGTAGCGTCTATATTTAAAATGCTAGAGGGATGGTTTATATATCAAAATGTAGAGTATTTCTAGCCCAACATATTGAGGCTTAGGCACTTTTCTCTAGCTCTTACCGTTTTCGCGCTATGAATTTTCATGTATTTTTTAACGAAATCTTGAAATATTTAGTTGTACAGTCGTGTGATCGCTATTAGGAATTTTGTAGAGTGGCAAAAAGATTTTTTTCCTTACTGCCGTCCGTAATTATTTATGAGCAAACAACAGTGGCAATCTCGGTTGATAAAGGGGTGGCGAGATGGAAGGACTTGCGGGCCGAGATTTAATATTTATAACCGCCGTCGTTCTCAAGACGCGTACAACCGCGTTGTTTGCAGTTCACGTTCCTCATCCGGCCAGAAAAGTCGTAATCTAAGGAGAGAATGGGGCCGGGTTGATTAAACGAAAACGCCGCACAGCGAAATAAAAATATTCGTTAAATACCCTGCATGAAAAATTCATATCGCGTATTGCAGGTAGTAAATTTACACAACAAATTTAATGAGGCCGTTCTTGTAATATTACAACAATTAAGCTGCTTATGACTGTTTTTACTGCTGTCGCTCGCGAACCCTAACTAGTAAGAAGCGCGCTGAATTATTAAGTGGGAGTCGTCTTCGTCCGTTAGGGGATAAATTCGCAATATAGGCGATCGCTTAGCAACGGAATAAATGAATTATGAGATCGCTTGTAAAAAGATTTTTGTTTCTGTCTTGTTCCAGATAAAGCAATACGAGAAACTCGAGTGCTCCGAGGAACGGATGAAACAGGCTAGAGATATCTATGATAATTTTATCATGAAGGAACTACTGTCGCATACACACGTAAGTTTTTTTAATCTATTATTTGCCTCTAAAATTCTTGTTTTCATAGGAAAGATCAAACTATACGAAAAAACCATTCATGAATCAATTATAAAATAATGTTAGCACTAATTGTTTGTAATGTAATTAATTCTAGGATTATTCGAAAGAATGCCTGCAGCACGTGCAGAAACACCTGATGAAAAACGACGTGCCTGTCACGCTATTTGAGGTAAGTGCGCGCCCAACTTGAACACATTTAACGGATGTACATTACAATCAGTCATTTGCAGCCTTACATAGAGGAAATCTATAATCAATTAAGGGACGAACCGTTCAGAAAATTTATAGAAAGGTAACTACGTTCAGTTAGTTTATAACGCACTAATCGCTTGTTGTTGTAGTGAAAAGTATACACGATTTTGCCAATGGAAAAATTTAGAACTAAACATACAAGTAAGGAATTGCTATAAGAGTTTTATTGGGTGTATATAATTGGTTTATTTTTTTTTTTTTAGTTAACTATGAACGACTTTAGTGTGCACCGAATAATCGGTCGCGGCGGTTTCGGTGAGGTGTACGGGTGTCGGAAGGCCGATACAGGTAAGATGTACGCGATGAAGTGTTTGGACAAGAAGCGGATCAAAATGAAGCAGGGTGAGACGCTGGCGCTGAACGAGCGCATTATGCTGTCGCTCGTCAGCACCGGCGTCGATTGTCCCTTCATCGTCTGCATGACGTACGCCTTCCACACCCCCGACAAGTTGTGTTTCATCCTCGACTTGATGAACGGCGGCGATCTGCACTATCACCTCAGCCAGCACGGCGTTTTTAATGAGTCCGAGATGAAGTTTTATGCGGCGGAAGTTATACTGGGTAAGATATATTACTAATTGGTCGTCAGTCCTCTTGGGAAGTTTAGGAATTTTGGTTTTTGGTTGGGCTAACAAATATATTTGTATACCCATGAATAGAAAGTTATAAAAACTTAAGGTATTACATGAATTAGAGTTTAATTAATATGATCATGTAATGTGAAGTGGTGGGATCAAATTGATTTTCTGGAAATCAAGTATGTCCTTTCATCATCCAGTGCGAATGATTTTGAGTTACCCAATACTTGGTATTATGCCTAGTTCAAATGGAATGTTGATTAATTGGAAAACAAAACGCGCGTCAGAGGTATCCGATTTTCAGTGATATTATTCATCAATGTTTCACAGAATTAAACCCGATGATCGCTTTGAACGTCGTTCAATTCGCACACGAAGCAAATTTCGTAAGAATGGAACTTTTCGTGTTTCAAAGAAGAAGCAAATAAATAATCAATTATCGCAAACTAGATGTATATTAATACTCTAAATCTGAGTTGAACGGACATTAGTCTACACATGTTCATCTTCTTTTCATTTTACTCTCTGTTGATGTATGATCAACAGTAGGTAAGCCTAATTAATATTGACGTTTTTCTTCTCAAACTTTTTATTTATAGAAGGGACTATTATATTATATTTCCAATAAAAGGTGTATTCAATGCAATCTCAGAAATCTGTGGTTGCTATGACGTCAATGCGATGATTATAGAATTGTATACTGGAATAGGTTGTTTTTGCCTGAGGTTTTTCCCCAAACACTCTGTTTTAATTTGAATTAAATTATTCCATACTTCTAAGACACTTTGTATGATATTGACAATATTATATCTGTGGCTATTTGCCAAAAAATGATTGTCTATTTAAATTATTCTACTTACTTTTAACTCGATATAACGAATTTAATTATTATTTATGTTTCTTACTTTCAGGTTTAGAACACATGCATAGACGATATATCGTGTACCGCGATCTTAAGCCTGCGAATATCCTGCTGGACGAACACGGGCATGTCCGGATATCGGACTTGGGCCTAGCGTGCGATTTCTCGAAGAAAAAGCCTCACGCCAGTGTGTAAGTGCGCCCGCACACAACCCTCGTCCTCGTGTTAATGTCGCTGTTTGATTCTTTGACAGGGGCACGCACGGGTACATGGCGCCGGAAGTGCTCTCCAAAGGCACCGCCTACGACTCCAGCGCGGACTGGTTCAGTTTCGGCTGCATGCTCTACAAACTGCTCAAGGGGCATTCACCCTTCCGCCAGCACAAGACCAAAGACAAGCACGAAATCGATCGGATGACATTGACAATGGTGCGTGAATTAAATACGAGCTGTTTGTGTGTATTGATTCACATAAAATGTTTATTATATTCGTTTTTCATTGCAGAACGTTGAACTGCCGGATTCTTTCAGTAAAGAGCTTAAATTGTTGCTGGAGGGGCTTTTGCAGAGGGACGTTGATAAAAGGCTGGGATGTAAAGGCAATGGGTGAGTTAATTTGCTTCAAATTTTGTAAATATATTTGGAATTACTAAAAAAACTTAGTTTTGAGAGTTTTAGACCTAGAAACTTTGGCTTTAATTATTTAATAAATAAAAATAATATTGAGTAGTATTATGTATATATAGAAATTATATATGATGTTATTTTTTAGTGCCGATGAAGTTAAAGAACACGCATTTTTCGCTGGCATTGATTGGCAGCAGGTGTACCTACAAAAGTACACGCCGCCTCTGATACCACCACGGGGTGAGGTGAACGCCGCCGATGCCTTTGATATAGGATCATTCGACGAGGAAGATACAAAAGGAATCAAGGTGGGGATTTGTTTCGATTTATACGTTTATTTTAATATTAATTCCCGTTTTATTGCAGCTGACTGATGCGGATCAAGAGCTGTACAAGAATTTTCCGCTGGTGATCTCGGAGCGGTGGCAGAACGAGGTCGCCGAAACAGTTTTCGAAACGATCAACTTCGAGGCCGATAAGGCGGAACACAAACGGAAGACCAAGCACAAATACAAGTTCGATTTGGATGAAAAAGGTATTATTTTTTTGTTATGATCCAGACATTTCTATAATAATTCAAGCGCACTTGTAGTATTCAGTATTGTTCGATCGTGATCGTATTGTAAATCTAAGTTTATACAAAGTGCGACGCAAGTTTCGTGCTAATTTGAACGGGACTGCGTTAAGAGAGGTGTACTAGTCTGAGAATGAGGAGAGTCTCATTCGAAGATGTGGTCGGGACGTTTATTTATCAGCCTCAATAACAAAAATACATTAGCTGATGGAGCAACGCGCGTTTGCTGTAGAAACCTACTTTCCAACGAGGGACACTTGCGTGCATCTTCAATATTCTTGTTCCTGGCCCCAAATCAGTTGATTTGTGGATGAAAACTTTCACGAAAAACTGTAAATGTGCAAAGAATGTCCTCAACGCACGATGCGTAAACATGCAGCTCCACTTCGACTTTGATGACTCGTACAAATTGACTGTGATGCAAGAACTCACGCGATTTTGTTGTTCAGTTTTCATCTGTCTGGATTCGTGAATAAACATGCGCTATTGGAGTGTTAGCACTCCAGTAGTGAATGTTTATCCAAGAGGATTTCATACTAAGCCCCTTTATTCCAAACGAATAACTGTTTGGTATGCATTTACATGAGAAAGGATCATTGGGCCATATTTGTTTTGAAGAAAACGAGCATATAGTAAGTGTTAATTCTGACCGATATATCAATATGATTGAAAACTTGTTTCTTCTCAATCTTGAAGAAATAGATGTTGGACCATATTAGACCCCCTGATCTTCTTGAAGGGTACTCTATCCTGATATAGCCCCTTGGGACTACTTTTTATGAGGATTAGTGTAATCCATTATTTACACCGATCGTCCAAGGACCCCAACCCACCTGAAGGAGAAAATTCGCCCAGCAGTAGACCACATACACATCGCTATGCTCGAGTTACTCAGTGTATGGACAATAAACTTACATAACATTTTTAAACCGTGTAATGTTAAATTTCCAATTGTATAGAAAAAAAATATAATAAAATTGATAAATATAATTTTTTGTATTTTATTCACCTTTAATGGGCAGGGATGATAGGGGGTATCAAAGAAAAATATTAAAATATTAAAAAGGCTACAAAAAAAACTTTAAAACATTGCAGAAAAAATTGTCATATCAAATCTGGTACTAATTCACAACATAGAAAGAAAAAAGAAGGAAAAAAAAACTCAAATTTCCAGCAAAATAAAGATTATCATTAGAAAATAATAATAAATATGATAAAAGCATATTAAAAAAAAATAGCAGACAAAAAGAAAGTAAAACAGCCAAAAAAAACAACAAAAAAGACATAAACAATGCCTAGAAGAAGGAACATAAAAAAAATGAATACAGAAAACTTTAAAAGGCAAATAAAAGAGTTTTACTTGAAAAAAAAAACAACAACATTAGAGTAATGAACAACGATGAACGATCCAGGAAATAGCCACCGAATGCAGGGAGACATCCAAAATTGTTTTGTTTTTATACTTTTTTATATTGGTACACATATAAAAAATTATAAACGTAAAACATTTCTTAAAAAAAATGTGCCCCTGATATATATTAAATATTTTATTTTAAGTCGTATTTAAATTCTGTTTCGTGATTCTTGCGGGAGACGTGGACATCGCGAGAAAAACATCGACGCAAATTTCACTTATTTTACTTCGGATAAATAAACCTTGCCGAGGTAACAGCGCGGCCGCCATGACACGCGTCATCGCAAAATTCGCGGGACATAAACGCGCGGGATGTTACGCCTGTAATGGCGGGCGCGCAGTCACCTTCTCGTACGTCATATGTTCCTGATACAAACTATTTTATTTTAAGAGATATTTCGATTCTGTTTCGTGATTCTTGCGGGAAAAGTGGAGATCGCGACAAAACAGTCGACGCAAATTTCACGAATTTTACTCCGGAAAAATAAATCTTGTATCAGGATCACATGGTGTGCGAGGAAGTAACAGCGCGTCCGCCATTAGGCCGCCATTACAGGCGTCATCGCGCGCGAAATTACTCCTGTAATGGCGGGCGCGTAGTCACCTTCTCGTACATCATATGTTCCTGATACAAACTATTTTATTTTAAGAGATATTTCGATTCTGTTTCGTGATTCTTGCGGGAAAAGTGGAGATCGCGACAAAACAGTCGACGCAAATTTCACGAATTTTACTCCGGAAAAATAAATCTTGTATCAGGATCACATGGTGTGCGAGGAAGTAACAGCGCGTCCGCCATTAGCCCGCCATTAGGCCGCCATTACAGGCGTCATCACAAAATTCGCGGCAAATAAAAGCGCGCGAAATTACTCCTGTAATGGCGGACGCGCAGTCACCTTCTCGTACATCATATGTTCCTGATACAAACTATTTTATTTTAAGAGATATTTCGATTCTGTTTCGTGATTCTTGCGGGAAAAGTGGAGATCGCGACAAAACAGTCGACGCAAATTTCACGAATTTTACTCCGGAAAAATAAATCTTGTATCAGGATCACATGGTGTGCGAGGAAGTAACAGCGCGTCCGCCATTAGCCCGCCATTAGGCCGCCATTACAGGCGTCATCACAAAATTCGCGGCAAATAAAAGCGCGCGAAATTACTCCTGTAATGGCGGACGCGCAGTCACCTTCTCGTACATCATATGTTCCTGATACAAACTATTTTATTTTAAGAGATATTTCGATTCTGTTTCGTGATTCTTGCGGGAAAAGTGGAGATCGCGACAAAACAGTCGACGCAAATTTCACGAATTTTACTCCGGAAAAATAAATCTTGTATCAGGATCACATGGTGTGCGAGGAAGTAACAGCGCGTCCGCCATTAGCCCGCCATTAGGCCGCCATTACAGGCGTCATCACAAAATTCGCGGCAAATAAAAGCGCGCGAAATTACTCCTGTAATGGCGGACGCGCAGTCATCTCCTCGGACATCATATGTTCCTGATACAAACTATTTTATTTTAAGAGATATTTCAATTCTGTTTCGTGATTCTTGCGGGAGAAGTGGACATCGCGAGAAAACCGTCGACGCAAATTTCACTTATTTTGCTCCGAATAATTAAATCTTGTATCAGGATCACATGATGTGCGAGGAAGTAACAGCGCGCCCGCCATGACACGCGTCATCGCTAAATTCGCGGGAAATAAATGCGCGCGAAATTACTCCTGTAATGGCGGACGTCATATGCTCCAAATACAAACTATTTTATTTTAAGAGATTTTTCGATTCTGTTTCGTGATTCTTGCCGGAGAAGTGGACATCGCGAGAAAAACATCGACGCAAATTTCATTTCGGATAAATAAATCTTGTATCAGGATCACACGATGTGCGAGGAGGTAACTGCGTGCCCGGCATGACAGGTTGTACTCCTGATTTTACATTCCCTATCAGTTTTATTGCCCAGAAAATAAATAAATACCTCTACATCATATAATCTTGGTCCTTGTAGATTTCGGTCTGTCAATACACCTGAAACATTGCTCGCCCAGTTAAAATAAACAGGAGAGACAAAGTTCAAGCGTGCTGACAGGACACGATAGGAGTTGACCTAGAAATAATATTAATTCACTCACACACATACACAGGCACAGCGAGACACACAATAATTTTGTAATATGTAACATTTGCAGAATCAGATTGCATTCTACATGGGTACATAAAAAAGTTAGGCGGTCCCTGGACGTCAAGTTGGCAGATGAGGTATGCAAAACTCTACCCGAATCGGCTTGAGCTGCATCCAGACTCCACTAAACCCGAGATGGTGTTTATGGATCAAGTGGAGGAAGTCAGTCCGGAGTTGGTGCAGGTGAAGAATGAACAGTGCATCGTCGTCCGCATGAGGGATGGAAAGATTGTACTCACAAATCCTGTAAGCAATATTCTTTGTTTTCCATACCCAAAATTTCAGGTGGATGGGTGTTTCAAGAAATTTAGTTCATTTTATGCTATGTTTAAACTCGGTAGCGTCTGTATTTTAAATGCTAGAGGGATGGTTTATATATCAAAATGTAGAGTATTTCTATCCCAACATATTGAGGCTTAGGCACTTTTCTCTAGCTCTTATAGTTTTCGCGCTATGACCGTCAGCAGATCTGAAATAGTTGAATTTTCATGAATTTTCACGGTTTAAACTCGGTGGCGTCTTTATTTAAAATACTAGAGCGGTGGTTTATATATCAAAATGAAGAGTATTTCTAGCCCAACATATTGAGGCTTAGGCACTTTTCTCTAGCTCTTACCGTTTTCGCGCTATGACTGTCAGCAGATCTGAAATAGTTGAATTTTCATGAATTTTCTCGGTTTAAACTCGGTAGCGTCTGTATTTAAAATACTAGAGCGGTGGTTTATATATCAAAATGAAGAGTATTTCTAGCCCAACATATTGAGGCTTAGGCACTTTTCTCTAGCTCTTATAGTTTTCGCACTATGACCGTCAGCAGATCTGAAATAGTTGAATTTTCATGAATTTTCTTGGTTTAAACTCGGTAGCGTCTTTATTTAAAATACTAGAGCGGTGGTTTATATATCAAAATGAAGAGTATTTCTAGCCCAACATATTGAGGCTTAGGCACTTTTCTCTAGCTCTTATAGTTTTCGCGCTATGACCGTCAGCAGATCTGAAAATTTTGAATTTCCCTGAATTTTCTCGGTTTAAACTCGGTAGCGTCTTTATTTAAAATACTAGAGGGGTGGTTTATATATCAAAATGTAGGGTATTTCTAGCCCAACATATTAAGGCTTAGGCACTTTTCTCTAGCTCTTATAGTTTTCGCGCTATGACCGTCAGCAGATCTGAAATAGTTGAATTTTCATGAATTTTCTTGGTTTAAACTCGGTAGCGTCTTTATTTAAAATACTAGAGCGGTGGTTTATATATCAAAATGAAGAGTATTTCTAGCCCAACATATTGAGGCTTAGGCACTTTTCTCTAGCTCTTATAGTTTTCGCGCTATGACCGTCAGCAGATCTGAAATAGTTGAATTTTCATGAATTTTCTCGGTTTAAACTCGGTAGCGTCTCTATTTAAAATACTAGAGGGGTGGTTTATATATCAAAATGTAGGGTATTTCTAGCCCAACATATTGAGGCTTAGGCACTTTTCTCTAGCTCTTATAGTTTTCGCGCTATGACCGTCAGCAGATCTGAAATTGTTGAATTTACATGAATTTTCTCGGTTTAAACTCGGTAGTGTCTTTATTTAAAATACTAGAGCGGTGGTTTATATATCAAAATGAAGAGTATTTCTAGCCCAACATATTGAGGCTTAGGCACTTTTCTCTAGCTCTTATAGTTTTCGCGCTATGACCGTCAGCAGATCTGAAATAGTTGAATTTTCATGAATTTTCTTGGTTTAAACTCGGTAGCGTCTTTATTTAAAATACTAGAGGGCTGGTTTATATATCAAAATGAAGAGTATTTCTAGCCCAACATATTGAGGCTTAGGCACTTTTCTCTAGCTCTTATAGTTTTCGTGCTATGACCGTCAGCAGATCTGAAATTGTTGAATTTACATGAATTTTCTCGGTTTAAACTCGGTAGTGTCTTTATTTAAAATACTAGAGCGGTGGTTTATATATCAAAATGAAGAGTATTTCTAGCCCAACATATTGAGGCTTAGGCACTTTTCTCTAGCTCTTATAGTTTTCGCGCTATGACCGTCAGCAGATCTGAAATAGTTGAATTTTCATGAATTTTCTTGGTTTAAACTCGGTAGCGTCTTTATTTAAAATACTAGAGGGCTGGTTTATATATCAAAATGAAGAGTATTTCTAGCCCAACATATTGAGGCTTAGGCACTTTTCTCTAGCTCTTATAGTTTTCGTGCTATGACCGTCAGCAGATCTGAAATTGTTGAATTTACATGAATTTTCTCGGTTTAAACTCGGTAGTGTCTTTATTTAAAATACTAGAGCGGTGGTTTATATATCAAAATGAAGAGTATTTCTAGCCCAACATATTGAGGCTTAGGCACTTTTCTCTAGCTCTTATAGTTTTCGTGCTATGACCGTCAGCAGATCTGAAATAGTTGAATTTTCATGAATTTTCTCGGTTTAAACTCGACAGCGTCTTTATTTAAAATACTAGGGGGGTGGTTTATATATCAAAATGAAGAGTATTTCTAGCCCAACATATTGAGGCTTAGGCACTTTTCTCTAGCTCTTATAGTTTTCGCGCTATGACCGTCAGCAGATCTGAAATAGTTGAATTTTCATGAATTTTCTTGGTTTAAACTCAGTAGCGTCTTTATTTAAAATACTAGAGCGGTGGTTTATATATCAAAATGAAGAGTATTTCTAGCCCAACATATTGAGGCTTAGGCACTTTTCTCTAGCTCTTATAGTTTTCGCGCTATGAGCGTCAGCAGATCTGAAATAGTTGAATTTTCATGAATTTTCTTGGTTTAAACTCGGTAGCGTCTTTATTTAAAATACTAGAGGGCTGGTTTATATATCAAAATGAAGAGTATTTCTAGCCCAACATATTGAGGCTTAGGCACTTTTCTCTAGCTCTTATAGTTTTCGCGCTATGACCGTCAGCAGATCTGAAATAGTTGAATTTTCATGAATTTTCTTGGTTTAAACTCGGTAGCGTCTTTATTTAAAATACTAGAGGGCTGGTTTATATATCAAAATGAAGAGTATTTCTAGCCCAACATATTGAGGCTTAGGCACTTTTCTCTAGCTCTTATAGTTTTCGTGCTATGACCGTCAGCAGATCTGAAATTGTTGAATTTACATGAATTTTCTCGGTTTAAACTCGGTAGTGTCTTTATTTAAAATACTAGAGCGGTGGTTTATATATCAAAATGAAGAGTATTTCTAGCCCAACATATTGAGGCTTAGGCACTTTTCTCTAGCTCTTATAGTTTTCGTGCTATGACCGTCAGCAGATCTGAAATAGTTGAATTTTCATGAATTTTCTCGGTTTAAACTCGACAGCGTCTTTATTTAAAATACTAGGGGGGTGGTTTATATATCAAAATGAAGAGTATTTCTAGCCCAACATATTGAGGCTTAGGCACTTTTCTCTAGCTCTTATAGTTTTCGCGCTATGACCGTCAGCAGATCTGAAATAGTTGAATTTTCATGAATTTTCTTGGTTTAAACTCAGTAGCGTCTTTATTTAAAATACTAGAGCGGTGGTTTATATATCAAAATGAAGAGTATTTCTAGCCCAACATATTGAGGCTTAGGCACTTTTCTCTAGCTCTTATAGTTTTCGCGCTATGAGCGTCAGCAGATCTGAAATAGTTGAATTTTCATGAATTTTCTTGGTTTAAACTCGGTAGCGTCTTTATTTAAAATACTAGAGGGCTGGTTTATATATCAAAATGAAGAGTATTTCTAGCCCAACATATTGAGGCTTAGGCACTTTTCTCTAGCTCTTATAGTTTTCGCGCTATGACCGTCAGCAGATCTGAAATAGTTGAATTTTCATGAATTTTCTTGGTTTAAACTCGGTAGCGTCTTTATTTAAAATACTAGAGGGCTGGTTTATATATCAAAATGAAGAGTATTTCTAGCCCAACATATTGAGGCTTAGGCACTTTTCTCTAGCTCTTATAGTTTTCGCGCTATGACCGTCAGCAGATCTGAAATAGTTGAATTTTCATGAATTTTCTTGGTTTAAACTCGGTAGCGTCTTTATTTAAAATACTAGAGCGGTGGTTTATATATCAAAATGAAGAGTATTTCTAGCCCAACATATTGAGGCTTAGGCACTTTTCTCTAGCTCTTATAGTTTTCGTGCTATGACCGTCAGCAGATCTGAAATAGTTGAATTTTCATGAATTTTCTCGGTTTAAACTCGACAGCGTCTTTATTTAAAATACTAGGGGGGTGGTTTATATATCAAAATGAAGAGTATTTCTAGCCCAACATATTGAGGCTTAGGCACTTTTCTCTAGCTCTTATAGTTTTCGCGCTATGACCGTCAGCAGATCTGAAATAGTTGAATTTTCATGAATTTTCTTGGTTTAAACTCAGTAGCGTCTTTATTTAAAACACTAGAGCGGTGGTTTATATATCAAAATGAAGAGTATTTCTAGCCCAACATATTGAGGCTTAGGCACTTTTCTCTAGCTCTTATAGTTTTCGCGCTATGAGCGTCAGCAGATCTGAAATAGTTGAATTTTCATGAATTTTCTTGGTTTAAACTCGGTAGCGTCTTTATTTAAAATACTAGAGGGCTGGTTTATATATCAAAATGAAGAGTATTTCTAGCCCAACATATTGAGGCTTAGGCACTTTTCTCTAGCTCTTATAGTTTTCGCGCTATGACCGTCAGCAGATCTGAAATAGTTGAATTTTCATGAATTTTCTTGGTTTAAACTCGGTAGCGTCTTTATTTAAAATACTAGAGGGCTGGTTTATATATCAAAATGAAGAGTATTTCTAGCCCAACATATTGAGGCTTAGGCACTTTTCTCTAGCTCTTATAGTTTTCGCGCTACGACCGTCAGCAGATCTGAAATAGTTGAATTTTCCTGAATTTTCTCGGTTTAAACTCGGTAGCGTCTTTATTTAAAATACTAGAGCGGTGGTTTATATATCAAAATGAAGAGTATTTCTAGCCCAACATATTGAGGCTTAGGCACTTTTCTCTAGCTCTTATAGTTTTCGCGCTATGACCGTCAGCAGATCTGAAATAGTTGAATTTTCATGAATTTTCTTGGTTTAAACTCAGTAGCGTCTTTATTTAAAATACTAGAGCGGTGGTTTATATATCAAAATGAAGAGTATTTCTAGCCCAACATATTGAGGCTTAGGCACTTTTCTCTAGCTCTTATAGTTTTCGCGCTATGAGCGTCAGCAGATCTGAAATAGTTGAATTTTCATGAATTTTCTTGGTTTAAACTCGGTAGCGTCTTTATTTAAAATACTAGAGGGCTGGTTTATATATCAAAATGAAGAGTATTTCTAGCCCAACATATTGAGGCTTAGGCACTTTTCTCTAGCTCTTATAGTTTTCGCGCTATGACCGTCAGCAGATCTGAAATAGTTGAATTTTCATGAATTTTCTTGGTTTAAACTCAGTAGCGTCTTTATTTAAAATACTAGAGCGGTGGTTTATATATCAAAATGAAGAGTATTTCTAGCCCAACATATTGAGGCTTAGGCACTTTTCTCTAGCTCTTATAGTTTTCGCGCTATGAGCGTCAGCAGATCTGAAATAGTTGAATTTTCATGAATTTTCTTGGTTTAAACTCGGTAGCGTCTTTATTTAAAATACTAGAGGGCTGGTTTATATATCAAAATGAAGAGTATTTCTAGCCCAACATATTGAGGCTTAGGCACTTTTCTCTAGCTCTTATAGTTTTCGCGCTATGACCGTCAGCAGATCTGAAATAGTTGAATTTTCATGAATTTTCTTGGTTTAAACTCGGTAGCGTCTTTATTTAAAATACTAGAGCGGTGGTTTATATATCAAAATGAAGAGTATTTCTAGCCCAACATATTGAGGCTTAGGCACTTTTCTCTAGCTCTTATAGTTTTCGCACTATGACCGTCAGCAGATCTGAAATAGTTGAATTTTCATGAATTTTCTTGGTTTAAACTCGGTAGCGTCTTTATTTAAAATACTAGAGCGGTGGTTTATATATCAAAATGAAGAGTATTTCTAGCCCAACATATTGAGGCTTAGGCACTTTTCTCTAGCTCTTATAGTTTTCGCGCTATGACCGTCAGCAGATCTGAAAATTTTGAATTTCCCTGAATTTTCTCGGTTTAAACTCGGTAGCGTCTTTATTTAAAATACTAGAGGGGTGGTTTATATATCAAAATGTAGGGTATTTCTAGCCCAACATATTAAGGCTTAGGCACTTTTCTCTAGCTCTTATAGTTTTCGCGCTATGACCGTCAGCAGATCTGAAATAGTTGAATTTTCATGAATTTTCTTGGTTTAAACTCGGTAGCGTCTTTATTTAAAATACTAGAGCGGTGGTTTATATATCAAAATGAAGAGTATTTCTAGCCCAACATATTGAGGCTTAGGCACTTTTCTCTAGCTCTTATAGTTTTCGCGCTATGACCGTCAGCAGATCTGAAATAGTTGAATTTTCATGAATTTTCTCGGTTTAAACTCGGTAGCGTCTCTATTTAAAATACTAGAGGGGTGGTTTATATATCAAAATGTAGGGTATTTCTAGCCCAACATATTGAGGCTTAGGCACTTTTCTCTAGCTCTTATAGTTTTCGCGCTATGACCGTCAGCAGATCTGAAATTGTTGAATTTACATGAATTTTCTCGGTTTAAACTCGGTAGTGTCTTTATTTAAAATACTAGAGCGGTGGTTTATATATCAAAATGAAGAGTATTTCTAGCCCAACATATTGAGGCTTAGGCACTTTTCTCTAGCTCTTATAGTTTTCGTGCTATGACCGTCAGCAGATCTGAAATTGTTGAATTTACATGAATTTTCTCGGTTTAAACTCGGTAGTGTCTTTATTTAAAATACTAGAGCGGTGGTTTATATATCAAAATGAAGAGTATTTCTAGCCCAACATATTGAGGCTTAGGCACTTTTCTCTAGCTCTTATAGTTTTCGCGCTATGACCGTCAGCAGATCTGAAATAGTTGAATTTTCATGAATTTTCTTGGTTTAAACTCGGTAGCGTCTTTATTTAAAATACTAGAGGGCTGGTTTATATATCAAAATGAAGAGTATTTCTAGCCCAACATATTGAGGCTTAGGCACTTTTCTCTAGCTCTTATAGTTTTCGTGCTATGACCGTCAGCAGATCTGAAATTGTTGAATTTACATGAATTTTCTCGGTTTAAACTCGGTAGTGTCTTTATTTAAAATACTAGAGCGGTGGTTTATATATCAAAATGAAGAGTATTTCTAGCCCAACATATTGAGGCTTAGGCACTTTTCTCTAGCTCTTATAGTTTTCGTGCTATGACCGTCAGCAGATCTGAAATAGTTGAATTTTCATGAATTTTCTCGGTTTAAACTCGACAGCGTCTTTATTTAAAATACTAGGGGGGTGGTTTATATATCAAAATGAAGAGTATTTCTAGCCCAACATATTGAGGCTTAGGCACTTTTCTCTAGCTCTTATAGTTTTCGCGCTATGACCGTCAGCAGATCTGAAATAGTTGAATTTTCATGAATTTTCTTGGTTTAAACTCAGTAGCGTCTTTATTTAAAATACTAGAGCGGTGGTTTATATATCAAAATGAAGAGTATTTCTAGCCCAACATATTGAGGCTTAGGCACTTTTCTCTAGCTCTTATAGTTTTCGCGCTATGAGCGTCAGCAGATCTGAAATAGTTGAATTTTCATGAATTTTCTTGGTTTAAACTCAGTAGCGTCTTTATTTAAAATACTAGAGCGGTGGTTTATATATCAAAATGAAGAGTATTTCTAGCCCAACATATTGAGGCTTAGGCACTTTTCTCTAGCTCTTATAGTTTTCGCGCTATGACCGTCAGCAGATCTGAAATAGTTGAATTTTCATGAATTTTCTTGGTTTAAACTCGGTAGCGTCTTTATTTAAAATACTAGAGCGGTGGTTTATATATCAAAATGAAGAGTATTTCTAGCCCAACATATTGAGGCTTAGGCACTTTTCTCTAGCTCTTATAGTTTTCGCACTATGACCGTCAGCAGATCTGAAATAGTTGAATTTTCATGAATTTTCTTGGTTTAAACTCGGTAGCGTCTTTATTTAAAATACTAGAGCGGTGGTTTATATATCAAAATGAAGAGTATTTCTAGCCCAACATATTGAGGCTTAGGCACTTTTCTCTAGCTCTTATAGTTTTCGCGCTATGACCGTCAGCAGATCTGAAAATTTTGAATTTCCCTGAATTTTCTCGGTTTAAACTCGGTAGCGTCTTTATTTAAAATACTAGAGGGGTGGTTTATATATCAAAATGTAGGGTATTTCTAGCCCAACATATTAAGGCTTAGGCACTTTTCTCTAGCTCTTATAGTTTTCGCGCTATGACCGTCAGCAGATCTGAAATAGTTGAATTTTCATGAATTTTCTTGGTTTAAACTCGGTAGCGTCTTTATTTAAAATACTAGAGCGGTGGTTTATATATCAAAATGAAGAGTATTTCTAGCCCAACATATTGAGGCTTAGGCACTTTTCTCTAGCTCTTATAGTTTTCGCGCTATGACCGTCAGCAGATCTGAAATAGTTGAATTTTCATGAATTTTCTCGGTTTAAACTCGGTAGCGTCTCTATTTAAAATACTAGAGGGGTGGTTTATATATCAAAATGTAGGGTATTTCTAGCCCAACATATTGAGGCTTAGGCACTTTTCTCTAGCTCTTATAGTTTTCGCGCTATGACCGTCAGCAGATCTGAAATTGTTGAATTTACATGAATTTTCTCGGTTTAAACTCGGTAGTGTCTTTATTTAAAATACTAGAGCGGTGGTTTATATATCAAAATGAAGAGTATTTCTAGCCCAACATATTGAGGCTTAGGCACTTTTCTCTAGCTCTTATAGTTTTCGCGCTATGACCGTCAGCAGATCTGAAATAGTTGAATTTTCATGAATTTTCTTGGTTTAAACTCGGTAGCGTCTTTATTTAAAATACTAGAGGGCTGGTTTATATATCAAAATGAAGAGTATTTCTAGCCCAACATATTGAGGCTTAGGCACTTTTCTCTAGCTCTTATAGTTTTCGTGCTATGACCGTCAGCAGATCTGAAATTGTTGAATTTACATGAATTTTCTCGGTTTAAACTCGGTAGTGTCTTTATTTAAAATACTAGAGCGGTGGTTTATATATCAAAATGAAGAGTATTTCTAGCCCAACATATTGAGGCTTAGGCACTTTTCTCTAGCTCTTATAGTTTTCGCGCTATGACCGTCAGCAGATCTGAAATAGTTGAATTTTCATGAATTTTCTTGGTTTAAACTCGGTAGCGTCTTTATTTAAAATACTAGAGGGCTGGTTTATATATCAAAATGAAGAGTATTTCTAGCCCAACATATTGAGGCTTAGGCACTTTTCTCTAGCTCTTATAGTTTTCGTGCTATGACCGTCAGCAGATCTGAAATTGTTGAATTTACATGAATTTTCTCGGTTTAAACTCGGTAGTGTCTTTATTTAAAATACTAGAGCGGTGGTTTATATATCAAAATGAAGAGTATTTCTAGCCCAACATATTGAGGCTTAGGCACTTTTCTCTAGCTCTTATAGTTTTCGTGCTATGACCGTCAGCAGATCTGAAATAGTTGAATTTTCATGAATTTTCTCGGTTTAAACTCGACAGCGTCTTTATTTAAAATACTAGGGGGGTGGTTTATATATCAAAATGAAGAGTATTTCTAGCCCAACATATTGAGGCTTAGGCACTTTTCTCTAGCTCTTATAGTTTTCGCGCTATGACCGTCAGCAGATCTGAAATAGTTGAATTTTCATGAATTTTCTTGGTTTAAACTCAGTAGCGTCTTTATTTAAAATACTAGAGCGGTGGTTTATATATCAAAATGAAGAGTATTTCTAGCCCAACATATTGAGGCTTAGGCACTTTTCTCTAGCTCTTATAGTTTTCGCGCTATGACCGTCAGCAGATCTGAAATAGTTGAATTTTCATGAATTTTCTTGGTTTAAACTCAGTAGCGTCTTTATTTAAAATACTAGAGCGGTGGTTTATATATCAAAATGAAGAGTATTTCTAGCCCAACATATTGAGGCTTAGGCACTTTTCTCTAGCTCTTATAGTTTTCGCGCTATGAGCGTCAGCAGATCTGAAATAGTTGAATTTTCATGAATTTTCTTGGTTTAAACTCGGTAGCGTCTTTATTTAAAATACTAGAGGGCTGGTTTATATATCAAAATGAAGAGTATTTCTAGCCCAACATATTGAGGCTTAGGCACTTTTCTCTAGCTCTTATAGTTTTCGCGCTATGACCGTCAGCAGATCTGAAATAGTTGAATTTTCATGAATTTTCTTGGTTTAAACTCGGTAGCGTCTTTATTTAAAATACTAGAGGGCTGGTTTATATATCAAAATGAAGAGTATTTCTAGCCCAACATATTGAGGCTTAGGCACTTTTCTCTAGCTCTTATAGTTTTCGCGCTATGACCGTCAGCAGATCTGAAATAGTTGAATTTTCATGAATTTTCTTGGTTTAAACTCGGTAGCGTCTTTATTTAAAATACTAGAGCGTTGGTTTATATATCAAAATGAAGAGTATTTCTAGCCCAACATATTGAGGCTTAGGCACTTTTCTCTAGCTCTTATAGTTTTCGTGCTATGACCGTCAGCAGATCTGAAATAGTTGAATTTTCATGAATTTTCTCGGTTTAAACTCGACAGCGTCTTTATTTAAAATACTAGGGGGGTGGTTTATATATCAAAATGAAGAGTATTTCTAGCCCAACATATTGAGGCTTAGGCACTTTTCTCTAGCTCTTATAGTTTTCGCGCTATGACCGTCAGCAGATCTGAAATAGTTGAATTTTCATGAATTTTCTTGGTTTAAACTCAGTAGCGTCTTTATTTAAAACACTAGAGCGGTGGTTTATATATCAAAATGAAGAGTATTTCTAGCCCAACATATTGAGGCTTAGGCACTTTTCTCTAGCTCTTATAGTTTTCGCGCTATGAGCGTCAGCAGATCTGAAATAGTTGAATTTTCATGAATTTTCTTGGTTTAAACTCGGTAGCGTCTTTATTTAAAATACTAGAGGGCTGGTTTATATATCAAAATGAAGAGTATTTCTAGCCCAACATATTGAGGCTTAGGCACTTTTCTCTAGCTCTTATAGTTTTCGCGCTACGACCGTCAGCAGATCTGAAATAGTTGAATTTTCCTGAATTTTCTCGGTTTAAACTCGGTAGCGTCTTTATTTAAAATACTAGAGGGCTGGTTTATATATCAAAATGAAGAGTATTTCTAGCCCAACATATTGAGGCTTAGGCACTTTTCTCTAGCTCTTATAGTTTTCGCGCTATGACCGTCAGCAGATCTGAAATAGTTGAATTTTCATGAATTTTCTTGGTTTAAACTCAGTAGCGTCTTTATTTAAAATACTAGAGCGGTGGTTTATATATCAAAATGAAGAGTATTTCTAGCCCAACATATTGAGGCTTAGGCACTTTTCTCTAGCTCTTATAGTTTTCGCGCTATGAGCGTCAGCAGATCTGAAATAGTTGAATTTTCATGAATTTTCTTGGTTTAAACTCAGTAGCGTCTTTATTTAAAACACTAGAGCGGTGGTTTATATATCAAAATGAAGAGTATTTCTAGCCCAACATATTGAGGCTTAGGCACTTTTCTCTAGCTCTTATAGTTTTCGCGCTATGAGCGTCAGCAGATCTGAAATAGTTGAATTTTCATGAATTTTCTTGGTTTAAACTCGGTAGCGTCTTTATTTAAAATACTAGAGGGCTGGTTTATATATCAAAATGAAGAGTATTTCTAGCCCAACATATTGAGGCTTAGGCACTTTTCTCTAGCTCTTATAGTTTTCGCGCTATGACCGTCAGCAGATCTGAAATAGTTGAATTTTCATGAATTTTCTTGGTTTAAACTCGGTAGCGTCTTTATTTAAAATACTAGAGGGCTGGTTTATATATCAAAATGAAGAGTATTTCTAGCCCAACATATTGAGGCTTAGGCACTTTTCTCTAGCTCTTATAGTTTTCGCGCTATGACCGTCAGCAGATCTGAAATAGTTGAATTTTCATGAATTTTCTCGGTTTAAACTCGGTAGCGTCTCTATTTAAAATACTAGAGCGGTGGTTTATATATCAAAATGAAGAGTATTTCTAGCCCAACATATTGAGGCTTAGGCACTTTTCTCTAGCTCTTATAGTTTTCGCGCTATGATCGTCAGCAGATCTGAAAATGTTGAATTTTCATCTATTTTCTCGGTTTAAACTCGGTAGCGTCTGTATTTAAAATACTAGAGGGGTGGTTTATATATCAAAATGAAGAGTATTTCTAGCCCAACATATTGAGGGTTAGGCACTTTTCTCTAACTCTTATAGTTTTCGCGCTATGACTGTCAGCAGATCTGAAATAGTTGAATTTTCATGATTTTTTTCGGTTTAAACTCGGTATATATATAGTCTTGTAATAATAATATATTTTTTATTATAATATATAGTCTTGTAATATTTAGGCTATCTATATAAAATTAGATTTTATGGCTATAGTACAGAAATGACTAATAATTACTGTAAGCTAAAGTGAGAAACAGTACTTTTGTATTGTTGTTCTCAGTCAATCCACACTGTCCCCGAATTTGGTTTTATTTAGAATATTTAATTTATTGTAGTGTGTTATTGCAGGATGAAATTGGCCTAAAAGAATGGCTGACCTCGTTGAAATCAGCACACAAGCAATCGCAAGAGCTGCTGGGTTCGATGGCGAAAAAGGCGGGTAAAATCTACGGCACGGATTCGAACAACAAGAACGCGATAATCGCACCGCATCGCAATACAAACGGTAACTGATGGGGTGCGGCAGCGGCAGCCGCCGATCCCCCACGACTGCAACAACAGGAGCGAGACCGTAGTATGTGTCACCTTATTTCCGCCACGTCTTAACCGTAACATACAAAAAAAACCGCACCCAGTTTTCGTAATAGGGCACACTCTTTCTATAATAATAATAATACAAATGCAACACGGGTTTTTTACTGTTGATTTTTTATATAAGAGATTTAGCGGAGAACTTTTTGTATATAAATAAGTCTGGCCTTTAAATTAGAAAGTCTTTCCCCTAAAACATGGGGGGAAGCAGCCCCTTCCCCATGAAGCCTATAAATATAATTTTAAGGCCCCTGCCCTATTTTGTTATATATGTCCCCCAACGGCGCTCCCCCAAACCGTTCTCACTGGTACCAACACCAATAATAAACAAATTAAAAACATTTACTAGAAAGTATACATATAGATAATATATGCATATAATAAATTTATATAGTTAAAAATAATAACCGATCGCACTTGTACATATACATACGATATGCGATGTTAAATGGTGACGGCCATGGGCGTCGACTTGAGTTTTTGTGTGTGGGGGGGCAAAATTACATTAAATCTGAACATGGTGCGTAAACTTTTATATACAAGCAATAAAAACATACTGCCCCTTTATCAACAACAAAAAAAAAAACTAGCGTCGACACCTATTGTGATGATGAGCGCGCACGTACTCGGAGAGAAGGACTATTTATTACCAAAAACTCCCCCCCCTCAAAGTTGAGTTACGCTAAAGTGGAACAATCCTTTTTCTAATTGTGTAGTAGCCGATGACAAATATTATATACAATAATAAAAAGTAATTTATAACGATGTATTATTATACAAGAGATAATTTTTTATCTCGAATTGTAGGAGATTTTTCTTCAAAACAAACAAAAAAAAAGCAGATATCTACAATATTAGTAATTTTTCTAAATAGATTTTTTTTTAACATTAACAGTTCTTTTTTATATTCGAAATAAATCAAAATATGTATGTATTATAAGCGTCAGTTTGTTGAATATAGAGCTCTACTATCAAGCATGGTATGCTGCCAATTTTATAAATGTGATAGAATATATTTGTTATCCGTACTGTTTATGAGGTTAATTGAAGTCAGAAGACAGATACTCGTAACATAGCATAGACAAATGGGTCAAATGTCTAAGGCTCATTTTTTTGTGTCACACCTTCCACTTTGAAAAAATAATATTCATATACTGTGTTAAAAAAAAATTGTTTGGTTTATTTCTTTAGAAGCCCGGCAGAAAAAATGTTTAGGGTCTCAAAATTGGTTAATTCGACCCTTGGTTGAGAAATTTTACAATTAAATTAAACCAGAGCACTGTATTCTACAAACTATATACACAGGTATAATAACCTGGCCGACTTCATTCAGCCATCACTGAATTAAGTGTAGCCACTTTCTAGTTACACGTGGTTAAAATAGGCACTTTTGTGCTCTTGTTCGATTGTGGGTTGGAGATAGTAACATATGATATAATGTCAGGTTATATGTCACACGAACTAATCGAACACGACCGTAAATACACGAGACGCCTATTTTAAATACGTATCATAATTAGATAGTGGATTGACTTTATTCGTGAATTATTAATACTCTGGTACTATAATGATTCTCTCTAGTTATCAGATTAAAAAACATCATATATATATATAATAGCACAAACGAATAATTTAAAAAATCATTACTTTATTAATTTAGCAATAATTTTTTGATGTATGAGCCTGTGAGAATGAAAGTGGCATTCAATTGTTTTGAAAAGGTTTGCATTAAATTTGGCATTTTTGTAAATCGACGTGCGCAATGAGTGAGTGAGAATGAAGGTCACTTTTAAGTTATTTTGAGAAGGGTTTGAGTTAGGCAATTATGTAAATCAACATGCGAAGTGACATTTTTATTTATGAATAAATTCATTACAAGTAAAATCAATTTATTCATAAATAAAAATGTCATTTCACATGTTGATTTACATAATTGCCCTAACTCAAACCCTTCTCAAAATAACTTAAAAGTGACTTTCATACTCACTCACTCATATGTTGATTCAAAGAATTATTATTAATTTAATAAAGTAATAATTTTTTTAATTATTAGATAGTGCTATTAATATCACAACTAAAGGGAATCATTATTTCCTGAATATAGTCTGATATAAATTGGCCATGGTATAACACAAACAAATAAACGACAACATGGACAAAAAATGCTAGATTGTGTTTAATTAGAACGCATTATTTTTTGTCGTAATTAGACGTTGCATAAAGTGTTTGTCAATTTAGATATTATAGCGCTTTAGAACTTATGGAAATGTGGCTATATCAGTAAAAAAGACTGGTGTTTATAATATGATTACTTCAAATTAAATTCAAGTTTCTATTATGTATTTATATAACTACTGATGTTTTTTAAATTAACATTTAATTAATTATCAAAAATTAATACAATACAAATTACAAATAAATACAATTAAATTAACAAAAAAAAATACAGATAGTCGACAAAGAACGGGTATAGTAGCTACAAATAAATCAGCTGACGGTTTCTATCCTACCCAATCTTTGATTGTTTTATAAAACGTTATTTCAATCTCTATGTAGTTAATGTTTTTCAACATAGCTGTACTGTTTTTGTCCAGTTTGTCGTTTGTTTGTTGCAGTTTATAACTACTAAGGAAGTGACGCACAACTATACACACGCATTTAACATCCTATCATTTTGATATACTGTAAAAGTTATAATAAGCTACTATGTAGGTTGCAGTTGTCATATTCATCCCTAGTTTTCGCATTGTATGCCTCCCTCCCTCCCAAAAAAATAAAATAATTGAGTATGGAAAAGAAAACTAGAAGAACAATCATAATATTTATTATAGTTTCGATGTTTAGAGCAAAAGCTGAAAAATTAAAGTAATGAAAGCCAAAAAAAGTATATCTAAATAAGATGATAATAAATCTGTGTTTTTAGATTTTGAGTCTAATTTAGTCGCGTGTGCGTCTGCCTGCCCCAGCCTGCTCGTGCCCCATTAGGACATAAAATAGAAATTAACATCAAATATCAGTCAGCTATGTTTGATGTAACATGTATGCAGTGCTGCAAATGTTTTAGAGGAACAAAAAAAATAATTTGTCTGCTAAAGCTCAATTTTGAGTACATGTTACATAAATGATATGACTTAGTAGTTATTGGATATCAGTAGTTATGGCTATAATAAATTAATTTACTAGTGAATTTGATTCTCTATTTCAGGAAAATAATATATTTAAAAAAAATGGAATCATAATTTTTACTCCTGCTGAATATTTTTCAATTGATAATAGTTATCGGTTTTCACTAACCAATAACTGTTATCGATTGAAAAATATTCAGCAGGAGTGAAAATTATGAACAATATTGAAATGCCATTTGCCAACATTTTCTATCCCTACATAGTTTTTTTTAGTGAAAAACTGCCAATAAATAATATGATTATACTAAAGTTGTAAATCTGATCATGTTAGATATCTCTTGGCTACATGGGAGGTAGTTAAAATTGGCTTCAATGTCTAACAATAAATATATAGTAGTATTGCACAATACAAAATTAATTTTAATTTTCATTAGTTAGATGTGTACTGTACTAATCATAAGTCACGTGAAATCAATGTGTAGTATTTAGTATTATATTTCAGAAGTTGAGATTATTGTTCACAATAAATTATTGTTGTACACACCAAATATTATCTGATGCCATGGCAACCAAATGAAAAAAAATAACAAATTCAAAAATCGTAAATTTCCTATAAAGGTACCTTACAATGTCAATAATACTATCAATATTTTAGAATAATGACAGTATTACTGTACATATTTAAAATGTTTATTATTCTAAAATATTGACAGAATTACTTATCATGTAAGATATGGTAATGATGGAATGAAGAGAATACTAATGTTTATCCAGATAATTGATTATTTGATAAATATAAAAGGAGAATTGAACCTAATACTTACAGTACTAGCAGTACTAGGACTGTATTATTGACCGTGTAAGGTGCTTTATACTTCAAACCGATTTTGGTTTAGTTTAGTCAAAAACTTCTAAAATCTCGATTTGTTGGCATTGGAATTATCTACACGATCGTTCTGAAGTTACAGAATAAACCTTCAACAAACTATAGTTATATGCATAATATTGATGTGATTTATGGGTTGATTTAGGACCTCAATTGTTAACAACTTCACATATAATGAAGAGTAAAATCTACATAAGTAGCTAATTATATTAATGGACGTAGATGGTATTAAATATAACAACGGCTCCGCTTCAATTGCGAGCCCTAAATTGAAACTGAGCCGTAATCGATGTCGTAGCAAATTTAGTCAGCCATCAATTTATAGTCTCCCATGTAGTTTGGCATAATCAACACAATCAAATTTACATCTTTAGAGCAAGCTAGCCCATTCATCAATATATGCCAATTTAGTGATTCTAAAAGTCTTTAACGATTTTCTTGAACTGTTTTTACCAACAATACTAAAACCATTCACTATTTCAATACAACTAAGGTCACATTTTTTTCCCAAACTAGTTTTTTCTCCAAATCTGTTTTCAGTAAATAATTTTTATTTTATATGTGACAAATTTTGTACAAATAATATCGGTATGCCTTCAAAACAAAACAAAATATTAATTATTTAATTAATCCTTCATCATTTATCAATCTATGCCAATTTAGTGATTCTAAAAGTCTTAACAATTCTCTTCAACTGTTTTTACCAACAATAGCCATTCACTATTTCAATACAACCCAGGTCACATTTTATTACCCGAACTAGTTTTTTTTCCAAATCTGTTTTCAGTAAATTAAATAAAAAAATGTGTGATAAATTTTGTCCAAATAATTTCAATATTCCTTCAAAATAACACAAATTAATATTTTGTTTTGGTAATGAGGGAATTACCGATATTATTTGGACAAAATATTGCTGTTTTCAGCTTTCACTAGTTTTTTCTCCAAATCTGTTTTCAGATTTGGAGAAAAAACTAGTTCGGGAAATAAAATGTTAGGATTAATAATTACATAATTAATATTTTGTTGTGTTTTGAAGGAATACCGATATTATTTAGACAAAATTTGTCACAAAAAAAAATAAAATTATTTACTGAAGACGAGATTCTGGTTTGATCCATCCATCCCATTTTCCATTGTCATTCCTCAATCTACAATAGATTGGTTTTATATATAACTTTTTAATAATTTAACTGATAAATCCACAAAAAGCTTACTGATATTTGATGTTAATACAATTGTAGATTTTATTTTTGAAGTGGTAGGAATATAGAGAACCGCTTCAAATTATATTCAAAGCAATATTATACAGTGTAAACGAACACCAACAAAAAAAAACAAATAGAAACGTTTTAGTTGATCATTCCACCACATTTTGCTTAAAATAAAAAAAAACGTCTGTATTCACGAATTAAGGGTAGCCATTTTTATAAGAGTGACATGTGGTTGAAATAGACACTTCGTGTATGGTTGGTATCACAAAAACAAATCATACCAACCGAATACGAACGTAAATATACCTGCCCGATATATAACATGTCCATCTAAATATACATATAGCAAATTTACTAATAAATGTCTCATTTGTTGCATAATTAAATGGACATGCTGTATACACGGTCAGTATAAAATGATACTATTTCTTTTCAGTACTTTGTTGTAGGAGTACTTTGTATAGATACTGGCAAAGATTTTGTTTTTGATCATTTACTCAATATTTAGGACAAATGATTTTTTTTATCTGAATATTCAGAGTCTGGGGAAAGTGGTAAAAAATCATCTGTCATAAGGAACATTTCAAAATTGATGATTTTTGTATCTGAATATTCAGAGTGTGGGGACAGTTGTAAAAAAAGTATCTATCATAAGGAATATTTTAAACATAATGATTTTTTTATCTGAATATTCATAGTCTGGGGAAAGTAGTAAGAAAAAACATCTGTCATAAGGAACATTTTGAACATAATGATTTTTTTATTTGAATATTCACGAGTCTGGGGAAAATAGTAAAAAAAAAAATATCTGTCATAAGGAACATTTTAAACATAATGATTTTTTAATCTGAATATTCATAGTCTGGGGAAAGTAGTAAAAAAAAATATCTGTCATAAGGAACATTTTAAACAATGATTTTTTTATTTGAATATTCACGAGTCTGGGGAAAGTAGTAAAAAAATTATCTGTCATAAGGGACATTTTAAACATGATTATTTTTGTATCTGAATATTCAGAGTCTGGGGAAAGTAGTAAAAAAAAAACATCTGTCATAAGGAACATTTTAAACATAATGATTTTTTTATTTGAATATTCACGAGTCTGGGGAAAGTAGTAAAAAAAATATCTGTCATAAGGGACATTTTAAACATGATTATTTTTGTATCTGAATATTCAGTCTGGGGAAAGTAGTAAAAAAAATCATTTGTCATGAGGAACATTTAAAACATGATGATTTTTTAATCTGAATATTCAGAGTCTGGGGAAAGTAGTAAAAAAATCATCTGTCATAAGGAACATTTTAAACATGATGATTTTATTATCTGAATTTTCACAAGTCTGGGGAAAGTAGCAAAAAAATCATCTGTCCTAAATATTGAGTAAATTATCGTTGCCAGTTTCCCTACAAAGTACTAAAAAAGCAATGGTCCATTTTATACTCCCCGTGTATATGGGTGGCATGAAATTTTCAACCTTCAGACTAGTTATAAAATGAAAGTAATTTAAATCGGCCTTCAATAGGTAAACAGATTTCATGACCACCAGTGTACATAAATTAACTAATTGTATGCTCATATTATTAATAAAAATTAAAAAATGCATTTACCTCCCCTAATCATCATCCACCCACCACAATGTAATTAATAAACAAAAAATCTCAGCCTCCAAACCAAGTCGGTTTTACCTGATTTATCCCTCTCTGTCTCTCTTCCCTTTCTCTATATTTATATTTATTATTAACTTATTTTATATCTACATTCCCATCTTGGTTTGGTTGCTGTGAATACAAGTTCCCCCACCATCCCCCAAATCGCAACAAATCACACCACAAGTATTATAGTTTCTCTAAACAAATCCATTTGATCGATGTATAAATAATATATTTTTATTATATCTCGTTACTAAGTACATAATAATTAATTATATTTATAGCATTTGTCTTGCGCACCTGAGTTGTAACATTTGATATATACATTTAAAAAAAAAACTACATATGTATAGATTTCAACAGTGCGAGATGGTGGACAATCCGCGCAAAAACATAATTTTTTTTCTGAGTTTAGACATATTGTATTTAAGTTGTCTTCTAGCTGTCAATGTTGTACATAATTGCATTAAAAGTGATTTATAGGTTATTTTCATTTTCTCCCTGTATATCCCATTAATTTTATGCTTTTGTTGTTGGAGTGAGAGTCAGGTAGATACTCATACATCAAACTCAAATAAAATATGCAATGTACACTACCCTCTTCAACTGTTATTCTTTGAAAACAATGTGTCGAAACTGTAAAACTTAGATCAGAATGTGTCTAATATTGTTCCTAATGATAATAATAACAGTTGAAGATGCCATCAATTGAAACAACACTTTCAACTGTTATTCTTACCAGAAACATGTTAAGCATACTTTGATCTACACTCTTCAACTGTTTCCATCAATTGAAACAACACTCAACTGGTATCCTGACCAGCAACAAGTTAAGCATATTTTGATCTACACTCTTTAACTGTTATTGTTATTATTATTATTAGGAACAATGTTAGGCATATATTGATATAAGTTTGACATTTTCATCTTGGGATGAATATGTTGTTTATAGTTAAAACAATTGGTAAACACTATAACCCTAAAATTCAAACTGCATGGAAAAGAAGGGTGTGTGGATGCAGGCAACATTCTTGAACTGTTATTGTTATTATTATTATGAGCAACAATATTATTAAGCATACTTTGATCTAAACTTGAGAGTTGCCACACATTGTTTTCATTAGATAAGCAATTGAACAGCATAGTGTCAATGTTGTGATTTTAAGATCATTAAAATTAACGATTTATTTGTTAAGCGCCAATTTAGCAATTTTTGCGTAGTAAGATATTTATAATATTCATAGTTCTCACCTGGGTATTCTGGACTGACCGCATAATAGAAATACAAATAAGTTTGTCCGTCAACAGAGAACAGCTGATCCAAACAAATGAAAACTGAACGATCACATAAACACACTTTAGTGTTTTAGTTCTTTTAGTTTTTGGCATAAATTTCACAGTTCTATATCACTGGTTCTATGAAGGCGCCTTTTAGTAAACACACGCGCACGGAGCACTATACACACGCGGTTTTCTATGCACACGCGCAGCATAACATTCGTAGGATTTCATTGTTACCAATAGTGACAATACAAATAATGACAGTGTTGCCAATAATAAAATTACTACCAACTTTATATAATATATTAAAATTTAGTAGCTATTACAATTAATTAAAGAATTTATAAACATTCTATAATAAAATAGTAATGCTAATCAAAATTATATAAAACATGTTTCGCAACTGTGATTTATAACTGTTTTAGTATGACAGTTGTTTGACATATGACAGATTTGATTTTGTTTTCATACCGGCCGCCCGTCTATAATAATGCATTTTTCAATAAACACAGATAAGTAAATAGCCCCTATGATATAACGTTAAAATTCTCCTACCACGAATAGCCCCGGTATATTATATTTTGTGTATCAAATCATCACACAATGGAAACAGAAAAAGAAGTGTCACAGCAAGAGGACGACGAGATGGAAACTGAAGGTAATTGGAGGTTATGTTGTAGTTGTTTATATTTGTATGTTTATGAATATTGGTTAATGTTTTTATACTTTAAAATAAATATAATAAAATCATTGTTATAACCAGAAGAATATATGATTGGTATCTATTGCGAGACACTGTATAGTAATATGATATATAATATATGTAGAGGAGCAATAATAGCTCCCTAAACCAAGCATTATCCAAAATTTAATATTCGTTGCTACAACTTCAGCAAAAATGGACATATTCATAATATTATAATATTTTATTTTATGTTAATTTGTATTTTTTTTGTTTCTGTGAGAGTATTGTTTAATGGGATAATTTTTGTAAAAGTTTTGTGTGAATATGCCAAATAAAGGTCTTTTTTTACAAATATTACAATTGTTATTTATTATTTTAAATAATTGGGTATCTAGCCAGGTTCATACTAGAATATCTCTTGAGAATGTATTTATTGTTGCTATAATAATGAATACTAATGGGTTCAATTAATTAATTTATAAGGCACCTTAGATGATCAATATTTTAGAATAATGACAGTATTAATGTACGATAACATGTTTAAAATGTTCTTTATTCTAAAATATAGACACTATTACTTATCTTATAAGATATAGTAATGAAGAGAATACTATTATAACTGTGAGTTATAATTGAGATTAAATTATTTTTTTATTGTGCTAGACTGATATATTTGTTTATTGTTATATAGATGTACTGCCAGAGAACGCAATGGTAGTTGATGATACACCCACAGAATCAACAGAATCCAGTGTACAGCTTACAGAAATTTCCGAAGAAAGTGAAACAAACTCACAATCTTCAGAATCAGTACAGTTATCTGATACTTCAAGAAGCACTTTTGAAGTCACTTTAAAAACAAAATCTGATGAAACTACTAAATTTGTTCCAGAAAAGTCACAATCTCCAATATCAGATACTAACAAATCAGATGAATTCATGCCAGAAAGTTCACAATCTCCAATATCAGGTGAATTAACTACCACAAAATCTGATGAGGTCATGCCAGAAAGGTTGCAATCTCCAACATCAGAATTATCTACTACACAATCGGATGAAGACATGCCAGAAAGGTCACAATCTCCAATATCAAAGGAATTTACTATTGCAAAACCTGATGAAACTGATGAAGACAGTTCACAATCATCGAAAAAAGATGAAAAGTCACAATCACCATTTTCAGATGAATTAACTACTAAAAAATATGTTGGAACTGAACTGGAAAAGTCAAAATCTTCTATATTGGATGGTTTAGTTTCTACAGTATCTGATAAACCAGATACATCTAATGGTAAATCTTCTACAATTATATCAAATAGTGGTAAAGAATTATCTATGTCTTCTCTAACTTCTACTCCAATGCATGGTGATGTATCTAACAAATCAGAAACTTTTATAACAGATAAACAGTTGACTACATCTGACCAAACAGTTGATAAAACTTCTGCTTCAGTACCTATTGAACTTGATGAAAATTCATCCAGTGAAATAGCTGACTGTGATAAACCACTTGGGGATAACTCATCTACAGGAATAGCTAACTCTGATAAACCACTTGAAGATAAATTGTCTACCGTAAGAGCTAATTCGGATATAACAACTGAAGTAGTTGACTCTGATAAACGAGCTGAAGGCAATTCATCCTCTGAAGAAGGTGCATCAGGAACAACAACTGAAATAGCTCTCTCTGCTAAACGACTCGAGGAGAGTTCATCTACTAAAAAAACTGGCCCTGACACAACAACTGAAATACCTGACTCTGATAAACCACCATCTACTGAAATATCTGACTCCAATAAACCACATGATGCTAAATCATCTAACGAAAGATCTGACTCTGACACAGCATCCAAACCAACCAACCCACCCCCTGAAGCATTCAACGCGAACGCGATGAAAGACGACGAAGCCCAAGAGGCGACAACCATCTCAAAAACCACCGAACCCGATCTCGCCATCTCCGAAAATATCAACGACAACAGCAGTTCAAATGCAGAGGTGCAAACAGATTTCGTAGACACTGAAATGACCGACTCCTCGAACCAAGCGGATCTCCAGGATGTCGACCCCATAGCGGGGGAATCAACCCAAACCGAAACCATCCTCCCCGAAGAGGATAAAGACAAGTACACCATAACCCACTTCAACGAGTACGACGAATATCCGTGTGGGATGTGCGAGAAACACGACGTCCCAAAATACATAGCCCAGCGCGACTTGGAATCTGTATATATCTGCGGTGAAGATTGCCTGCAGACATTCAAAGATAAAAACGGTGAGAATTTCGTAGAAAAAATCCTACGTTTGCGCAGTTTCGCGACACAAGACAAGCCGCTAGTCGCCGAAAAGACACCAGGCGCACTAGAACAACCTGCAGCTATAGAAATCGAATTTGAAATATCAGACAACCACAAGAAAGACCCATTTCGTGCATGCGGCTACTGTAAGAAATGTATAGATATAGACAATTACATCTCATGGGAAGTACTAGAATTCTGTAACGAAGGCTGCTTATTACGTTACCAGCGGGCTCTAATTAACAGCAGGTGTGCAAGATGCCAGAAACTAGTCACCGAGAGTGTGCTAGGGAAATACTGCGTGCGGTTCGGGAATGATGTAACACAATTTTGCTGCACTAGCTGTTTGTTAAGCCATAAAAGGGCGTATAAGTTTTGCGCGTACTGCCAGGAGGATATGCGTTTAAATTCGGGCCAGTTTAAAAACTTGTGTTCCCGCCGGTGTTTAGAGGCGTGCCATATAGAGCGAGCTGTGAAGGAGCACAACACCTGCAGTGTGTGCCACCAGAAAAAACAAATTGGAATCAAATTTAAGCTCAACGATAAAATTGATTCGTTCTGCGGCGAGCCCTGTTTTGTGGCATACAAGTTCGTTAATAAAATCGAGCCTGAGAAATGTGCGGTGTGCATTGTACGATTAGTGCCCACTGTGGCTGATCTTATGATTTTTGCGAATGAAACCAAAAATTTTCTGTGCTCAAAGGATTGTCAGAAGATTTTTTTGATACAACAACGCACTATTGTGTTGTGTGGGCATTGTAATGTTAAAAAGTATAATTTTGATATGATAACATTATGTGATAGTGGTAAGGATATGGCATATGCATGTTGTAATGTTTGTTTGCAAGTTTGTTTGGAGAAAAACTTACAGTATGCCCAAATGCAGAAGTTGGCTGAGGTTAATATACCGCAATTAGAACAGGCTATTAAATATAAGGATTTCGTTGCTGATGGGAAGAATTTGAGTGATGTCATTAAGGTGGCTGTTAAGGAAATCAAAACGCCCATACAGAAAATTGTGATGCGGCGTACTAAGGGACCGGTGAAGCAACGCAATGTGGGTACTTTGTGTAAGCCTCGAACTTATAATAAGGGTCTTACTTGTGGGCCGGATTTGGTTGACGCGGAGACCCAAACGGATGAGCAACATAAGTTACTGCTGCCTGTACCGTTGCCGATTTTTGTACCGATGCCATTGCATATGTATGTGGATTATGTTCCTATGCCTACGCCTATACCAATTCCGTTGCCTGTACCGATTTTTATTCCAACTAAACGTAAGTCCGTTGCGGGGATTTTGAAGGAGATACAGAAGATTAAGAACAGGGTGCCTGCGGATCCACTAGAGGCGGAATTGTTGATGATGGCGGAAATGGCTGCTGGGGATAAAAAGAAGGAGTCTTCGAGTGAAAGCGAGCCGGAGGTTGAAGCTGAAGTGGCTGAGGCAAAGGAAACTTTTGATAATGAGGGTAAGAATAATTTTATAGTCTACATGCGAATTTGGGGGCAAAACAAATTAATTTTACAAGAAAAAGTTGTTAAATCATATACTGATTTCACTGAAACCATAAAAAGATTAATTTTTTTATACAGATCAATTAAAAAAATTTTGCAATATCTGGTGTGGGCACCACACGACTTTCCGAATTAATTACGTAATTAATATTAAATCAAAATCTTAAATAAATCACAAAAATTTAATTTAAAATGAATAAAGAAGATTTTCCATTATCTGCAGAATTGCAATTGAAAAATATGAATAGAGACCTCTATTTCTTGACTGCTCTAATAGCGCCGGGGTCAGAAAAAAAAACAAGATTATTCACCAACATCCCATAAACTGTATAGCCCTCGTATTCACCAACGTTCAATAAATTTATCAATAGCTATTGAACCCATAAGTATTCGCTGTTATAGCAACAATAAATACATTATCTAAGGAATGTAGTTACTTTAAATTCGCTCTATTGGAAACACTGAATAATTAAACAAAAGGTGTCATCAAAGCTCCAATCACAAGCGGTATTTAAGGTGTTGACATTTATTTTGACCATTTCTGTCATTATGACATTTTCAATTTATACATTCAATAGCTTATTGCCCGTATTCACCAACATCCCATAAACTTTATAGGTCCCATAAGCTATTGAATGTATACATTGAAAATATCATTATAACACCTTAAATAGAGCTTGTGATTGGAGCTTGGATGACACATAGTCTTTAATTTTTCAGTGTTTCCAATAGAACGAATCTACAGTAACTATATTCCCTAGATAATTTATTTATTGTTGCTATAATAACAAATACTGATGGGTTCAATAGCTATTGATAGATTTATATGTTGGTGAATACGGGGGTGTCATCAAATCTTCAATCGTAAGCGCTATTCAAGGTGTTTGACATTTGTTTTGGTATATTCTGTCACAATGACGATGTCAATTTATCCATTCAATAGCTTATGGGACTCATGCCCGTTTTCACCTGTCGGTGAAAATATTGATGTTTATCCAGACAATTGATAAATATTGAAGGAGGATTCAAATAAATTCTGACAGTACTAGGAATGACAGTCTTATTGACAGTATAAGGTGTTTTATAGATACAGAGGTTTTATATTGTTTAGACAACTCCAGGAAGAATGTTATCCCATGGAAAAACTATGCGAGCAGAGGTGGGGTGGGCGGGGGGTCCCTACCAACCTGACTATGCCCGTCCACTATTTCAAACAGCTTGAACTCTGCAGTACATTGTTTTCCACAATATTCCACGAATTAACCTTACATTAATCAATGAAATTAAATAAATTTTAGAAAGTGAATGATAAGAGTATTCTGTAGAGTTCAAGCCGTTTGAAATTGTGTACGGGTATAGTTTGATTCGTAGGGGCCCCCCGCCCACCCCACCTTCGTTCGCATAGTTTTTTTCAATGGATACAGAGATTTTATATTGTTTAAACAATTCCAAGAAGAATTGTATCCCATGGAAAAACTATGCGAGCAGAGGTGGGGTGGGTGGTGGGCCCCTACCAATCAAACTATGCCCGTACACAATTTCAAACGGCTTGAACTCTGCAGAATACTGTTATTATTAACTTTCTATGATTTAATTAATTTCATTGATTAATGTAAAGTTAATTCATAGAATATTGTGACTAACAATGTACTGCAGAGTTCAAGCTGTTTGAAATAGTGTATGGGCATAGTTTGATTGGTAGCGGGCCCCCACCCACCCCACTCGCATTGTTTTTCCATGGGATAACATTCTTCTTGGAGTTGTCTAAACAATATAAAACCTCTGTATCTATAAGGCACCTTACACGGTCAATAACACTGTCATTCCTAGTACTGTCAGAATTTGCTTGAATCCTCCTTCAATATTTATCAATTGTTTGGTTAAACATCAGTATTTTCATCAACAGGTGAATACAGGCATGAGTCCCATAAGCTATTGAATGGATAAATTGACATCGTCATTGTGACAAAATATGCCAAAACAAATGTCAAACATCTTGAATAGCACTTGTAATTGGAGCTTTGATGACACCTTTTGTTTAATTATTCAGTGTCTCCAATAGAGAGAATCTAAAGTAACTACATTCCTTAGATAATTTATTTATTGTTGCTATAACAACGAATTCTTATGGGTTCAATAGCTATTGATAGATTTATGGAATATCGGTGAATACGGGGATTAGTCAAGAGAGACTGTTTAAAGACAAAAGAGAGGGATCTGGCCCAAATATAGTTGATTGAAGAAGAAGCCAGATCCAGCTAGGGTTCCTCGGGATTGCCAGTTCCCGTATTCACCAGATGTGAATCCCTGAGGTCTAATATGTATTTGTAATGTAATAATTATAACCTGAAGAAATAAATTCCAACCCAGCTTAGTGGCCGAGTGATTAGAGGCATCGTCCGTCTTGTACTAAGCAGTGGGGAAGCCTGAGTTCGATCCCCATAGGGGAGCGAATTTTTGCGAATCACCTTTCACAGTTTTTCAGAGGTTTTCTGTGAAGTTAAAGTAAATACCGGGTGATTAAACTCTTCTGAGCTTCTCCCTTGACTGGTGGAAAAGCCTCAAGGCCAATAGCTCTATAGAAGTTTTTTTTAAATTCCAGTTTTTACTTTATCATAAGAAATCAGGATGAAATATTGTTATCGAGCAAACGTCTTTTTTTAAACAAAAATCTTACAAATAATTTCAAAAACAACTACACAACGTCGATCTTCTTAAATAAAAAAATCTGATTGAATTCGAAATTATTTCTCTGTTAATTTAGCAATTGAACCAACTGCAGCTTTTGGGGAAGACGTCCTCACAATGGCCCTGAAGATGGCAAATGAATTTGAAGAACCGGCCGACATGGAGAACGCTGTGGCCACTACAACCATCGCGGCGGCGGCTCAGGAGACAGATAGAGAAACCATGGAAGCGGCGGCACGCATCGAAAGCATTATGGACGCAAAACGAAAGTCGATTCGCGACCGAAAACCCCGACGAACCGAACCACTGCCAACAGACGACTCGAATTTAAACCTCAAGTACAGTTTTGGGGTGAACGCGTGGAAGCAGTGGGTTACAATTAAAAATTTAGAATCACAAAAAACGCGCGCAAAATCTTTTAAAACCGAATTGCTTCAATTGACCGCTGATGATTTAAACATCTCGCTATGTTTATTCGTGAAAGAAGTGCGTAAACCCAGCGGGGCTGACTATGCGCCTGATACCATTTATTACTTATGTTTGGGCATCCAGCAATATCTTTATGAAAACAATCGGATTGATAATATTTTCTGCGATCCTTTTTATGAAAAATTCACTGATAGTTTTAATGAGGTCTGCCAGAAATTTGCAAATTTATATAATGATAGCCAATATATTGTAACGCGAGTCGAGGAGGAACATTTGTGGGAGAGCAAACAACTCGGCGCACACTCGCCACTCGTTCTACTAAACACCCTAATGTTTTTCAACACAAAACATTTCAGTTTGACAACAGTTGACGAGCACTTGCAACTGAGTTTTTCGCACATTATGAAACATTGGAAGCGTAATCCTAATGTGCCGGGTTCCCGGAATGTCTTGCTACGTTTCTACCCGCCGCAAGCAGCTACGGAAGGTGGTCGCAAGAAGAAGGTGTATGAACAGCAGGAAAACGATGTGAATCCGTTGCGGTGTCCTGTTAAGTTGTACGAGTTTTATTTATCGAAATGTCCCGAAAGTGTTAAAACGCGTAATGATGTTTTTTATTTGCAACCGGAGCGCAGCTGCGTGCCGGATAGTCCCGTTTGGTATTCGACGATGGCGCTCACTAAGGAGCCGCTGGAAAAAATGCTTAATCGCGTCAAGATGGTTAAGGAAATTAATGTAGCTTTACTTACGTCTTAAAATAAATTTACGATTTTATTATAAATGTTGTTCGATTTACTCGTTGAAAAATAACGAGCCTATATGTAAAAATATATAGAATCGTTATTTTTCAACCTTCAACTATTTTTGCAAAAAGGTTAAGACAACCAACTGTGGGAAGGATGAAGGAGTGACAGATATAATTCTAACAGGAAGATGCACAAATGTTCCCTGTAGATGAGCTCAACTTTCTGTTATTTTAAATCAATCAACTTTCAAACACTTTCTGTTATTTTATATCAATCAATTAAGACCTACCAGGCATATGATACAATCCTGGTAACACTCATTTTAATACTTTTTTTGTTTTGGTAACTATATTTAACATGACAAGATAAGGTGACACCTGGCATGATAATGAAGATGACACCTTTACTGATAAGAAATTTCTCACGGTCACGATTTAGTTCCCAGGCCCAGGTATCCTACTACCTTTTAATACTTTTATAAAAGCAACACTAACCCCTGTATTCACCAACGTTCTATAAATCTATCAATAGCTATTGAACCCATAAGTATTCGTTGTTATAGCAATAATAAATACATTGTCTAGAGAATGTAGTTACTTTAGATTTTCTCTATTGGAAACACTGAGTAATTAAACAAAAGGTGTCATCAAAGCTCCAATCGCAAGCTCTATTCATGGTGTTTGACATTTGTTTTGGCATATTCTGTCACAATGACGTTGTCAATTTATCCATTCAATAGTTTATGGGATGTTGGTGAATATGGGCATAACCCCCGTATTCACCAACGTTCTATAAATCTATCAATAATTATTGAACTATACTATACCTTACACAATGAGTAATACTGTCAATATTTTAGAATAATGAACATTTTAAACTTATTATCATACAGTAATACTGTCATTATTCCAAAGTATTGACAGTAATATTGATCGTGTAAGGTGCCTTTATGGGATGTTGATGAATACAGACATCAAAGGGCTTGAATGCTTTTCAATTATTGTAACATAAGACAATTACGAAGCAGTACATTGTCACATTTTAATACCCCTATTCCATTTCCATTAGAATGTTTTATTAACTCCATCTACAGAGGACAAAAACAGCAAACCATTTAGTTTTTTTTGTGGATGTAGAGAGAAATAGAGGTAAAAAAGAATTCATTTACATAAATATAATTTAAAAACTCTTATACAGTATTAACAAAAAGTATTAAAATATTAATTGACCAAGGCACCTTGTGTGTGTATGTATGCTTTTTCACTTCATTTGTTTATAAGATATATTTGCTTATATTATTTCGGATTCCCGTGCACATACCTAACGGATGTTACAGTTTCGATTTCAATTTTCCCATCAGTTTCTCCAGTTTGAGTGCCTTCTGAAGATTACCGGAGATCTTCAGTTTGCCCATCATGTACGCGGTGGCAGGCTTCGATTTGCCAGTAAACATGTCGAAGAAGTTCTTGCTGTCCATTTTTAGGGTGGCGTCGGGAGATGTTGAGGGCTCACCTTGACCACATTTACCCGAGCCTGTCTTCAAATCGATGAACCTTTGCAAACAAAATCAATAACTCAAAAGTGATTTAATGATATTAAAAATTGCTTGAATTATTAAAATATACATTGCCACGTTTATTTTTATTTCTAAATTATCTCACATCACTACCTTTTGTTCTTTTTTGATAGTTTTGTTTGATTGTTACATATTTAACTCCTGTATTCACCAATGTTTCATAAATGTATCTATAAGGCACCTTACATGGTCAATAATACTGTCAGTTCTAGTATTGTCAATATTTGCTTCAATCGTCCTTTTATAATAATAATAATAATAATTTATTGCTGCTTATATACATGTGTGTATTTACAGAGGTCAAAATAACATATGTGGTGAAATATTTACGAGAAATATATTTATCAAGTAATCAATTATATCAATGAACATCAGTAGTCTCTTCATTCTACTTATACTATACCTTACATGATAAGAAATACTGTCAATATTTTAGAATAATGAACATTTTAAACATGTTATCGTACAGTAATACTGTCATTATTCTAAAATATTGATAGTATTATTGATTGTGTAAAGTGCCTTTATCATGTAAGGTATAGTAATGGTAGAATGAAGAGACTACTGATGTTTATTGGCATAATTGATTACTTGATAAATATAAAAGGAGGATTGAAGCAAATACTGACAGTACAAAGACTGATAGTATTATTGACCGTGTAATGTACCTTAGTAGCTATTGAACCCATAAGTATTCGTTGTTATAGCAATAATAAATAAATGATCTAGGGAATGTGGTTACTTTAGAGTCTCTCTATTGGAAACACTGAATAATTAAACAAAAGGTGTCATCAAAGCTCCAATCGCAAGCACTATTCAAGGTGGTTGACATTTGTTTTGGCATATTCTGTCACAATGACATTCTCAATTTATCCATTCAATAGCTTATGGGACCTATAAAGTTTATGGGATGTTGGTGAATACGGTCATTAAAGTGGTGAGGATGTATTTTAGCCTAATCAAAATGTTAATTATGAAAACTGTAGTACTGTAGAAAATTATGATATGATATTTGCTGAGCAAATTTAAATGCATACCATTTTCCCTCCTCCTTGCCAGTAACATGGAACGCAAAAACAGCCTGTGTGCCTTTCACCAACTCTTCACTGAGGCTACTCTCGATAGCTTTAAAAATGTCGGGCACCGTTTTAACACCCACACTGCCTGTTTTGGCAGCTGTGGACGTCGATGGGATCACCGGTTTACTGTCCTCTTCAGAGAGGAAAAAGTCAATCATCAGATTGTCTTTGTTGGAGGGATCACAGAGGTATTGGTCGAAATCGGTGACGCCGTTTTGATGCAGAACGCGCTCATCGATGTAGAAGTTGCCCGTTACTTTTTTGGGGTCTTGAATCAGGATAGCGTAGGCTGCGTCCGACATGATTTCCGGTTTACGCGACACGCTCGCCGACTCGGAGCCCTGGAGCATTTCCATGGCAGCGGTCTGAACCGCTATAACAAAATGACGCATGATTTAAATAACAGTAAACGTTACGATTCAATCAATACAAAAATTTGTATACAAAAATAGAATTTTGTATACAAAAATAGAATAATCAAGATATCTCGAGTGGTTATATATAACCACACACTGACGAGATCTAATAAGATCGAAATCTATATATGTAGATTGCTAAGAGATGGATTCACACTTAAATATGTTTTATAAGATTTGCCTTGTGCTGATATCTCAAGCACTCTGTTTGAATATTATTCCAAGGTCTCGGTACTCTTTTCTTGGTTCTCGGTATTCGATACCTTAGAAAACTGTTCTCGGTTCTTGTTTTGTAGTACTCGATTCCTGAATGTTCTCGAAAACGATTCTCCCCATCACTAGTTATTACCATATGGGTGTGCATTGCTAATTGATGTGATGCCGTCAGATGGCGTTTAATTTTCCTCCTAGGGGGTTAGTTGTATCATTTAAGATTACTCTATTTTTGTATACTTGAATCAGCAAAGTTGCCAAAGATATACATATTTTGGTTATTTTTTATTGCCTTATTTACATAGCCAGGACTCTATTAAACCTGAACCTTTTTGTTCTAGTGGTTTCAAACAGAAACTACCTTGTTAATACATCATTTCTAGATCCAGTGGTAGTTTTTAGAAACCAAATTGTAAATGTGGTGCCATTTGTTGGCTCCAAACTGTAAATGATGATAAACTTTGTTGGTAAAAAAAATTTTATGATAATATTCTGAAAGTTGTATATAATTATTATTTTCGATAATATTTATTTTGAGTTAGATAGAGTTAAGATGGCTCTGTATAAGGCACCTTAGACAATCAATATTACTGTACTCATAGGCTCATATCAATAAGTGTACACTTGTGTTTTTTACCTATTTTAGGGTAAAAGTCTCCCATCAATAAGGCAATTATACTGTCATTGCTAGTACTGTCAGTATTTGCTTGAATCCTCCTTCAATATTTATCAAGAATCAATTATTCAGATAAACATCAGTATTCTTTTCACTCCATCATTGCTATACCTTAAACGATCAGTAATACTGTCAAAATTTTAGTAGAATGATATTTTTAAACATATTATCATACAGTAATACTGTCATTATTCTAAAATATTGACAATCTTATTTACCATGTAAGGTAGCTTCATAGGAAATTACCTTAGCAAAGTGTAATATATGTGTAAAGTTTATTCGTTATTGTTGATATTTATAGCAGTATGTATTAAAACCTGATGAAGACAATAGCCATATTTTATTTGTATACCTATCCATGATCAGGGTTTTAAAGACATCACACAAAGGAAATACATTTTCTAATTAATATTAAAATGGTCATTACCTGTTCTGGGCCATAGAGCATTAACACCTATGTTGTACTGTTTGAACTCCTCATGCATTCCCAGGACACACATGGACATGCCATATTTAGCCATTGTGTACGCGACGTGATTTTGAAACCATTTAGGATCCATGTTCAGTGGTGGAGACAGATTTAACACGTGCGCATGTTTGCTCTGTTTCAGGTATGGCAGACACTCTTTAGTTCTAAAACAAAAACATCATTTATGCAATCCTAATTTCTTATTTTAGCAGAAATTATTAAATCATAATTCAATTTCCTACAAGAATATGTGTCATAAATTGACGTACATTCAATGAATGACGACGAGATATGAATTTTTTCATTTGGGACTGACGTAAAAATGAAAAACTGAGGATATTTCTATTAATATTAAGAGCTCTTAGTTGGAGAGAATTTTCTAGATTGCCTAGTAACCAATATTGTGGTATTGGAAGTGAATAATATATATATATATATATATATATATATATATATAAATATATATATAAATATATATATATATATATATATATATATATATATATATATATATATATATATATATATTATTCACTTCCAATACCACAATATTGGTTACTAGGCAATCTAGAAAATTCTCTCCAACTAAGAGCTCTTAATATTAATAGAAAAATCCTCAGTTTTTCAGTCAGTATAAGTAAGTAGTAAGTATAAGTAAGTAGTAAAACCTATTTTTCTTACGTTAGGAATGTTCCCCTGGTGTTAATATTGTGCATCAGGTCATAACGTTTCATATCAGTAGTATCAGTTGATGTCAGTGAAATAGCAGATGCATTGTTAATGAGAATATCAATACCACCAAACTTCTTCACAGCTTCTTGCACTGCACTCCTCACTTGTGCTTCTTCTCTCACATCAACAATACATGGAAGACATTTTCCTCCAGCCTTTTCAACTGAAAAATATTATATGTAAATAATAGGATCTCATAAATTAATACAATTTCTGAATAGTTACTCTCATCGCATGCTGTGTAAATGGTGCCGGGTAATTTGGGATGAGGTGTGGCTGTTTTGGCAGCAACAACTACATTAGCACCATCTTTAGCCACCTTGAGGGCTATAGCTTTTCCAATTCCCCTACTGCCACCAGTCACAAAGACTGTTAATCCTGATAATTTTCTGGAAAAAATATTCAATTAATGACAGATTAAATAATATTGACTAACAGTCTATATAACATGTTGATAATGATATTCTTATTTGTTATACATTAGAAATGGTATGAACTGTTACAATGGGTACTAAGACAAGACAGGGAGGCCCCATGGCACTTAGTACTGAGTAAGAGGCTAATACCTGTTTCATCAACATCCTATAAACTTTATAGGACCCATGCCTGTATTCACCAACATCACATAAACTCTATAGGTCCCAAAAGCTATTGAATAAATAAATTGACAACGTCATTGTGACAGAATATGCTAAAACAAATGTCATACACCTTGAATAGAGCTTGTTAATTTACAACTTAGAAGACACCTTTTGTTTAATTATTCAGTGTTTCCAATAGAAAGAATCTAAAGTAACAACATTCCCTAGATAATGTATTTATTGTTGCTATAACAACAAATACTTATGGGTTCAGTAGTTATTGATAAATTTATTTAACGTTGGTGAATACAGGGGCCATATGCATAAATCTAAAATATCATTGTCATAGAAATTGACAAAACAAATGCCAAACACCTTGAATAGCACTTGTGATAGTACAAGATGATCATTAATTATCATGTTGTACTCGCTGGCTTAGAACAACTTCCAAACAATAAATGATAACAGCTATAGCTTCAGTGTGTATCATCGTAATAATGATCATATTGTACTAATCAGACAGTGTTTTATATACAAGTGTGAACCCACTTCTTAGCAATCTACATATCTAGATTTCGATCTTATTAGATCTCATCAGTGTAGCTCAGATATTGAGGATGAATTCACACAATATCTCAAGTGGTTATATACAAAACAGTGTTTTGTTTGTTTTTACATATATTTATTTACATAAACCTAAAAATAGTTGATGTTTCACCTTCCAGGTTATTGTATAGTAATGTAAATATTAATTTATTACACAGGAAACCTTATTAAACTTATACATTATTCAATTAAAATAATTTAATCAAAAAAATACCATATCTGGCCTATTATATTAATAAAATATTTATTAAGTTCAATTTTAAATAAAATCCCTATATATTTAAATATTTTTGTAGTGACTTACTTATGTTATCCACATATTTACTTTAAAAATAAACTTGTGTTACTTGTGCTAGTTTTTTTTTAATTTAATTAATTCCCCTTTCCATATATAAGCTTTGCATAAAATGAAAAAAACTCACCCAGTGTTGATCATTATGGAATCTTTCGTTACGTTTACTGAGCGACTAGCCTGTGATAATCAACCAAGTATTTTAATCAAACCAGAATTGTACTTTACTCCGGTCCAAGTGTGCCAAAGTCCACATAAACACACCGCATTTGACGTTTACGGTATTTTGACAGTTCTCCAGGTTTCAAACCAACAAAAAACTAAATATATCAAAATATGAACCTGTAAAAACGTAACAAAAATTTATTTCAAACTTAAATATCTTTTGTTTTTTCTGTTACCTAAGATATTTTTAAATCTTAAATTCTATCCCAATGGACTATGTTGTATATTTTAATCGTAGTCATTCAACCTACGGCCCAGTTCGGTTATGGATGCAGCCTTTTTCATAAAAACCGTAAACTTACTTACTTACTCACGTTGACATATAACAGTCCGTTACCAAAATTATACAATGCAAACATTGTGTGTGTCACCTTTTTTGTTATTTAAACCTCCGTATTCACCAACGTTCCATAAATGTATCAATAATAGCTAGAGAACCCATAAGTATTCATTATAATAACAATAAATAATTATCTAGGTACTTTAGATTCTCTCTATTGGAAACACTGAATAATTAAACCAAAGGTGTCATCAAATCTACAATTACAGGCATTATTCAAGGATTTTGACGTTTGTTTTGACAATAGCTGTCACAATGACGTTTTCAATGTGTATATGTTCATGGGGTTTGACATTTGTTTTAGCAATTTCTGTCACAATGACATTTTAAATGTATCCATTCAATAGCTTATGGGACCTATAAAGTTTATGGGATGTTGGTGAATATGGGCATAACATAAAATCACAAAAAGGTCGTACAAACAAGATTTGCATGGTGTAATTTTTGTAACGGACTTATATGTCAACGTGACAACTGATGTCAGTGTCAGTTTAAAAAGTAAATATAACTTTACTTTTAATATGCCGCAGCATACACTTAAATAAGTATGTATAAATTATGTTATTGCTTTTCTTTTATGTAAATGAATTCACTGGCGGAAAAGCCTCTCAACTGATAGCCCTATAAAGATAGACATATTTTTTAGAATTCACCAAGTGCAAATTTGACAGCACAGTAACCTGTAACCAAAGTCTGGATCAAACAACTGAAAATTTTAATTAGTGTATATTCAGTCACATACAGTATGTACCCCTTTTAATTAATTAGTTTTTTAATCAGAAACCTAGGCTCAGTTTTATAAAGGCTAGGTAACTATAATCTGTAACTGACGTTTTAGGATTAGTTAATTCAATGGGATATTTGTTGTGTTGTAAATAATAATTTTTCTAAATACTAACAAGATATATTTGTATATATATAAAATAAGATCACACGTTGAACATTGTACCTGTCTCATAATAGATTATCATTCCACCATGCACTAGAAACAGAAAACAGGGCTCAGATCTCTCACGCTATTATTACCCCCTATAACGTTCGTATTTACAAATCTATAAGCTGGGGAGTGACTGTAATATTAAATGTCTTTTATAATAATCAATAAGTCCTAAAAAAATATATTTTCCAATAAGCACGAATGCGGCTGCTCAAAAAATGACCGGGAGCAGTAAACAAGTGATGTCATCGGCCGTGACTGCTCTATAAAAGTAAATCACGCGGGGAATTAGTTAAAATCCTTGTATGCTAAGGGTCGACTCTACAGTTGACATTTAACTGAAGAATAAGACTATACATGGAATTAGTTTGAGATATTGCGAGTCAATATTTCAAACTTATTCCAAAAATAGCCTTATTCTCCACTTAAATTTCAATTGTAGAACTGGCCTGAAATGTAGTAAGGTTTCATTTTCATTATCTTACTACATTTAATATACAAGCATTTTTGCTAATTCCTTACGTGATTTATGTGTAGGAAATTCATATAAAAATGTAAATCGAACTGAAATATGTTAAATTTTGATTGAATTTTAATTAGCGAAAGGGCCCATGATGGTTAATAACCATTTACAAATTGTAACAAATACACTAACCACTGCTACTAATAATTAATTCGTAAATTTGTGTGGTACCCACAGCAGACAATTTCAGTTTGTTTTATATAAAAAATAGCCTATGCATTTTTTTGTTGTTGCAAATTTTATTTACGTGTGAGATTTAAATGCAAACAAATGAACGTTAATGGATCATATTAACATTCATTTGTTCGTATTTAAATCTGACATACAAATAAAATTTGCAATTAAATAAAATGTATCCCGATTCAATTTTAAAACCCTTAATGCGACAACGCGTGTTATTGGAAAACCTAAAGCAGATACAAAATTATTGTTGAGTTGCCCCTACTTTAGGCAAATCTAGCCGAATGCATCTAAGAAATGTATAAAATAACAATAAATAATATATAAAGCGGAGATCATAAAAAAATAAAAACAATAATTGCACTTAACGATCAGTCGATCCGAACCAAAATAAAAATTTCAGACAAACAAAGTTCATTTTCGTATTCGAGTAAAAAGTGTTTTTTTTTTTAGCAACTGACTAGCACACGTACGGCACGCGGAAATCGCCTCAGCACAGCGAGATGAAATTGTTCACAATCGCGCCCAGCGCCATCGGGGTGGGCTGGGTTTGCGATCGCATCAGCGATAACCGGCGCGATTTCCACTCGCGAATTGTTTGGGTGTAGTGCATCAGCTCGGTAACCTCCTGCAGTTCCATGTACACCTTAATTATCCCCCTGTAGTCATATTCGAGACCTGAGTAGAGCGGGCCGAATAATTTCCTACTTATATTGATTGACCGTAAGTAGATTTTCTCCGCGTCCCTGTAGCGTTTCATATGGAAATTATAAAGAGACGCCAAGTGTCCTAAACTGAGCCCAACTTCAAAATCCTCACCACCCAAAAGCTCTTCTTTTATTGCGATTGCACGCAGATGCATTTGTTCAGCCTTCTCATACATACTCATACTCTGGTATAGTCGGCCTAGGTTGCCATAGTGCTTAGCAGTTTGAACATTATGTTCACCGAATGCAGCAAGGGACATTTTCAAGGCAGACTTGTGTAACTCTTCCGACCAAAGTAGGTACTTTTTTTTGCTAGCTTGGAGAGCAGGTTCACGCATATCTACAGCAATCTCTTCAAGTATTAAAGCTTTCACACGCTTCTTTCCAGCTAGGGCTAGATGGTCTGCTGGCAGAAGTTTCTCGGTTATGTGGATGGCATTCTCTATGTAATCTCTGATAACAAAACAATTAAGGTTTATTTTATAAAAAGCAATCAAATTGAATTTAATTAAATTGTTCAAATATAAATATAATATAGTAAGTATTAAAGTTTTTTTTTAAACGACGTTGCAGGTAAAGTGACAATTCTACAATACTGTAACTCATTGCCTTTTTGCGATTTGTTAAAGTATAGCAGTATAAGAGAATCCTTGTTTATATTCACGTAAAAAATAGATACAAATGACTAGAAATACGGTCGTTTTCTTCGTCACCGCTTCCTAGGAAACCAAAACTTAAGCTAATATTAGTAAAAACGAATACTAGTACTTCACCACTAGGTATTAGATGTAATATATTCCATACCTGGCATCGTAAAACTTCCCAGAACTGTACTCATTAACATACACAGCATAAGCCAGCTCCTCGTACGCGGCGGCGACATGAAAGTTGTTCTTCCCAAACACTTCACGCCTGATACTAACAGCCTTTTTATAGAACTTCACGCTCTCCTCAATATTATCGGTGTTAAGCATATAGAAGCCATAATCCATTAGCGCATCTGAATAACTGGGATGGCTGTCCAATTGGTAGAGCTGCTCGGCAAGGAGGACGGCCTGTTCTATAAGCAGCTGTGCTTGTGGGAAGCGTCTTTTAAAAACACAGGCCTTGGATGCTTGCCTGAGGACTTCAATGATCACTCTGGAACAAACAGAAAGAGGCAATTTTATTATATAATAGACGAAATTTACGTTACCCCCTCGGGGGATGCACTCATGTATTAGTATATTATCTATTTGCCTTTTACGGTTATCTATTTGCTTTTTTTCGGTGAAGGTTCATGTATTAGCAACTTTTGTTTATTTATGCATTCCTTAAATTTTAGTTAATAGTAAGTAGTACAAGGAGGTTTCACAATGGGCCCATTTTGAGGCCTAAGTGTCTGTAGCTATGCTACCCTCCAGCCAACTATCCAGAAGTAGTACAAACAAAATAACTGTAAAAACTTACTTATTTTACAATCATAATTATATTTTTTGATTATCACTTTACCTGACTGGCAAATCCTCCTCTAATAGTTTTATCGCCTTAATTGACCATCTGTATGCCTGAAAATACAATTAAATTAATAATCACATTATCAACCAAACTATGCCCATTCACTATTTCAAATAACTTGAACTCTACACTACATTGTTTCCTATATTTTTTATAAGGCACCTTACATGGTCAATAATACTGTCAATATTTTATAACGATATGTTTAAAATGTTCATTATTCTAAAATATTGACAGTATTACTGATAGTGTAAGGTATAGTAACGATGGAATGAATCGAATACTGATGTTTATCCGGATAATAGATTACTTGATAAATATTGAAGGAGGATTCAAGCAAATACTACACTACTAGGATTGACCGTGTAAGGTGCCTTATTAATTAGATCTAAATTAACAATAATAGTTATTAATAGTTGCCTAGACTATCAGGGGAAATTATGGGCTTCAAATTTAACAGATAACAAAGGTAATAGAATAATAGCAATAAATTATTGGTAGGTAATACAGGTACAACCCCAACCTTTCAAAGAAGAGTATATTTAGGAACATAATAGAGAATCGAGGTGAGGTTTAGTTAGTAGGTCGGCCCTAGATGGATCGGAATCCAGCACTCCTCAGAGGAGAATGTTCTAATAACCTTTGAAGATTCCCCACCTCAGGCCAAAAAAAAAGACAATCGTGCATTGAATTCTGCTTACTTTATCATACTCATTCCGGATGCTGTACATGTTCGAGAAGTTGGCATACAGACCGGCTAGATTGGGCGTCAGTTTCAACTCAGCCAGCTCCTCCACCACCTTGTCGGCTAGCTTGATTGTATTTTCCGCGCTTTCGAACATACAGAAGGAGGATTCAACATAAATTCGTCTAAAACAAAACAAATTTTTGTTAGATTAACAAGGCATCAATAATAGTCATTGTAACCACGGCCGGATTAAAATATTTTGGGGCCTAATGCCCGTATTCACCAACATCCTATAAACTTTATAGGTCTCATAAGATATTGAATAGATAAATTGACAACGTCATTGTGACAGAATATGCCAAAACAAATGACACCTTGAGTAGCGCTTGGAGCTTTGATGACACCTTTTGTTTAATTATTCAGTGTTTCCAATAGAGAGAATCTAAAGTAACTACATGCCCTAGATTATATATATATATATATATATATATATATATATATATATATATATATATATATATATATATGAATATTTTTCAAAAATGGTTTGAAATTGATCTGGGGTACACGGCGATGTAGTACAGTGGCCAATAAAAAAAAGACCTTTATTGGCATTTCCCTCACTGTCCCTCCACATCTCAAACCTCAACAAAAATATACAAAAATAAAAATACAATATAAATAAAAGTGGCCAATCATCTACTGTGCGTATTTTTTTCTTAACTGAAGACGTTGTTGGTCATAGTACGAGCTGATAAATAATTAAAGCAAGAAACTTGTTCAAGTTTCTTGACGAATCTACTACAATGTAATGTTTTATAAAGAGGATTTTGATAAAAATTATTTTTTTTTATAACATGATTACCAAGCTTTGTATGATAAAGTGAAAAATTAAATTTATATTTGCATCTCTTTTATAAACTGTCCCCAGGGGGCAAGAACCTTGCCCATTGTTTTATTATTAATAAGCATCAATTGTCCCTCCGTGTGTGCGATTTATATTTAAATCATTTGCTATTGAGAATCGATTGGGTCAATTAAGTCGAGCCTTGTTCGTTGACCTGCACTCCGAACACAACGGGGCCCATTCATTGTGCGACGCATGCTGCTTGCTGCAATCAGGATGCGCTGAGCGTGAGAGAGGCGGCGGCGGCGGGGGCATCATTCAATGCACTCTCAATTATTTCCGGGCTATATTTAGAGCACGCGGACTGTGTTGTGTTTTTGTTGTCGAGCTTCTCTCGAAAAACAAAATTATCTATTATGCGCGTGATTAATTCGACTCGCCGTTTTGGTTCAACGAGGCTTAATTAATAGAAGCCCCTGGTGGGTTGTAATCAGGAAGCTGGTGTAATTTAATTATCTTTATAAAAATCATGACTATTGATGATTGCTAGTTTGTTTTTTTATAACATTACTAGTGTCCGTATTCACTAACATGCCATAAACGTTATAGGTCCCATATTCACCCACATCCTATAAACTGTATAGGTCCCATATGCTCGTATTCACCAACATCCCATAAACTTTATAGGTCCCATAAACTATTGAATATATAAATTGACAACGTCATTGTGACAGAAAATGCCAAAACAAATGTCAAACATCTTGAATAGCGTTTGTGATTGGAGTTTTGATGACACCTTTTGTTTAATTATTCAGTGTTTCCAATAGAGAAAATCTAAAGTAACTATATTCTCTAGATAATGTATTTATTGTTGCTATAACAAAAAATACTTATGGGATCAATAGCTATTGATAGATTTATGGAACGTTGGTGAATAAGGGGGCAAGGCTATTAAATAAACAAATTGAAAACGTCATTGTGACAGAAAATGCTAAAACAAATGGCAAACACCTTGAACAGTGCTTCTGATTAGAGCCTAGATGACTCCTTTTGTTTTATAATTATTCAGTGTTTCCAATAGAGAGAATCTAAAGTAACTACACTCCCTAGAGAATGTATTTATTGTTGCTATAACAACGAATACTTATGAGTTCAATAGGTATTGGTACATTTATGGAACGTTGGTGAATACAGGGGAGAAGCTATATATAATGAACACATTAAAAACGTCATTGTTACAGAAATTGCCAAATGTCAAACACCTTGAGCACTATTCAAGGTGCTTGACATTTGTTTTGGCAATTTCTGTAACAATGACACTTATAATGTATTCATTATATATAGGTCATTGTGACAGAAAATGCCAAAACAAATGTCAAACACCTTGAATAGGGCTTGTGATTGGAGCTTTGATGACAGCTTTTGTTTAATTATCATTGTTTTTTCCCAAAATTGTTTTTAATAAAATAGGTTCAGAATATTATCTTACACCTTCAAAGTTTCTTTAAAATTTTCGTGAAAATGAACGGTTACTAAGTTATATGCAAAACAATTAAAAATATGCAAAAACTACTCATATTTTGTTCATTTTTGATTTCTCGCAAAAATGTTTTGAATAAAATATGTACAGAATATAATCTTACACCTTCGATGTTTCTTTAAAATTTTCGTACAAATAGACCGTTACAAAGTTATAGGCAAAACAAAATTTCAGATGCAAATAACTTTTAGATTAGATTTAAGATTTTACTCAAGTTTTCAGAGGGTCGTTCCAGCTCGGGTTCTCATCCGAATTCCAAAGTTAGTCGCGATCTGTTTGTCCGTATTCCTAAAATTTTGTTCACAGACATACATACACATACACAGATATTTTCCAAAATTTTGTTCAGAGACATACATATACATACACACGCATTTTCCAAAATTTTGTACACAGACATACATTTTCCAAAATGTTGTTCCCAGACATTTTCCAAAATTTTATTCACAAACATACATACACATACAGATATTTTCCAAAATTTTGTTCACATACATACATACACATACACTTTCCAATATGTTGTTCACAGACATACATACACAAACACAGACATTTTCCAAAATTTTGTTCAGAGACATACATATACATACACATGCATTATCCAAAATTTTGTTCACAGACATACATACACATACACAGACATTTTCCAAAATTTTGTTCACAGGCATACATATGCATACACAAACATTTTCCAAAATTTTGTTCATAGACATACATATACATACAGACATTTTCCAAAATTTTGTACACAGACATACATTTTCCAAAATGTTGTTCACAGACATTTTCCAAAATTTTGTTCACAAACATACATACACATACAGATATTTTCCAAAATTTTGTTCACATACATACATACACATACACTTTCCAATATGTTGTTCACAGACATACATACACAAACACAGACATTTTCCAAAATTTTGTTCAGAGACATACATATACATACACATGCATTTTCCAAAATTTTGTTCACAGACATACATACACATACACAGACATTTTCCAAAATTTTGTTCACAGGCATACATACGCATACACAAACATTTTTCAAAATTTTGTTCACAGACATTTTCCAAAATTTTGTTCATAGACATACATACACATACAGACATTTTCCAAAATTTTGTTCAGAGACATACATATACATACACACGCATTTTCCAAAATTTTGTACACAGACATACATTTTCCAAAATGTTGTTCACAGACATTTTCCAAAATTTTGTTCACAAACATACAAACACATACAGATATTTTCCAAAATTTTGTTCACATACATACATACACATACACTTTCCAATATTTTGTTCACAGACATACATACACAAACACAGACATTTTCCAAAATTTTGTTCAGACATACATATACATACACATGCATTTTCCAAAATTTTGTTCACAGACATACATACACATACACAGACATTTTCCAAAATTTTGTTCACAGGCATACATACGCATACACAATCATTTTCCAAAATTTTGTTCACAGACATTTTCCAAAATTTTGCTCATAGACATACATACACATACAGACATTTTCCAAAATTTTGTTCAGAGACATACATATACATACACACGCATTTTCCAAAATACAGACATATATACACAGACATTTTCCAAACATAGTCTATTTCGACTATATTATGCATCAAACGTCAACAAAAGTCAAAATTAGTAATTTTTCGCGAAAACAATAAAGCAGTACTGGAGATTCGGATTCGTTAGTTTCATAATGAATATCTACCTGTGATAACAGTCTAGCAACCTTCGTAAGGCCTGCACATTCTTCCGTTTCTTCAAACGCAAACATAAGGCCTCGACACTGTTTAGAATTAGGTGCGCATGGTTGAACCACGATCCCTCGCTGAGGAAGACACCAATACGCAGCCCCAGGTCAATATTCGTGCAGTCCGTGTCGACGTTCAAATGTCGTTTAGCATACTGCTCAATAATTTCGTCCAGGATCTTCCCACAGTGGTCGATTAGCTCCTGGAAGCAGCGCAACAGGAGGGCCCTCTTGTGCTTCACGCGGAGCATGCGAACAAACACCTCCAGGTTGCCCAGCTCGCCAGCGAGTAGGCACAGACGTTTATCCAAATACATCTAGAGAGAGAGAGATAAATATTGAATTAATTAATCTCTTGATAGAGAAAGTTTAACGCCATCTGGCATCAATTCACAATGCATCACCAAGTAATGCCCTCTATTGGAATAAAATGCCAATAGAGAATATGAAATAAAATTTCAATAGAGAATATGGAATAAAATTCCAATAGAGAATATGGAATAAAATTCCAATAGAGAATATGGAATAAAATTCCAATAGAGAATATGGAATAAAATACTAATAGAGAATATGGAATAAAATACTAATAGAGAATATGGAATAAAATTCCAATAGAGAATATGGAATAAAATTCCAATAGAAAATATGGAATAAAATTCCAATAGAGAATATGGAAAAAAATTCCAATAGAGAATATGGAATAAAATTCCAATAGAGAATATGGAATAAAATACTAATAGAGAATTTGGAATAAAATTCCAATAGAGAATATGGAATAAAATTCCAATAGAGAATATGGAATAAAATTCCAATAGAGAATATGGAATAAAATACTAATAGAGAATTTGGAATAAAATTCCAATAGAGAATATGGAATAAAATTCCAATAGAGAATATGGAATAAAATTCCAATAGAGAATATGGAATAAAATTCCAATAGAGAATATGGAATAAAATTCCAATAGAGAATATGGAATAAAATACTAATAGAGAATATGGAATAAAATACTAATAGAGAATATGGAATAAAATTCCAATAGAGAATATGGAAACAAAATTCCAATAGAGAATATGGAATAAAATTCCAATAGAAAATATGGAATAAAATTCCAATAGAGAATATGGAAAAAAATTCCAATAGAGAATATGGAATAAAATTCCAATAGAGAATATGGAATAAAATACTAATAGAGAATTTGGAATAAAATTCCAATAGAGAATATGGAATAAAATTCCAATAGAGAATATGGAATAAAATTCCAATAGAGAATATGGAATAAAATACTAATAGAGAATTTGGAATAAAATTCCAATAGAGAATATGGAATAAAATTCCAATAGAGAATATGGAATAAAATTCCAATAGAGAATATGGAATAAAATTCCAATAGAGAATATGGAATAAAATTCCAATAGAGAATATGGAAAAAAAATTCAATAGAGAATATGGAATAAAATACTAATAGAGAATATGGAATAAAATACTAATAGAGAATATGGAATAAAATTCCAATTGAAAATATGGAATAAAATTCCAATAGAGAATATGGAAAAAAATTCCAATAGAAAATATGGAATAAAATTCCAATAGAGAATATGGAATAAAATACTAATAGAGAATATGGAATAAAATTCCAATAGAGAATATGGAATAAAATTCCAATAGAGAATATGGAACAAAATTGCAATAGAGAATATGGAATAAAATTCCAATAGAATATGGAATAAAATTCCAATAGAAAATATGGAATAAAATTCCAATAGAGAATATGGAATAAAATACTAATAGAGAATATGGAATAAAATACTAATAGAGAATATGGAATAAAATACTAATAGAGAATTTGGAATAAAATTCCAATAGAGAATATGGAATAAAATTCCAATAGAGAATATGGAATAAAATACTAATAGAGAATATGGAATAAAATACTAATAGAGAATTTGGAATAAAATTCCAATAGAGAATATGGAATAAAATTCCAATAGAGAATATGGAATAAAATTCCAATAGAGAATATGGAATAAAATACTAATAGAGAATATGGAATAAAATACTAATAGAGAATATGGAATAAAATACTAATAGAGAATTTGGAATAAAATTCCAATAGAGAATATGGAATAAAATTCCAATAGAGAATATGGAATAAAATTCCAATAGAGAATATGGAATAAAATTCCAATAGAGAATATGGAATAAAATACTAATAGAGAATATGGAATAAAATACTAATAGAGAATATGGAATAAAATACTAATAGAGAATTTGGAATAAAATTCCAATAGAGAATATGGAATAAAATTCCAATAGAGAATATGGAATAAAATTCCAATAGAGAATATGGAATAAAATACTAATAGAGAATATGGAATAAAATACTAATAGAGAATATGGAATAAAATTCCAATAGAGAATATGGAATAAAATTCCAATAGAGAATATGGAATAAAATTCCAATAGAGAATATGGAATAAAATACTAATAGAGAATATGGAATAAAATACTAATAGAGAATATGGAATAAAATACTAATAGAGAATTTGGAATAAAATTCCAATAGAGAATATGGAATAAAATTCCAATAGAGAATATGGAATAAAATTCCAATAGAGAATATGGAATAAAATTCCAATAGAGAATATGGAATAAAATACTAATAGAGAATATGGAATAAAATACTAATAGAGAATATGGAATAAAATACTAATAGAGAATTTGGAATAAAATTCCAATAGAGAATATGGAATAAAATTCCAATAGAGAATATGGAATAAAATTCCAATAGAGAATATGGAATAAAATACTAATAGAGAATATGGAATAAAATACTAATAGAGAATATGGAATAAAATTCCAATAGAGAATATGGAATAAAATTCCAATAGAGAATATGGAATAAAATTCCAATAGAGAATATGGAACAAAATTGCAATAGAGAATATGGAATAAAATTCCAATAGAATATGGAATAAAATTCCAATAGAAAATATGGAATAAAATTCCAATAGAGAATATGGAATAAAATACTAATAGAGAATATGGAATAAAATTCTAATAGAAAATATGGAATAAAATTCCAATAGAGAATATGGAATAAAATTGCAATAGAGAATATGGAATAAAATTCCAATAGAGAATATGGAATAAAATACTTATAGAGAATATGGAATAAAATTCCAATAGAATATGGAATCAAATTCCAATAGAGAATATGAAACAAAATTCCAATAGAAAATATGAAATAAAATTCCAATAGAATGTTTGATATGTTAGCACAAATAGTCTTATTTATTTAAACCATTTCATGGTGCCTGTAAGCAGTACAAATACTGGTGGCCAGGAACCAAAAATAATAATTTAAGGATCACCAACATTCCATAAATTTTATATAATTTTAATGGACAAATTGACAACATCATTGTGACAGAAATTGCCAAAACAAATGTCAAATACTATTCAAGGCACTTGTGATTGTAGCTTTGATAACACTTTTTATTTAGTTATTCAGTGTTTCCAATAGAGAGAATCTAAAGTAACTACATTCTCTCAATAATGTAATGATTGTCCCTTAAATTTGATATAGTATGTATGGACAAATTTACAACTTCATTGTGACTCTCCTATCTAATGAATTTGAGTATATGAACGCGCCAATTTTCTAAAACCTGAAATTATTAACATATTTTTGGAGACTATTTGGAGGTGAGATGCCAAATTGTCTCCAAATGATCATTTCAAAATCAATAGTGATAGAAACATCTATTGTTCTAGCATTCAATTCAGATGGCTATTAGCTATATCAGGTTGATGCAATATATTTATTTTGAACACAGAATTGTTTATGAATTAAAATTTCCATTTTACAGGATAAACATCCCTTTGTTATTTTATCCAGCTATAATAGACTTTTAAATTTGAGAATGCTGTTGATTGTTAATTTATATTAATTGTGTTTTGAACATTTGTTTGAATATCCGAATAGATCATTCAGATTTTCTAACCGATGCTCACTAAATCAGTTTATAACAATAATTATTTAGTGAACCTTGGTATGGTACGATAATGATTTAGTGAGCATTGGGTATATTGGTATGGTAATATATATGATTTAGTGAGCATTGGGTATATTAGTATGGTATGATATATGATTTAGTGAGTACCAGGTATATTGGTATGGTATAATATATGATTTAGTGAGCATTGGGTATATTGGTATAGAAATATATATGATTTAGTGAGCATTGGGTATATTAGTATGGTATATGATTTAGTGAGCATTGGGTATATTGGTATAGTAATATATATGATTTAGTGAGCATTGGGTATATTAGTATGGTATGATATATGATTTAGTGAGCATTGGGTATATTTGTATGGTATAATATATGATTTAGTGAGCATTGGGTATATTGGTATTAGTATGATAATTACCACCTTTATCCCTTTGTTATTTTTTTCCAGCTGTAATAGATACTTTGAATGGGTTGTTGATTGTTATTTTATATTATGTTTGATCATTTGTTTGTATATCTGAATAGAGCATTAAGATTGTCAACCCAATGTTTACCAAGTAAATATTGTGATAATAGTATGATAATAATAGTATGATAATTACGTTGTTTGTAATATAGTAGGTATTTACAAACACTGAGCAAAAAAAAATAATACTATCATTTCACAATCAGCAACCTCACCTTGTAATAAAAGTCGAAGAGTACATGGTCGGGCAGGACGCGAAACTCTTTTTTCGCGAACTTGCCGCCGGCGGTGTTGTCCCTGACGGCGGCGGCGATGCTCAAATGATAGAGGGTGGTCGGGGTATCCGACGACGACATTATGGCTGTGACTATCGCTCGCTGCTCCACTTTTCCGTCTGCAGTCTTGTTTCGCGATCACACAACAAACACACGACACACAACAAACAGCCCGATAACAACTACGGCCGCCAGACGTAGGGAAACAGCTGACGCTCCAACGACACTGACAGATGGGATGCGTGCGCCATGTCATTGTGGTTGCATATAGTTAAATCGTAATTTGCAATTAAATTCTATTCTATTTCGTTGAATTGGTTGCTGGTTAAATCTGATGTTAACAACCTCAGAATAATAAATAATATTTATTTATTAGTCTGAGTTAGCAACCAACAGCAGTATATAGTAAAACTACTGCCAAACTGTAGGGCTATTTTACCATATGAAGAGTACAAGGCAGAAAGGGGGAATGTCAGTGTACATTCCCCCTTTCTGCCTTGTACTCCTCATATTGTATTAGTATATGATATTATTTGTTCTTGCTAGTATATATGATATTAAAGTGATATTAGTAGAGCCAGAGGCAAGATAATATTCAATATTGGCAGACTATTATCCAATTAGATACTACTTAAGCACGGGGCCGTCCTAAGATATTCAGTTTTTCAAAATTCATATTTGGATAAATACATCTATTTTTAATATTACTTGTTAATTTTATATATTTTCCATAATCCAAACTCGAGTTGCAGCGAATTTACCAATTTTCAAACTTGTCACTTGTCACAGGTTTTTCAAATTTAATTTTTGGATAAAAACAACTATTTTTAATATTAGCTGTGAATTTTATATATTTTGGACAACCCAATTTCGAGTTTCAGCAAATTTACCTATTTTGAATCTTGTTGTCACTTCAAAAAATCATAAAAAATTCAATTTTGAAAATAGGTTTTTCAAATTTCATGATTGGATAAAGACATCTATTTTTGATATTAATTGTGAATTTTATATATTTTGTACAACCCAATCTTGAGTTGCAGCGAATTTTCCAATTTTGAATCTTGGTGTCACTTTAAAAATTCATAAAAAAATCAATTTAAAAAATAGGTTTTTCAAATTTCATGATTGGATAAAGACATCTATTTTTGATATTAGTTGTGAATTTTATATATTTTGGACAACCCAATCTCGAGTTGCAGCGAATTTACCAATTTTGAATCTTGTTGTCACTTTAAAAAATCATAAAAAATTCAATTTTGAACATATGTCTTTCAAATTACTTGTGTGGATAAACACATCTATTTTTGATATTACTTGTTAATTGTATATAATTTGGATAATCCAATCTCGAGTTGCAACGAATTTTCCAATCTTGAATTTCGTGGTCACTTTAAAAAAATCATAAAAAGTTATTTTTGAATGTTTGGATAAACACATCTCTCTTGAGATTCTGTGATTTCACCCTCATTAGCTCTGCTACAGTGATGATATTTAACAATTACTGTTACTTGTGTCACATTTGTCATGCATGAATATTTGAGTGATATAATGTCATTTCAACATTTTCTGTCACTTCTGTTGATTCCAATAGGATTTACATAAATTTTGCATGTCTTAATATGTGACCAAATTGATCAGTTATGAACCAAGATGTAGAGGACGAGTTCGATGTGATCATTGTGGGGGCCGGCGTGTCCGGCTTGACCAGCGCACTCACCATCTTAGAACGTGACACATGTTTGAACTTGTTAGTACTCGAATCCACTGGTAAATTATTAATTTATTCCTTTCGTGAATCAAATTCAAACTTTTTCAAATAATTGTCTTCATTGTCTTTTTCGAAGGTTACTCATCGTCTTTGTTCCTTCATTCCACTGTTTTCTTGGCCTTCATCGTCTTTGTTATTCCTTCATTCCACTGTTTTCTTGACCTTCATCGCCTTTGTTATTCCTTCATTCCATTGCTTTCTTGGCCTTCGTCGCTTTTGTTATTCCTTCATTCCACTGTTTTCTTGACCTTCATCGCCTTTGTTATTCCTTCATTCCATTGCTTTCTTGGCCTTCATCGCTTTTGTTATTCCTTCATTCCACTGTTTTCTTGACCTTCATCGCCTTTGTTATTCCTTCATTCCACTGTTTTCTTGGCCTTTCTCTCTTTTTCATCTATGCTGGGAGTCATTCCATCGCATTTCTAGATATTCTAGTTTCACCCATCTTTTGAAGATGGTTATACCAATGGTATTACCAATTTAATTTGTTTTGTTCCCCCATCGGTGCTTACTGTTCTTTTGATTCACATTTCATACGTATTTTCATTTTTTTCTGTAGAGTCGTGAAATTCTCATTGATCTCAACGCATCCATCTTCACGGAGGTCGTGAAGATGGATGCGTTGAGATCAATGAGAATGCGTCTGCCTAGCTCTGGTATATCCTCCAGATTAGATTAGACTTTTATTAACTTTGTATCGTACATAGCTTTGCTACCTCTAGTGGCCCTCTAGAGCAAGTTGTTGGTAGTATATGTTTGATAATGTATATAGCATAGAGCTGTGATCCACAGTTTTTATTCGATAGTGCCCATCATGTTTTTTTTAAACGAATTTAATTGGTTTTAGATAAATTGGGTGATCACTGTAGTCCAGAATTTGGTTTCTATTCGAGCAGAAACGTTTACACCAATGACTTATTACGAAAATTACACATACCGAGCACTTGGCGTAATTCGAATCACAATGGGGCCGAGTTCAGATCGGGAAATTGTTACTACAGTAACTCAGATGTGCCTATATTTGGCAAAATGTGGGAGCAACTACAATTTAAAATTTTTCTGGCAAAGGTAGATATTTAATGTAAACAAATTAGTGGTTATATTTGATTAATATAAACACAATAAGTGAATACAGTGTGAAGAAAATACAGTAATTATTATTTCTAGCTTGAAGATCTTTCTTCCTCCATATCTCTAACAAAACCACTAGCTCATGTCGAAGCAGAAAGTTTAGACAAAATCAGCATGGAGCAAATGATTGTAGCCCACTTGGATACTGAAGTACAACGCAATTTCATGCGTATTCTCGTGGAGACACAATGCGGTTAAGTGAAATCTGGGGTTGCGCTTAATTTGAATCAAATTTGGGAATTCTTGTAGGAATTCCAGCCAGTGAGGTGTCCGCGCTGTTTTACATCGCATGCTGCAACAGCACCGAGGGCATAACAAATCAGTTCAGTAGTGGTCCGGATGGTGCTTACAGTTGTATGTTTAAGGTAGTATATAATGTTACCATTTGCAACTTTGCACGCCGTGTTATTTTACCACCGAAAAGCAGAGTTTAAAACAATTCACGTGTAAAGAAATCTAAAAGAACAAAGTTATCTTTAAAGGACTATCAGCCCAAGAAGATTTTCACCGGTATAATAATACAAGTTGCAAATGGTACCATTATATACTAAACTGACCCCCCGTATTCAACGACGTGCCATAAATTTATTAATAGGTATTGAACTCATAAGTATTCGTTGTTATAGCAATAATAAATACATTATCTAGTGAATGTAGTTACTTTAGATTCCCTCTATTGGAAACACTGAGTCATTAAACAAAAGGTGTCAATCACAGGCGCTATTCAAAGTGTTTGACATTTGTTTTGGCATATTCTGTCACAATGACATTTTAAATGTATCCATTCAATAGCTTATGGGACCTATAAAGTTTATGGAATGTTGGTGAATACGGGCATGATAGTCATATAAAGATGGGAGTTTGTTCTTTTAGATTTCTTTACACGCGAATTGTTTTAAACTCTAAAGTTGATTGTTGGAACTAGTATCGTTTATGTTCTGCTGCAGGTCTTGATGTCTTTCCGTTACACTATCATCATGTCATCTACAAACATCATTTTCAGTTATATGTGTTTTTCATTTTCAAATAGTCTTTCATTACTTCATTAAGGGCCTACAATTGAAATTTAAACGGAGAATAAGGCTATTCGTGGAATATAATGGTGTTAATATATCAAACTTGTTCCACGAATAGCCTTATTCTCCAGTTAAATGTCAATTGTACAACTATGTTAGTATTTCCTATAATACCTAGGGCCGGTTCTACAATTGACATTTAACTGGAGAATAAGGCTATTCGTGGAATAAGTTTGATATAGTAACACCAATATATTCCACGAATAGCCTTATTCTCCGGTTAAATGTCAATTGTAGAAGCGGCCCCAAGTATTATAGGAAATTCTAACATAGTTTTAAACTTTCTTGATTGTACATTGTTTGTTCTTATTATATTCTCATTAATTTCTCTTGGGCTGATAGCCCTATAAAAAGGTAGTGTTGTTTTAGATTTCTTCACACGCGAATAATTTTAGTTAAGTCTATACATCGCATTTGCAGGGAGGCGAAACGCACATTTGCAACACAATTTCCAATAATTATGATTTTCCAATTCGTTACAAGCAACATGTTATTGAGATCCGTCGTCAAGAAAATTATATGATAGTACAAACCAATAAGGAGATTTATAGGTAAGACTTTTTGTATGATTAGAAATATTTAGGATATTTAAAAAAAAAAAACTTGTAGATGTTCGCATGTAGTGATAACCCTAGCACCAAGCGAGATCTTAAAAATAAATTTCAACCCTCCATTAAGTTCAGCGCGCGACAACATTCTGCGAAACATGATTCCCAGCCGATTGACTCGGATGCTGCTGCAGTTTGGTGCAGTAGAAGACAAGACAAAACTACACGATGTATTTAATACGTGTAGTGATGCGAGTGACTACATTCTGCGGTGCATGCCGGTCGGGGGCGGGTTGCACATGTATGTGGTTTCAAAAAAAGGGAGCGATGTTGACATCTTAATGCACATGCACACGTTTTTTGATCTGGATCGGGCTACGTGTATATCTCGTATGAAACACAGTGTTGCAGTACCTAAAATGGGAATGATGAGTGGATTGCATGAGATTAGGAAACCGCTCAATGGGTAGATAATGACAAAAACTATTTTCAATTGTTCTAAAAAATTAGAACATTATTTAACTAATTATTTATAACTAAAAACTTTGATTCACATATCGCACTATGAGATGACAAGTGTCGTAATATCCAAAATGAAGTTTCAGCTCTTGATTTTTATAGTATAGCTCCTATGGTAAAATGGTAATACTACTGAAACTTCCTCAATGATAAAACTACTGAAACTATTTCACTCTTTAAAATGCATTTGTCAAAAAAACTATCTATTTATTTTATTGCATTTAGAATAAACCAAATTATTATTTAAACTCAATAGAAGAATAGACTGAAGTTTTTATTATTAGTCTGTACGGAGGTCCCAAGCTCCGATTCAAAGTTAAGCTAGAAGGCACTAAACAAACATTCTTGTTAGGGAAAGAGTTTGAAAAAAACATTAAAAATTATGCACAGATCGACACAATTTTAAATATACAGTAAATTGGCGAAAGAACTTTAGGTTTGGTCATTAAATTCTCAGTAAAAAATCTTTATACAGCTTTATGTAAGAAATTAATTTGATTATAAATTTATAGAATATTTTGGGCGGGCTCAGAAACGTCCACCGCATGGTACGGCCATTTGGAGGGCTCAATACAGTCTGGAGTACGTGCAGGCATCGAGCTCCTCTACGACTACAAACCACAAATACTAACAATGAAAGATATAACTCGTTTAACGTAAGTAGCATTGTATTCTTTATAGCATAGATTCTAAAACGGTGTATGTGTACCACTGGTGGTACATTCCGTTGTTGTAGGGGTACAATAGAAATTTCTTATGTAAAAGCTTCATTTTAAAAAATTAAGTCGCTCCACCCAGCTCAGTGGCCGAGTGGTCCGCCTCGTACTGAGCATTGGGGAGCCTGAGTTCGATCCCCAGCGGGGAGAGAATTTTCGCGAATCACCTTTCACAGTTTTTCAGAGGTTTTCTGTGAAGTTAAGGTAAATACCGGGTGATTAAACTCCTCTGAGCTTCTCCCTTGACCGACGGAAAAGCCTCACGGCTGATAGCCCTATAAAAAGATAGAAGTTTTTTTAAGTCGCTCGTTAATACGAAACGTACAGCGCTTCTAACCACTGAGCTGGATACAAACTAATATTAAATTCGAAATTGAAAATATTTCTCAAAATAAAAAGACAATTCTGCAAAAACTGTTCTAGCGAACTCAACCAAGTGAAGCTTAAACCAGTCTGAATATCACACACTGAGATGACAAATGTGGTAATTTCCAAAAACAGTTTTTTGAGGCAAATCCATTTTAAAGATTGCTATAGTTATTTTTCAAAATACTAATCACTAGGCCACTGAACTGACTAATTGTATTATATAAGGATTATTTCGGAAAGGAGTTTTTGTAAGGAAACATTCTCATTTCAAGGTTTTGCAAAAACTGCGAGATCTCAATAAAATATTTATTTTGTTATAAAATACCCTGCATGCCTTGGTGTGGCATTACTTCTGGCCCATCTAGTTTATATCTAAAAACATACAAGATATGTAGGAATATAATTACATTTTTTTTTTAGCGAAAAACGTCCACTAGTCGTCCTCTTCAAAAACCAGCCCTTATACCAAATACTGCTACATAAACGTGAATATTTCGGATATGCAACCCTGTGCATCCTACTTGCAGCATATATCTGCAGAAGATACATGATATGGCGAAAAAATTAACCAATGCACGCGTTTTTGTATATGCATATTTTTTAGTGTTTTGATAAAATAAAAGTTAAACAAATATACCTGTTTTCGCCTCTGGCAAAGTGTCAACCCGCTGGAAATACATTACTAGTTCACAATGCGGCGTGTATGGAAACAAATCCACTGTCACAGCTTTAACCGGCACAAACGGCGGGCCGTGCATTGTCTTAGATTCACGTCTACCTAGATCAATGAAATTTTTCAGCGCCTGTTTCGGATTGCATGAAATGTACACGAGTTTTTTCAGTTTCGTCATCTTCCTCAAAGTTGTTATGGCACGACTATCTAAAATTTAAAAAGAAATTATGCTGACTTAAATAAGATCGTGTTATCCTATTTTCGAAAGATGTCAAATTTTGAGAATATTTAGAAATTTGGTCAAAAATTCATATAAAAATATTAATATGCACTGCAGGAGGAAAGAAGAAAATAGTAAAGTATAGAAAAAGATAGAAACGTGAAGTAGAAAGTCAACTACGACTGTAAGAAGAAAGCGCTAGGACTGCAGACATTTGGTCTAACAAGTCATGGGCCTCCTAGGCTTGTGGAGCTATGAAATTAATAACTTACGTAAACCTGCTCTAGGTGGATCAACTATTGCAACCACATCCTCATTCTTTGCACGAGCGAAAACGGAATACATAATATCCTCGGCTTTGCCAACATAAAACTCCGCGTTCTCAATATTATTCTCCTTCGCATTCCTTTTAGCATCCTCCACCGCTTGTGGGATAATCTCTAGACCGAGGACCTGGTTGCAGCTATTAGCAAAGCACAGGCCAATCGTGCCGGTGCCACAACAAACATCCAGCACTGTGGTGTCTTTCGTAACACCTGCTAACTCAATGGCAGCTTTGTAAAGGATTTCGGCCGCGGCAGTATTCACTTGGAAGAATGCTTGGGGTGAAATGCGGAATTTAAGACCTAGGATTGTTTCATAGATGTGCGTGGTGCCGTGCAGGTATTCCGGCGTTGACGAGTCATCATCATTTGATATTCTGCATAAATTAAAAAAAATAATCTAATTTAACAGAATAAATATTAGATGTTAAACAGTATATCCGGAAATTGACTGAAATAACGTCTGGAGGAAACCATACAAACACTTTGGCAAACGTACTTTTTAATTAGCGGCTGATAATATAGTGATGTCACCTTGGCAGTCCTGCCCTCGCCCTCAAAAAAGAATTGCACGAGATCCTTCTTCAATTGCGCAACTTTATCCTCTGAGATATGTTTAGGCGACACACCCACAATTAGCATCAATTCATCTTTTGTGCACCGTGCTGTTAGTTGTTGAAACTCTCCAACTTGTTCCACCGGGTTATAAACGGCCAATGTAGATGCGCGTACGAAGTCTTGAAATTGCTAATTAGAAAATTAGTTTGTAAATGGTATAATAAATTTATAAAAATAGCAGATACAATAGCAAATAAAATAGGATACTAGTTTTAATTATTGCATGACTTTACTGTAACAATTTACTAGTGAGAATCATGATTTATAATGACTGAAACTTATATTAGTTGCAACAACTTACTAGTTAGTGAGAATCATAATTTATAATGATTTAAACTTACATTAGTTGCAAACTTACTAGTGAGAATCATAATTTATAATGATTCAAACTTACATTAGTTGTAACAACTTACTAGTTAGTGAGAATCATAATTTATAATGATTTAAACTTACATTAGTTGCAAACTAACTAGTGAGAATAATAATTTATAATGATTTAAACTTACATTAGTTGCAACAACTTACTAGTTAGTGAGCATCATGATTTATAATGATTGAAACTTACATTAGCGGCGACTTTCATGGATGTAGGAACATGCAATAGATGATCCACAGGGCCTACACCAGTCACCCCAGTCACATAACTACCAATGCGAAATCCAACAGTTTTAAGCCCTGTTTCCTCATTTATACCAACTGTAAATTCACACTTGTTCCTGTATCTACAACAAAATATTTGTTGTCATAAATAAATCAAAATTCGAGAAATTTAACAATTTATACTAACCCTACAATATTACTATCATGCCGAATATCCAATAATTGGCAAGGTAGCCCGTACAACGACCGTTGTTGATTAAAATATGTTCGCAGTTCAGAGTTTTGATGGCATAGTTCACTGCCTATTTTACGTATTACATCTTTGACCTCATTGTGTTTCTTTACCAACTGCAAAATTTAGTATTGTATGTATACAGGGTAATTCAAGAGCAATCTCTTAAGTGGTGGTAGAGGTAACCTTATGTGATTCATTGTAATTGATCAAATACCTGTTCGGAGTATTCAAGATTCCAGTACGGTGTCACAGCTTCCTTTATTCTGTCTGCAACACTTCTGTCATCTACTTTCTGTTTTTTATTACCACGTTGTTCATTCCTATCATTCTGTCGCTTCTTAATTAAAGGATCTGGAGCGGGTTTAGCTTTCTAATTAGTAACAGAGAAATGGAAAAAAATTATTACTCATACAATTGACCTTCTAGCTAATATTCAACAGTTGAAGAAAAATTTTATTATGTGAAATAAATATAAGACTTCAAGATTATAAATAATAAAATTCAATCTTTAAAGTCTATTATTGAAAAATTAAAAAGATTCAAGATTATAAAAAATAAATTTCAATCTTTAAAGTTTATTATTGAAAAATTAAAAAGATTCAAGATTATAAAAAATAAATTTCAATCTTTCAAGTCTATTATTGAAAAATTAAAAAGATTCAAGATTATAAAAAATAAATTTCAATCTTTAAAGTCTAATATTGAAAAATTACAAAGATTCGAGATTATAAAATTCCATCTTGTCTAATATTGAAAAATTACAAAAATTAAAAAGATTCAAGATTATAAATAATAAAATTCAATCTACAAAGTCTATTTTTGAAAAATTAAAAAGAATCAAGATTATAAATAATAAAATTAAATCTCTAAAGTCTAATATTGAAAAATTACAAAGATTCAAGATTATAAAATTCCATCTTTAAAGTCTATTATTGAAAAATTAAAAAGATTCAGGATTATAAATAATAAAATTTAATCTTTAAAGTCTATTATTGAAAAATTAAAAAGATTCAAGATTATAAATAATAACATTCAATCTTTAAATTCTTTATTATTGAAAAATTAAAAAGATTCAAGATTATAAATAATAAAATTCAATTTTTAAAATCTATTATTGAAAAGTTAAAAGATTCAAGATTATAAATAATAAAATTCAATCTTTAAAGTCTATTATTGAAAAATTAAAAAGATTCAAGATTATAAATAATAAAATTTAATCTTCAAAGTCTATTTTTGAAAAATTAAAAAGAATCAAGATTATAAATAATAAAATTCAATCTCTAAAGTCTAATATTGAAAAATTACAAAGATTCAAGATTATAAAATTCCATCTTTAAAATCTATTATTAAAAAGTTAAAAATATTCAAGATTACAAATAATAAAATTCAATCTTAAAAATCTATTATTGAAAAATTAAAAAGATTCAAGATTATAAATAATAACATTCAATCTTTAAATTTTATTATTGAAAAATTAAAAAGATTCAAGATTATAAATAATAAAATTCAACTTTTAAAGTCTATTATTGAAAAATTAAAAAGGGAAAAAATAAAGTAATGATATACAAGGACTAAGTTTGAAAACTAAAAGTTTTACCCTCATATTCACCGACATTCCATAAATCTATCAATAGCTATTGAACCTATAACTATTTGTTGTTATAGCAACAAAAAATACATTCTCTAGGGAATGTAGTTACTTTAGATTCTCTCTATTGGAAACACTGAGTAATTAAACAAAAGGTGTCAGTAAAGCTCCAATTGCAAGCACTACTCAAGGTGTTTGACATTTGTTTTGGCATAATCTGTCATAATAGCATTGTCAATTTATTCATTCAATAGCTTATGGGACCTATAAAGTTTATGGGATGTTGGTAAATACAGACATGAATGACTTACAATAGCAGTTAGCACATTTCCTTTCCATTTGTATTCCTTTAACACCACAAGTGCCTTCTCCCTGTCTTCGTCATTCCTAAAGCACACAAATGCATATTGTGAATTTGGTCGGGGTGTCTTAACCTTATTCGAATTTAAGTCTAGAGTTACATTAATCAGTTTTCTAAGTTGCTGCAAATAAAATACAAATTATAAAAAAACAAAGAAATTACATTAAAAAAGACAACTTACATGTATCCCATAATATTTAGGTAAGTTTTTAATTTCAATCTTAAACTGCTCGGAAGAAAATTCACCTCTTTCCAAGTAATCAAAAAAATCAAGACCTTTATCAATATCATTTGTTGAGGGTTTTTCTGTTTGAAGTTTAATATCTGTAACTGAATCTTGAATATTCATAGTAGAGTCAATTTCTTTATTAATCCTCATTTTTGTATCCTCAGTTTTAAGACTGGAGTTGTTTTCAACTTTAATATCGGTTGAGTCATGCATAACTGAATCTGAATTAGTTACATTTGTTGCGTCAACTTGATTATTATCAACTTTAATATCATCACTTTCGACACTCATTGGGGTGTGTTCATTAATAATTTGAGTCTTAATCATATCAGCCTCAACACTCTTGATATTGTCACATATTGTTCTTACTCTGTGATGTGATGTAGCATCTGTATTACATGTTGAAGTATCTTCATATGTTGAAATTTCTTCTTCTGCATCACTTGATGAGATAACTTTTTTCGCGTTTTCATTATTATGTATATCTTCCATTGTTAATAAATAAAAATTGTTTCAAGCCTGCTTACTTATTAAAAATGTTTATAACCTGAAAAACACACGCGCAATCGCCGCAACCACGCATGCGTGCGTATTTTCAAAAAACATACCCACCCACTCAGTGAGCAGGAGTTCGCATCCTGCAATTTTCTTTTATCCGCATAATAATCGCGTCCGGCGGAATTCGCGTGACGGTGGCGTGTGCATTTTAGCGTTTCGCGGCCGATTGATTTAATAATTGGAGACGGATTTGCCGGCGACGGTGACGCATTAAAGATTTAGTGCCGCATTGCGTCGCGACGCCATCTCGCCCGGCCGCGGCGCACCTAGGTTACGCAACCCTTTCATGACAGCCCTGTCAAATCGCGTTCTAACCTCCCGAGGGCGAGCGACGGTCGCTCCCCGATTTTCTCCAGAGCCACCCTCACCCCCCACGAGCCCCGTCAACACGATTTGCTGCGGTATGGACAAGAAGAAGTCCAAGGAGAAGAAGAAGTCGCGGACGGAGAGCGATGCTGCCCATCCGCGCTTCGTGCTCAAGCCCGAGGAGGAGGAGGAGATGAAGAAGTACGAGTTCGAACATCACTACTTCTGCAACATTTGCAAGATCTACATAGCACCAACGAGTCTGGCGCTCAAGATCCACTTCAAGGAGGAGATCAAGGATCACCCGCCGTACGGTACGTGTTTCTACTGCAAGGGTGACACCTTCGAGTACAAGTTTAATGGCAACATCCGATACTATCACAACTGCGCTGACTATCTGGCTAAGAAATAGTAATGTGGCGCGCGCGAGTTGCCACTTTATTAATATTATTATTAGTTCATCCATGTTTATTGATGATACTCAGGTAGATACAAAAAAAAAGAGAAAATAATAGCTTTAAATGAGGGAAAACGTGAGAGGAGGAAATTATTTATATAAACACACGTATCCCCCCCCTTAATATAGTTGGGTTCCAGCATACTTTATATTTAACAATTGTATTAATGCTATCGATGCATAACCACCAGTATTATTAGTATAATTTGTAAGGGCGGATTTCAAAATTATTATATTGTAGCATTAGAGAGGCTGTGAGAGCCATTGAAGGGGATACTATGTGGTGGACAAATATGATAACTATTTATTTATATGCAGAAATTAAAATTTAATTGTCTCGATATTGTTATACCAAGGACATTAATTATGTCCTTCAATTGTTATTTATAGAAAACAATTGGTGCAACTATGAAATTTGTATCAAAGTATGCTCACATTTAACAAAAATTGTTAGAAAACTTCCAAATTATTCTGAAAGCACTTCTAAAAAGGGAAATAATCCTTGAAGAATTGAATCCTTATTTAATATATTGAATTAAAATGGCTGGTTAGTGTAAACAATATTATTGTCACAAGGATAACAAATACAGTTTCCTATTGTTATTTATAAAACACAATGGATGCAACTGTCAAATTTGGATCAAAGTATGCTCACATTTAACAAAAATGGTTAGTAAACTTACAAATTATTCTGAGAATTGGAAGTTTATTAAAAATACTTTGAATAATATTGCAAGAAACTGAAATTTCCAACAGTGATTGTGAAGACCTGTTTATGCTCCATGCACATTATAGATAATATTTGTTGAACATTTCTATTTGTGTCTGCTAATTTTGAAAACTTATTTAATTAATTTTAATTATTTTGTAAAGAGTTTTATAGACACATGCCCATATTCACCAACATTCCATATATTTTATAAGTTCCATATTGAATGAATAAATTGAAAACATCATTGTGACAGCAATTGCAAAAACAAATGTCAAACACCCCGAATAGAGCTTATGAATTTGAAGCTTTGATGACATATTTTGTTTAATTATTCAGTGTTTCCAATAGAGAGAATCTAAAGTAACTACATTTCCTAGATAATGTATTTATTTTTGCTATAACAACAAATACTTATGTATGCAATACCTATAAAGGCACCTTATACGATCAATATTACTGTCAATATTTTTTATTATAATGACTGTATGATAATATGTTTAAAATATTCATTATTCTAAAATATTGCCAGTATTACTGATCGTGTAAGGTATAGTAATGATGAAATAAAGAGAATACTGATGTTGCAAAACATGTGCACAAATCTACAACATAAGCCGCTTTCGTTTATCGTTTGTGAACTGTTCCGGGCTGTTCACGAGTTCGATTATACGTGAGAGCCGCTCCTGGAAATCACGATTTTACTTTACATATACCGCGATTGTATTTACTTTTTCATCATGCTAAAATTCATTCATCATTTCAATTTGAGTATAGTGTTATATTATGAAAAATTTTCAAGGATATTCACTTTTGTGAGGACCGAGCGTTCTTTTATCGTTCAGCGACGAGTAGCTCCAGATTCGGAACGATAAATGAAAGCACCTATAGTAATAATTGCCACCCATAGTACTCTCTATCGATCCCTCGCGATCCGAATCGTACAAATCGAGAAAGACGACATAAATAAATATATATATATACATGTATTTTAAACTAAACCTAATCCTAATCAATCGCACTTAAATGTTGTAAAATCCTTCCAATTGCAATATAATCAACTGTTGTAATCCGACGAGTTTTTTAAAGTTAGGGCTTTCAGAATAAAAATTTCTCGCATGAACGAAGGACGCAGCGATTGCACCAGCCACACACTGACACAGACACGAATACACACAGAAGTCGCGATCCCAGTAAAACAAAAAAAAAACGTTTTTCAATTTACAACCAACCCTGCACGGCCCCCCCTAAACCCCCCCTCACAAATACAATACACTTACACACGCGCGCCCGCCCCAAAAAAAAAAATGTAATAAAGCGAGCGAAACGCGCGTATCAGGAATTGTAGCTTCGTTCCTTCCTGTCTGTGCAGAAATTAATTATAGCGATAACAAACAAGATATATAATAAATAAAAGAGTATATTATATGAAATATATTTAAAAGATGATGAGGAGAGACAGAGAGTATATTTATTTTCATAGTGTAAAGAGTAAAGAGGTTTATATGTGTGGGTGCGCTTCGGACTCTAGTTTTATTATAGTTACTAAATGTTACCGATTTATTGCTCATTTTTTTTTATATTGTTTAGGTTGTAAAAAGTGTATTTATTTTTTTTGTATATATTTTATATTTTAAGGTAATTTTAAATTTACTAAAGCGTACTTTATATACAATACAACAGCTTTTAATTGAATTAATTTTACTTACTTTACGATTTTGGAGTTAAAAAATTAAATTGGTGAGTGCAAAAAATCATTTCCACTCACCGATTTAATTATAATACATATCAGTATTACACAGTTGTGTAATAATAATATATCAGTATTATACAGTTCTGTAATAATAATATATCAGTATTACACAGTTCTGTAATAATGATACTGGTATCATATGATAATATGAAATAATGTCAAAATTTTAACTTATTTTGGCATTATTTCATATTATCATATTATCATATGATAATAATAATAATAATAATAGGCTGTATTGTCCTACGGAAAGAAAAAACCAATTACAGGACAACAACAATGATACTGGTATATTATTATTACACAACTGTGTAATACTGATATATTATTATTACACAACTGTATAATACTGATATGTATTATAATTAAATCGGTGAGTGGAAAAAATCAAACTCCAAAATCGTTGTTTAGATAAAATCTGTTTTGTGGGAAAAGTATACATATACTTTTCCCACAAAACCATCTAAACTACGATTTTTGAGTTATACAGTTTTTCCACTCATAGATTCAATTTCACCCACCAGTATTTGTACAATTTAAAACTAAACGAACTGTCAAATTTGTTTTGTAACAAACATGGACATTTTGTTTTCTAACAAACATGTACATTTTATTTTCTAACAAACATGCACATTTTGTTTTCTAACAGACATGCACATTTTGTTTCCAAAGCACTCTGCCTGTAAAAGAATAATTATAAATTAGAGAAATCCCTAAGTTTACAGTCGAAAACGAGTTTAGTGAATTCTAAACTCGTTTTCGACCGTAAACTTGAGAATCTCTTTAATTTATAATTACTCTTGTACAGGCAGAGTGCTTTGGAAACAAAATGTGCATGTTTGTTAGAAAACAAAATGTGCATGTTTGTTCGAAAACAGAATGTTCATGTTTGTTAGAAAACAAAATGTGCATGTTTGTTAGAAAACAAAATGTGCATGTTTGTTAGAAAACAAAATGTGCATGTTTGTTAGAAAATAAAATGTACATGTTTGTTACAAAACAAAATGTGCATGTTTGTTACAAAACAAAATGTGCATGTTAGAAAACAAAATGTGTATGTTTGTTAGAAAACAAAATGTGCATGTTTGTTACAAAACAAAATGTGCATGTTGTTAGAAAACAAAATGTGCATGTTTGTTAGAAAGCAAAATGTGCTTGTTTGTTACAAAACAAAATATGCTTGTTTGTTACAAAACAAAATGTGCATGTTAGAAAACAAAATGTGTATATTTGTTAGAAAACAAAATGTGCATGTTTGTTACAAAACAAAATGTGCATGTTTGTTAGAAAACAAAATGTGCATGTTTGTTAGAAAACAAAATGTGCATGTTAGAAAACAAAATGTCTATGTTTGTTAGAAAACAAAATGTGCATGTTTGTTACAAAACAAAATGTTCATGTTTGTTAGAAAACAAAATGTGCATGTTTGTTAGAAAACAAAATGTGCTTGTTTGTTACAAAACAAAATGTGCATGTTTGTTACAAAACAAAATGTGCATGTTTGTTACAAAACAAAATGTGCATGTTAGAAAACAAAATGTGTATATTTGTTAGAAAACAAAATGTGCATGTTTGTTACAAAACAAAATGTGCATGTTTGTTAGAAAACAAAATGTGCATGTTTGTTAGAAAACAGAATGTTCATGTTCGTTAGAAAACAAAATGTGCATGTTTGTTAGAAAACAAAATGTGCATGTTAGAAAACAAAATGTCTATGTTTGTTAGAAAACAAAATGTGCATGTTTGTTACAAAACAAAATATGCATGTTTGTTACAAAACAAAATATGCATGTTTGTTACAAAACAAAATGTGCATGTTAGAAAACAAAGTGTCTATGTTTGTTAGAAAACAAAATGTGCATGTTTGTTAGAAAACAAAATGTCCATGTTTGTTAGAAAACAAATTTGACATTTCGTTTAGTTTTAACTTTCTGTTTGCTGAAAAGAGTATAGTCACAATCAAATAATTTCATTGAATGCAATAATTGATCTGAAATGGTGGTACTGACTTGTAAAATACGCTTTAGTTATTTAGGGCCAGTTGTTCAATAATTTGCTTTAACTAGCTTAAACCCAGTTTAGCCCTTGGGTTCGTAGTGGTCTCACAAAGAAACCACCTTGTTAATAAATTATTTCTAAATATATTCGCGATTTAAATGTCAAACGGTTTTTGTCGAACTAGTGGGTAAACAGCTAATCTTCGTTATTGTAACGACCGGAGTCTTTCTGCCCGCGTCAAATTTACAAATATAATTGGAATCTTAAACTAATCTTAATATAATATTGTTATTTGTGTTTGATTTGTTGAATTAGTATATATATATATATAATATTATTGAATATTTGATAATATTTATTTTGGACTAAACTCAGTTTAAGCTAGTTGAATCGAGTAATGAACCACTAGCTCTTAGTGCGTTCTTTCTGGTTGTTGAGGCGCAAGCATTTGTGATATTGCAGGACGAGGCGCACCGTCGAAATAGTTTGTCGCCTGCATTTGTAAAACTTGTTCAATTTGTTATGTTATTGAAGGCGAATTGTGTTTGATAATTGCCTTTGTGCTTCCATTGTGTGTTTGCAAATTGTAGTTTTAAAACAAAACAAAAAACGAAGAGTTTTTAATGGTCGCACAACTGCAGCTTTCTGAATTTATTACCAAAAAGAAGGAAGAAAATATCTCCCCATCCCGAATCCTGTTATTCTATTCTCGTGTTGCGTAGCGAATATTATTAGGTGATGTTACATGAAGCTGTACAATTTATTATGTTATGTTTACTTGTGTAATTTATATTGATGACGTATGTTACTTCCATTCCAAATATATTTAAAAAAACAAACAAAAAAATGTAATGAAATTATGAATGTTGTGTTTTATTTATTTATACCCGGCTTAATAGGTAGAGCAGCTGTTCATCTCATACTGTGCATTGGGGAGCATGAGTTCAAACCCCATTAGGACTGAATTAGCTTAAATCTCCTGTCACAGTTTTTCTGTAAAGCTAAGGGTGAGTAAACTGTCTGTGAAGCTAAGGGTGAGTAAACTGTCTGTGAAGCTAAGGGTGAGTAAACTGTCTGTGAAGCTAAGGGTGAGTAAACTGTCTGTGAAGGAAGCTAAGGGTGAGTGAACTCCTCTCTTTAACGTCCTTTAGCTCAGTACAATTTCACAATTCGCCCCATGTGAGATGCATATGATTTTATTCTTAATACAAAATATCATAAGGTAAGGAATATATATTAATGAGAGCGTATTTATCAAATGTTCAGGTAAGGGGAAAAATAATTAAAAAGAGATGACTCTATATATATATAACTCTAATTATCCTAAATCTACCTCCATTACTTTTAACGTGGAATGCAAAAAACAAAAACGAGATATAATCAAAGATATAATAAGGAATATATATTAATGTGAGCGTATTTATCAAATCCTGATAATTTGATTAATAAATAATGAAAATAATTTCCAAACCAATAAATATCTGTATGTATGTATGTCTGTCTGTATGTATGTATGTATGTCTGTCTGTATGTATGTATGTATGTCTGTCTGTATGTATGTATGTCTGTCTGTATGTATGTATGTCTGTCTGTATGTATGTATGTCTGTCTGTATGTATGTATGTCTGCCTCTCTCGCTGTCTGTCATTCTGTCTGTCTTTTTGTTTTTCTGTCTTTCTGTTTCTCTGTCTTTCTGTGTATCTGTCTGTGAGAGAGTGGAAGAGATGCAAGAGATGTTGGATAGAATGGGTAGGTACCTGGATAAGAGGGGGCTAGTGGTGAATGTGGAAAAGACCAAATGGATGTTGTTTAGGAATAGGGGCAGGAGGGGTAAGGACGAAGGACTGAAATGGTAGGAAAGGCTGATTGAGAGAGTGAATGGCTTTAAATATTTGGGCTTTTGATTTGACTGTGGAGGAGGGCTTAGGATGCATGTGGAGTGTATGCAGGCGAAAGCATGAATGGCTTGGGGGATTGCGTGCAGAAAATGGGGGAGTTTGTGGGGTGGTAGCCTCGTAATGGGTGGCAAGATCTGGGATGCGTGTGTAAATCCTATATTGTTGTATGGAGTGGAAGTGTGGGGATTGCGTGAATGGGAGGTACTAGAAAGGGAGCAAGGTTGGTTTATGAAGAATCTGCTAGGGCTCGAAAGGTCGACACCGAGGGTAGTGCTGTTGCAGGAGACAAGTCGTATGAGTATGTGGTGGGAATCGTGTGTGAGGGTTGTGAAGTTTGAAGAAAGATTGCAGGATTTGGGCGAGGAAAGACTGGTACGGGAGGTATGGATGAGGTGTAAGAGTAAAACAGATAGTAGATGGAGGAAGGATAGAGAAAGGATGTAGGTATGTCTGAGGTGTGGGTAGAGGAGAAGCTGAGAGAAAGGGGTAGGGAACTGATATCAGGGAGAGATTTAGGGATATTGAGTGGCAAGAAAGGCAAGTGTTAATGGCTGAGAGCTCATACAACCCTGGCTACGTAGAGTGGCAAGTGCAGGGGGAACTCCCGAGCTACTTAGCCAGGGGAGAGTGGAGCAGAGAGGACAAAGTATGCATGGCAAGAGCGAGGTGTGGTTCAGAAGAGCGAGGAAGAAAAGTGTGGATGGGGCTGGGGTACATTGCGTGTGCGCTGTGTAGGAAGGGGAGTGACACGTGGTGGCACCTTAGCAAAGAATGTGAGGGAGTGAAAGAAGAGTGGGTTGGAGAGTGCAGAAAGCTGAACGAATGGTTAGGAGGATGGGAAAGGCGTGAAAATCTGCAGGAGGCTGACGTGGGAAAGGAAATTGGCGAGAGCAGAGGGGGTTTATTTTAGTAAATAGAAAAATGTATTTTATGTTAATTTGTATTCTTTTTTGTGTGTCTTTTTTGATTTCTTTCTGTGAAAGTACTGTTTTTTTTCGGCTGAAATGTGTAAAAGGGAAGGGTTGGGCTGATATGCCAAATAAAGGTCAAAATGTATCTATGTCTGTATGTATGTTTGTTTGTACGTCTGTATGTATGTTTGTATGTATGTCTGTATGTCTGTATGTATGTCTGTATGTATGTATGTATGTATGTCTGTATGTATGTATGTATGTCTGTATGTATGTATGTCTGTATGCATGTCTGTATGCATGTCTGTATGTATGCTGTATGTATGTATGTATGTATGTATGTATGTATGTATGTATGTCTGTATGTATGTTTGTATGTATGTATGTTTGTATGTATGTTTGTATGTATGTTTGTATGTATGTTTGTATGTATGTTTGTATGTATGTTTGTATGTATGTTTGTATGTATGTATGTTTGTATGTATGTTTGTATGTACGTCTGTATGTATGTAAAAAAAGTAAAAACTGTCAAACGTGAAAAAAGGTATAAAAAATGTCATAAAAGTAAAAAAAAGCCATAAATGCCAATATGTCAAAAAATTTAAAAAAGCCGAAAAGTTGAAAATGTCGAAAATGTTTTACAAAATTAAATAGGTCATGTAATTTGGAAAGTCGTGTGGTGTCCACACCAGATATTTTTGTTATTAGAACCACTAATGTTATCGAACACCAGGGCTGTATTTGATCGGGGTTTAACCGGCACAGTATATTTATAGTATCCCACGGCGGCTGAATATCTTACCGACAGCCCTGAACAGAGGATTTGATTCTCAAAAATTCTCAATTCTCCCCCATCACTTACATATACTAGAGATTGGGGAGAATTGAGAATCAAATCCTCTGTTCAGGCGTTGATTGAAGTATTAAATACTTCAATCAACGGTTCAGGGCTGTTGTAAGATATTCGGCTCTTGTGGAATACTAAAAATACTGCGCTGTAGTCATAGTCATAGTGTAATATATTACACTATAATGTAAGTGTTAGAACTTGCTGCTTTAGATGAAATAAACATTACATTTATTGTAATCCTACGCCTGTAAAGATTTTTAACAATCAAGCAATTTTGTCTTTTTTCTACTGCGCATATTAGATGACTCAATCCACTGATCACGTCCGCGTCAGCTACAAATTTATTTTAGAAAGGTCAGTTTCCAGCTCGGACGCCCGTCCCCACTAGCTTTCCGTGTGCATTCAATCACCGGCTCTCGCGACGTCTACAACAGTTTTCAAAAGTTTCAAAGTTGCGCGCGTTCACACCCGCGAGTTTAAGTGCAGTGCGCAGAAAACGGATTTTCCAGGAAACCGCAGGAAGTAGCAACAATCGAAATGTTCTCAAGTTTCACAGGTAAGAGTGTAAATTTAGATTAGCAAAACGATGGTGCCGGTTTGAAAAAATTTGTTACGCAATGGGTGCGTCTTTTTATAAAACTTATCTTTGCTACAAACAAAAAATGTTGTGAGAAGTATAGTAATAGCTTCTGCTAATACAGGAAGTGATAGAAGTAACAATAATGCAGTAATAGCAACTGATCAAATAAAAAGAGGTATTCAATCAAAGGTTATTCTTGTAGATCGTATATTGATTATAGTAGTAATAAAATTTACTGCACCTATCATAGAAGAAATTCCTGCGAGATGAAGACTAAAAATGGCAAGATCAACTGAACAAAAACGTCAGCCAATTTCATGAAAATGTCGGTGTCGGTCTACGAGTCACATGCATAATAAATTATCATGGTGGAGTAGTTTATTGTGCCTAGTAGACCGATACCGAAATTTTCATGAAATTGGCTGACGTTATTTTTCCGGCAATATAAGGGCCAATTGTTCAATAGTCGGTTAATTTAGTTTAAACCGAGTTTAAAGCCTAACGTGTTGATTAAAGCGTATTTCAGGCCCAAACTAAATAAAGGAGATGAATAAAACTACTATGTTTTTTACCACTTATTTAATTGTTTAAAACAACTAAAAAACATAGTAGTTTTATTCATCTCCTTTATTTAAAATGAATTACCACGTAGTAGACGCCAAAACCATTAAATTTCCCAAACTAAATATTATTGAAAAAAAAATGCTTTAATTTGGTATGTTAGGTCAAAATACAGTAATGTTAACACTAATAATGTACAGTTAGGAGCCACTAAATGGCACTACGTGTACAATTTGGCGTATTTGGTTTCGAAAAGCTACCAATGGATATCTAGGAATAAATAATTAAAACGGTGGTTTCTTAAGTATTATAGAATTATGGGCACTAGTTTTTGTACTGCCTACAGACACCATGAAGAGGTTAAATAAATAAATATAATACAAAACAAGAATATAGAATTCACTTGTTTTCCAATGCATTAGTTATAATACAATCTGTGCGTTAAAATCACCACGCAGAACAAAAAATAAGTGAATTGTTTAAGTTTTAAATATAAATGATTTTATTTGTTAATGCCAAGCAATAATAAAATATTATCTCTTGCCAAAATATTCATGAATTACTGCATTTCTAAAAACTCATACATAATAGAATAAACACATATCACAGCTATTTTCAGAAATTTTATTCTAACCACATCATACTTTTATTAGCTAGATTTTAATATAATCGAAGAGTCAGCACTTGATTTAAATCGCAGTTGTGAAATTGCAGCCGGCTAATAATAAGTGTTTGTTGATAAAAAGCCGGCGTAATCGCAATTAGACTTCTGGACATAAATTCCGGCCGTATCTATTTCAGGCTTGTTTTTGTTGCAAACAATTTTCATGTGTAAACGCAGCGGTATGATGAGGTCACCGCTGCGACCGCCAAGGTTTCCGCGCTTTTTGCCGCGCACATTAAGAAAAAGATCCGCGGGACGTCAGCCTTGGCCGGGTGATTCAACGCGATAACTATTCGAGGTTTACATTTGATTCCAATTACCTGTTGGCTGGAACAACAAACTTGATTAATTTATTATTGATGGTAATTGGAAACAATAGTTGGCGCGACTTGCAAATGAACTACAATTTTGGTATATGGGTTGTATTTTTAACATACATATTCCACATATACAGGTCAGTCACAGAAATTTACGTACACCCATCAATATAATAATTCAGTAATACATATTTTTATAACACACAATAATATTGATATATATTTATTTTTATATCAACAGCATTTATTTAAAAAGATAACAATAGAATTGTATCTTCCCTCTACTGAATATGAATGAAAATGAAACAAAACAAAAAAAATATTGTCAAATATCGTTAAATATTGTAAAATATCGTCAAATATTGTAAAACATTGTCAAACATCGTTGAATATTGTACAATATCGTTAAAGACAGTCAAATATTGTCAAATATCGTCAAATATCGTCAAATATCGTCAAATATTGTAAAATATCGTCAAATTTTGTAAAATATTGTCAAATATCGTTAAATATTGTCAAATATCGTTAAATATTGTAAAATATCGTTAAATATTGTAAAATGTCGTCAAATATTATAAAATATTGTCAAATATCGTTAAATATTGTAAAATATCGTTAAATATTGTAAAATGTCGTCAAATATTATAAAATATTGTCAAATATCGTTAAATATTGTAAAATATCGTCAAATATTGTAAAACATTGTCAAACATCGTTGAATATTGTAAAATATCGTTAAAGACAGTCAAATATTGTCAAATATCGTCAAATATTGTAAAATATCATCAAATATTGTAAAATATTGTCAAATATCGTTAAATATTGTAAAATATCGTCAAATATTGTAAAACATTGTCAAACATCGTTGAATATTGTAAAATATTGTTAAAGACAGTCAAATATTGTCAAATATCGTCAAATATTGTAAAATATTATCAAATATTGTAAAATATTGTCAAATATCGTTAAATATTGTAAAATATCGTCAAATATTGTAAAACATTGTCAAACATCGTTGAATATTGTAAAATATCTTTAAAGACAGTCAAATAATATTGTCAAATATCGTCAAATATTGTCAAATATTGTAAAATATCGTCAAATGATGTCAAATATTGTCAAATATCGTCAAATATTGTCATATATTGTAAAATATCGTTAAATATAGTAAAATATCGTAAAATATTGTAAAATAACGTTAAATATTGTAAAATAACGTTAAATGTTGAAAAATAACGTTAAATATTGTAAAATAACGTTAAATATTCTAAAATAACGTTAAATATTCTAAAATATCACCAAATATCGACAAATATTTTCAAATATTGTCGAGAATATCAATGTAATTCGTAAAGTCGTGAGGTGTCCACACCAGAATTTTCAGTTTTTAAAGCTGTACGATCGACTATATTTGTCTTAAAAAGTATGTATAATTCAAATCTATACATATTTTTATTATATCTCAGTTGGTCTAACCGTTATCGTAGGAGAAAGTCAGGAAGTATAAAAATACATATGTTGCCCAATAAAAATGTGCAGTAAATATTTCGTAAAAACTGTAAGATAGACTTTTGCTAATTTTGGTATCAAAACTATGAAATCTAAAACTCTATCCCCCGTATTCACCGACGTTCCATAAATCTATCAATAGCTATTGAACCCATAAATATTAGTTGTTATAGCAACAATAAATACATTATCAAGGGAATGTAGTTACTTTTGATTCTCTCTATTGGAAACACTGAATAATTAAACAAAAGGTGACATCAAAGCTCCAATCGCAAGTGCTATTCACAGTGTTTGACATTTGTTTTGGCATATTCTGTCACAATGACATTTTAAATTTATTCATTCAATACCTTATGGAACCTATAAAGTTTATGGGATGTTGGTGAAAATGGGCATATGATTTTTAATTTCATACTTATGCTAGAAGTAAAATATTGTTGATGCTTGTAGTTGAAAGATTAAAGTTTTCTATGATTTTCAATTTCATATTTATGCTAGAAGTCAAATACGGTTGATGCTTGTAGTTGTAGGATTGAGAATTTCTATGATTTTCAATTTGCATTTTGAGATTTTTAAAGCTTGTTCAGCTAGTATACAATTATTGTGTGATAATATTTTGTGATGTTGTTCAAATAAATAATTTGTTATGGAATAACACTTGACCAAAATCGAACGCGATTTGGCATCGTATTCACGTTTCTTGCCAATTCTAAAGTATATGTGAGGGGTGGCCAACAAGTCGATGGCGATCGACTGGCCGATCGCTGGCAATGTTTTAACTAATTCTATATTAGCAATATGATTGTTTATCTATTCAAATCAAAATCAAAATTTAGGTGACGCTAGTATTCATAATATTTATTGTTAAAGTCAGTATTTCATAAAAAAAATCGATTTTGTATGTTTTAACAGCAAATTTGTAGATATTTTGAAAATCCCTGGACGGATATTTTAGAAATTTTCCTTATTTATTAGCAATATAATTTTTTATCTATTCAACTCAAAATTAAAATTTACCGTGTCGCTAGTTTTCATGATATTTATTGCTAAAGTCAGTATTTCATATAAGAAATCAATTTTGTATGTTTTAACAGTAAATTTGTAGATATTTTGAAAATCCCTCGACAGATATTTTTGAAATTTTGTTTACGCATTAGCAATATAATTCTTTATCTATTAAACTTATAATAAAAATTTACGGTGTTGCTAGTTTCACGATATTTATTGTTAGTCGGTATTTTATAAAAAAAAAATCAATATTGAAAGTTTTAATAGCAAATTTGTAGATATTGTAAATGTTGCTTATGTATTTATTGTTTATCTATCAACTCAAGATCAAAATGTATGGTGTTGCTAGTGTTCATGATATATATTGCTAGTCAGTATTTCATTAAAAAAATGGATTTTATATGTTTAACAATAAATTCGTAGATATTTTGAAAATCCTTGGACGAATATTTTATAAATTTCGCTTATGCGTTAGCAATATAATTGTTTATCTGTTCAACTCAAATTCAAAATTTAGGTGTCGCTAGTATTCATGATATTTATTGCTAAAGTCAGTATTTCATAAAAAAAAAATCGATTTTGTATGTTTTAACAGCAAATTTGTAGATATTCTGAAAATACCACGACGAATATTTTTGCAATTATACTTATGCATTAGCAATATAATTGTTTATCTATTCAACTCATAATCAAAATTTAGGTATCGCTAGTTTTCATGATATTTATTGCTAAAGTCAGTATTTCACAAAAAAAATCGATTTTCTATGTTTTAACAGCAAATTTATAGATTTTTTGAAAATTCATCGACAGATTTCTTTGAAATTTTGTTTGCGCATTAGTAATATAATTGTTTATTTATTAAACTTATAATCAAAATTTACAGTGTTGCTAGTTTTCATGATTTTTATTGCTAAAGTCAGTATTTCACAAAAAAAAAATCGATTTTCTATGTTTTAACAGCAAATTTATAGATCTTTTGAAAATCCATCGACAGATTTCTTTGAAATTTTGTTTGCGCATTAGTAATATAATTGTTTATTTATTAAACTTATAATCAAAATTTACAGTGTTGCTAGTTTTCATGATATTTATTGCTAAAGTCAGTATTTCATATAAGAAATCGATTTTCTATGTTTTAATAGCAAATTTGTAGATATTTTGAAAGTTCCTCGACAGATATTTTTGAAATGTTGCTTATATATTAGCAATATAATTGTTTATCTATTCAACTAAAAATCAAAATATACGGTGTCGCTAGTTTTCATATTTATTCCTAGTCAGTCTTTCACAAAAAAAAAAACGATTGTCTATGTTTTAACAGCAAATTTGTAGATATTTTGAAAATCCCTGGACGTATATTTTTGAAATGTTGTTTATGCATTAGCAATATAATTGTTTAGCTATTAAACTTATAATCAAAATTTACGGTGTTGCTAGTATTCATGATATTTATTGCTAAAGTCAATATTTTATTTAAAAAAAAACTATATTGAATGTTTTAATAACAAATTTATAAATATTTTGAAAATCCCTGAACGGATATTTTTGAAATTTTGCTTATGCATTAGTAATATAATTCTTTATCTATTCAACTCAAAATCTAAATTTACGGTGTCGCTAATTTTCCTGATATTTATTGATAGTCAGTATTTCATTAAAAAGAAACGGTTTTCTATGTTTTAACAGCAAATTTATAGATATTTTGAAAAACCATCGACAGTATTTTTGAAATTTTGTATACGCATTAGCAATATAATTGTTTATTTATTAAACTTATAATCAAAATTTACGGTGGTCCTAGTTCCATGATATTTATTGCTAAAGTCAGTATTTCATAAAAAATATTGATCTTCTATGTTTTAACAGCAAATTTATAGATATTTTGAAAATCCCTCGACGAATATTTTTGAAATTTTGTTTAAGCATTAGCAATATAATTGTTCATCTATTAAACTTATAATAAAAATTTACGGTGTTGCTATTTTCATAGTATTTATTGCTAAACACAGTATTTTATAAAAAAATATCTATTTTGAATGTTTGAATAACAAATTTGTAGATATTTTGAAAATCCCTCGACAGATATTTTTAAAATGTTGCTTATGCATTAGCAATATAATTGTTTATCTATTCAACTCAAAATCAAAATTTATGGTGTCGTTAGTTTTCATGATATTTATTGCTAAAGTCAGTATTTCACAAAATATCGATTTTCTATGTTTTAACAGCAAATTTATAGATATTTTGAAGATCCATCGACGGATAATTTTGAAATTTTGTTTAAGCATTAGCAATATAATTGTTTATCTACTAAACTCAAAATCGAAATTTAGGTATCGCTAATTTTCATAATATTTATTGCTAAAATCAGTATTACATATAAAAAAACGATTTTCTATGTTAATCAGCAAATTTATAGATATTTTGAAAATCCATCAACAGATATTTTTGAAATTTTGTTTACGCATTAGCAATATAATTGTTTATCTACTCAACTCAGAATCGAAATTTAGGTATAGCTAGTTTTCATGATATTTATTGCTAAAATCAGTATTACATATAAAAAAAAACGATTTTCTATGTTTATCAGCAAATTTATAAATATTTTGAAAATCGATCGATGGATATTTTTGAAATTATGTTTACGCATTAGTACTTAATATACAATTACGATGTTGCTGGTTTTCATGATATTTAATGCCAAACTCAGTATTTCAAGTTATTAAAACTGAAACCGATTAGGTTACTTGATAAATAGAGCACTAATGACAACACGTCGATCGCGACACATTTTTACTTTCCAACTACAACACTGATGCAAAGGAAGGTATTGTTTTTCCGAAAACGTGTTCACGTTTTCATACTAAGATTGTGGAACTACGCAATAACTTTCCGGGGAAAAAAATTACACCAGAAGGAAGGTATTTCGATTTTCGTTACGTTTTATGTCTAAAACAGACGAAATAAACCCGATTTTTGCGATGTCTGTGTGTGGTATGTCCGTATGTCTGTCTGTCTGTCTGTCTGTCTGTCTGTCTGTCTGTATGTACGTCTGTATGTCTGTATGTACGTCTGTCTGTCTGTCTGTCTGTATGTACGTCTGTCTGTCTGTCTGTATGTACGTCTGTCTGTCTGTCTGTATGTACGTCTGTCTGTCTGTCTGTATGTACGTCTGTCTGTCTGTATGTACGTCTGTCTGTCTGTCTGTATGTACGTCTGTCTGTCTGTCTGTATGTACGTCTGTCTGTCTGTATGTACGTCTGTCTTTCTGTATGTACGTCTGTCTGTCTGTATGAACGTCTGTCTTTCTGTATGTACGTCTGTCTGTCTGTCTGTATGTACGTCTGTCTGTCTGTCTGTATGTACGTCTGTCTGTCTGTCTGTATGTACGTCTGTCTGTCTGTCTGTCTGTATGTACGTCTGTCTGTCTGTCTGTATGTACGTCTGTCTGTCTGTATGTACGTCTGTCTGTCTGTATGTACGTCTGTCTTTCTGTATGTACGTCTGTCTGTCTGTATGTATGTCTGTCTTTCTGTATGTACGTCTGTCTGTCTGTCTGTATGTACGTCTGTCTGTCTGTATGTGCGTCTGTCTGTCTGTATGTACGTCTGTCTGTCTGTATGTACGTCTATCTGTCTGTATGTACGTCTATCTGTCTGTATGTACGTCTATCTGTCTGTATGTACGTCTTGTCTGTCTGTATGTACGTCTGTTGTCTGTATGTACGTCTGTTGTCTGTATGTACGTCTGTCTGTCTGTATGTACGTCTGTCTGTCTGTATTTACGTCTGTCTGTCTGTCTGTATGTACGTCTCTCTGTCTGTATGTACGTCTGTCTGTCTGTATGTAAGTCTCTCTGTCTGTATGTACGTCTGTCTGTCTGTATGTACGTCTGTCTGTCTGTCTGTATGTACGTCTGTCTGTCTGTCTGTGAACAAAATTCCGGGAAAACGGCACAACAGATTGCGATCAAATTTGGCAAATATCTGTGGGCACTATCCGAGACCATCAGATCTAAAATGTCAAAAAAGTTAACGAGGCGACAAAAAGAAATTAAAAAAGTCAAAAAGACAAAAATTAAAAAATTTTAAATATGTAAAAAAAAGTCGAAAATATATATCAGTCAAACGGCCACAAAAAAAATTCAAAAAGTCAAAAAACAAAAAAATTTAAATATGTCAAAAATAATCGAAAATATCAAAAAAGTCAAACAGGTACAAAAAAAATTCGGTCAAAAAATTTAAAAAGGCGAAAAGTTGAAAATGTCTAAAATGTTATACAATATTACATAGGTCATGTAATTCGGAAAGTAGTGGATGTCCACACCAGATATTTAAGATAAAAGTCGATCTTATGTACACAAAAGTTGGCCACCCCTGTCCATCAATTGTCCAGGCATTGGCTGAATTTATTTTGGTAGCAAGATTTTAAAACGTATATTTTATATAAATTCTGTATATTCGAGAAAATAATATCTGCGTCGAATTTAACAATGTATACACCACATCTGGACCATACAACATACATAAAATAATACGAATTAGTTTAAAATGTGTATCTATTAATGTTTGAGATTCGTATTCTCTGGCACCGGGACGCCTGTTATTTTTATAAATAAACTTCGGCGCGAAGCCGCGATCCATCACGATTCGAAATAGACCGCGCCGCGCATTTTAATCGAAACACAGTTAGTTATCGCTCCTTAATTGCTGGCCTCTTGTAATTAATTCAGTTGTGGCGTCGACCGGAAACCGCGTGTGCAGCCAACTAATTTTGATTGGCATGATGAGAGGCATCGGCTTCTAGGAACTAACTAAATGTCTAAACCCGTTTTTATTTTATTATAAGAAAATATATAATTTTTTTATATATGCATATAAAAAGTATTGTAATCGTGAAGTAAAACAAATTCTAATTTTTGCGCAAATCCTCTTATCCTCTTTGTTAAGTCCCCTGGAAAATGTCTGTTCGTCGTCCGTCCCGTATCTGTAATAAATGTTTCGTCCACTTTTTTTTTTTTAGAAAAAATACTGGATGTTTTCAAACCAAATTTTGCATGTAACTATTATCTCACGAAAGGCGCGTTCGTTTAGCATGGATTAGCATTACTAGTCGCCCCCGTAGCGTGCAGTATCGCTTAGGTCTTTTATCTCTGAGAATAATGACAGTTTACTTACTATTTTATGTCAATTTTACAAAAATTATTTTCGATTCAGGTAAAAAAAAATTGTGAAAAGAATATAACAATAAATGAGTTAAAAATAGTATTGCAATAAGATTACCATAACTATCGCAGAAAATCTATAAATATAAAAGTTTAACAATAAATAAAGTAATACGTAAAATAGAGAAATTGGATTTTTAAGGCATCTACTTTGTGATCATTCATTAAGGATAAATAAAACGATTTTTTACTTTGTTTTTTATCACACTTCAGTTACAGTGATAAAAACAAAAAAAATCGTTTTATTTATCCTTTAATAGAGAAATTGTCTAATCGCATTGTAAATTTTATTATAGAGAAAATCACTCGTTGCCACTGGTGAGCGGTGAGCGCGCATTTAAAATTCAAAGTGTTGAACAAATCAAGTAAATTAATGACCGCGACCGATTCGATCATCCTTCCTCTGTGTGTGTGCAGTCACCGCCAATTAAAAACCAGAAATAGCACCGCTATTGTTTTCTATTAGAGCATGGGCGATGGATGACGCAAACATGTCGCGACAGTAGTAATCAAACAATTAACATATTTAATGTGTGTGTTTTCTTTTTTTAGCGTCTTTGAAGAGCATCGGCTGCAAGATCGGCTCAGTTTTCCAAAGGAAACGCGTGGAGGCCGCGGATTTGGCGGAGGAGAGGAAAAACAATGCGGAGGATGCCGCAGGTATATAAATATATTCTAGAATATTTTGACACATTTTTTCTACGTTTTCTCACATATTCACACATTTTCCCACATGTTCACGTACTTTGCACAATTTCCAAATTTTCACAGGATAGTCCTAGGTAGTTAACAGCCGATTTCCAAATTTGCTCGTGATTCGCTGTGCCCTTTATCCCGGAATTTTGTTCACGTCAACAAAATTCCGGGAAAAGGAGCAAAACGAAGACAGACAGAGAGACATACATACATACATACAGACAGATAGACAGACAAATAGACAGCTAGATAGACAGAGAGATAGATAGACAGATAGATAGATAGACAGATAGATAGATAGACAGATAGACAGATAGACAGATAGATAGATAGACAGATAGATAGATAGACAGATAGATAGATAGACAGATAGATAGATAGACATACATACAGACAGATAGATAGACATATAGATAGACAGATAGGTAGATAGATAGATAGACAGATAGACAGATAGATAGACAGATAGGTAGATAGATAGATAGACAGATAGATAGATAACTAGATAGACAGACAGACAGACAGAAAGACAGAGATACAGAAATACAGAGATACAGACATACACACATACATACAAATTGACTAATATAAGCTGTTGTTTTTTTAGTTCAAGATACCAAAGCCGTGGCAAAATCTCTCAACGATGAGCTCCGGGAAGCAGAAGCAGCAGTCGAATGCAAGCTGAAAGAAGCATCAAAACGAACCAATGAAAAACTCGATGACGCCAGCAAGCATGCTAGTGATAAACAAGAAGCACTCGCCACCGGCCTGAAGACAGCCAGTGATGCAATCGATAACAGACTAAAACAAGCCGCAGAAGACACCCGAAGAGCGGCTGAAGAACAACGCCAGGCCGCTTCGGACGCTTTGCAAAAAGCTGCGGCCGACGTGAATCGCGTAGCACAAGAGTCCAAACACGCAATCGAGACCAAATTGAAAACAACTGGTGAGCAATTTGATAATGCGGCTGCAAATGTTAAAACAGCAATTGCCGATAAAAAAGAAGCGGCTGTTGAAGGCTTTAAAAGTACATCCGATTATCTAAAAAAGAGCGCAGAGGAAACAGATAACAGAATCAAACAAGCCACTCACGATATTAAAAAATCAGCTGATGAAAAAGTTGAAAATACTAAAGAGGCGATTGAACACAAGAAAGAAGCTCTTGCTAAAGGTGTACATAATTTAGGCGAGGTGGTCGGCGAGAAGAAACAAGCTGTTGGTGATAAAATAGAACATGCAAGAAATTCAGCTGCACAAGGCTTACAACATGCCGGTGCTAGTTTGGAGGAACAAAGAAAATCTGCTATGGATGGCATTAGGAGTACCGGTGAGAACATGAGCCATAAAATCGAAGAGGCCAAAAAGAATTTGTCCGATAACGTCGAGGCTGCTAAAAAAGTTGCTGATGAAAAGAAACAGGCGGCAGCAGAAGGTATTTCTAACACAACAGCTGCATTAGGTAGTAAAATAGATGCCACTAAAAAGTCCGCAGCGGAAGGTTTTAAAAATACAACAGACGCATTTGATAACACTAAAAAGTCTGTGGGTGATTTTGGCCATAATTTACAAGAAAAAGGACACAGTTTGTTCACTACAACAAGCCACAATTTGGAAAACACTAAAAATACAGTCGCTGATAAACTGGATGATACCAAACACAGTTTTGGTAATGCAGCTAGTAACTTACGTGATAATTTATCAGAAAAACAACAAGTTGTTGGTGAGAAATGGGATCACACACAAAAGGCTATTGGTGATAAATGGGATAACACCCAAAAAGCTGTTGGTGAACAATGGGATAACACCAAAAAGTCAGCTTGCGAAAAACAAGTGGAAATTGGCGACAAACTGAACGCTACCAAACAGGCTACCGAGGATAAAGCTAGTGCATTAGCACAAGCTGCTAGTGAACATCTAAAGGATACCAAGAACGCCGCATTAGAGCAACAACAGGCGTTTAGTAATAAATTACATGATGCCAAACAAGCCGCTGAAGATAAAGGACATGATTTATTAGAAAACGCGCAAAATAAAGGACATAATTTAGTACAAGGAGCGCAAAGTGCTGCTAGTTCTATCGGAGAGCGTTTTGAGGACACTAAAAAATCAGCATTGAACAAACAACAGGAATTAGGGTATAAACTACATGAAACAAAAGAAGCTGCATCAGAATCTTTAGTGCATGGCGCACAAAATGTAGGCAAGCGTTTGGATGACACTAAAAATGCTATTGGTAATAAACTGCATGAAACTAAAAAGAATGTTGAGGAAAAAGGCAGCGCTTTCTCTCAGGCTGTTGGTGAACGTTTGGACGACACCAAGCAAGCCGCGTTAGAACAACAACGGGCGATTGGTAATAAATTGCATGAAACTAAAGAAGCTGCTGCGGATAAAACTCACAGTTTACTGCAAGGAGCTCAAGAAAAAGGTCAAGCCTTCACGCAGGGTGTACACGAAAAGGCTCAACATGTAGGAGAGCGCTTGGAAGACACCAAAAACGCTATTGGTGGCAAACTACACGACACTAAAGAAGCTGCTGCAGAAAAAGGCCAATATCTGCTACAAGGAGCTAAAGAAAAAGGACAAGGTTTAGTAGGAGGGGTGCAATCTGCTGCAAGTAACCTAGGTGAGCGTTTTGAGGACTCCAAAAAGTCGACAAGTGACGCTATTGGAAATACAACTCACGCTTTGGCAGAAGGAAGCAAAAATATTGCAAGCACTGTAGGGCATAATTTAGAAGAAACCAAAAATGCGATTGGTAATAAACTGCATGATACTAAAGAAGCTGCAGCGGAAAAGGGACAAGCTTTAGCGCATGGCGTACAAGAAACGGCTCAACAAGCAGGCAAGCGTTTGGAAGATACTAAAAATGCAATTGGTAATAAATTTCATGAAACTAAAGACGCTGCAACAGAAAAGGGACAAGATCTAGTGCATGGCGCACAAGAAGCGGCTCATCACGCAGGCAAGCGTTTAGATGATACTAAACATGCAATTGGAAATAAACTACATGAAACTAAAGAAGCTGCAGCAGAAAAGGGACAAGCTTTAGTACATGGTGTACAAGAAACAGCTCAAAATGTAGGCAAACGTTTGGACGACACCAAAAATGCAATTGGAAATAAACTGTATGAAACTAAAGACGCTGCAACAGAAAAAGGTCAAGCTTTATTACAAGGAGCTCAAGAAAAGGGACAGGCTTTAGCACACGGAGCACACGAAACGGCTCAAAATGTTGGAAAGCGTTTGGACGACACCAAAAACGCTATTGGTAATAAACTGCATGAAACTAAAGAAGCTGCAGCTGAAAGAACTCAAGATTTACTACAAGGGGCTCAGGAAAAGGGGCAAGCTTTAGCACAAGGTGCACACGAAACGGCTCAAAATGTTGGAAAACGTTTGGAAGACACCAAAAACGCTATTGGTAATAAACTACATGAAACTAAAGAAGCTACAGCTGAAAAAGGCCAAGCCTTGGTGCAGGGTGTACAAGAAACGGCTCAAAATGTAGGCAAGCGTTTGGAAGACACCAAAAATGCTATTGGTAATAAACTGCATGAAACTAAAGAAGCTGCAGCTGAAAGAACTCAAGATTTACTACAAGGGGCTCAGGAAAAGGGGCAAGCTTTAGCACAAGGTGCACACGAAACCGCTCAAAATGTAGGCAAACGTTTGGAAGACACTAAAAACGCTATTGGCAATAAACTGCACGAAACTAAAGAAGCTGCAACTGAAAAGGGTCAAGTCTTTCTACAAGGAGCTCAAGAAAAAGGACAAGCTCTATCACAAGGTGCACGCGAAACAGCTCAAAATGTAGGCAAGCGTATGGATGACACCAAAAATGCAATTGGTAATAAACTACACGCCACCAAAGAAGCTGCAGCAGAAAACGGACAATACCTGCTACAAGGAGCTCAAGAAAAGAGTCATGCTTTAGTACAAGGCGTGCAAAGCGCTGCAAGCAACCTTGGAGAGCGTTTGGAAGACTCTAAAAAATCAACAACTGAAGCCATAGGCAACAAAAGTCATGCTATTGCAGATGGAGCTAAAAACATAGCAAGTTCTGTAGGAAATACTTTGGAAGATACACGCAAAGCAACGGCAGATAAGTTAGAAGAAACCCGCAAAAATTTGGCTGAGAGTTTGGAGCACTCTAAACAAATCGTTGGTGAGAAGGCTCAAACCACAGCAGACGCCCTAAGCAAACGACTCGAAGAAAATAAAAAGTCAGCCCAAAATGCGGCTCAAGGGGTGCAACAGGCTGTAGGGCATCGTCTGCGTGATGCCAGCCATTTTGTTGATAAGTCTGCGTTTAGTGCCGCGCAATTTTTGGATAACGCACGCGATCAAGCCGCCATGGAGGCGGAGGACGATAACGTCGCCGCCTCTGTATTCACGAAAACAACGAGTCTATTTCATAAATAATTTTTTTATATGTTTATTTGTTGGTAATCTAGTCTACAAACGGAATTAATATTAGCAGAGTTTGTTTAATTAATGATATAATTAAAGATATATACGCTAGCTATTTGCTAACACCTTTAGATAAAGGATAATGATTACATTATCTTCATGAAATTAGTATGTGGGAATAAAAGTGGCGTAAGTCACATTTAAATTGTTTTGAAAATTAGAAGAAGTTTGGTATTTATGTAAATCAATGTGCGCAGTTACATTTTTATTTATGAATAAATTGATTTCAAGTCTGTAACTGCCCGCATTTTCTCACATTTTCTCAATTTTTCTTCCAGCTCAAACCCGGATGTTTTTTTTCCAATGTTATGCCAGCGAATATAAGTTCAAAATAACTTATATTCGTTGGCATAACATTGGAAAAACGTCCGGGTTTGAGCTGGAAGAAAAATTGAATAAATGCGACAACTTGTGGGCAGTTACAGACTTGAAGAAGATGTAAGCAGTTACATTTTTATTGATGAATAAATTGATTTCAATTCTGTAACTGCGAATGTTGATTTACAAACACCAAACACAAACTCTTCTTTTCAAAACAATTTAAATGTCTTACGCCACTTTCATTCTCATAGGCTCAACTATATGTAGTAAATTTGACAACGCTGGGCAATCTGTAGGTTACTCTGCTAATATTAATTATAAATTAAATTTAAGCTAACTAAAAATGGTGATTATGTTGTAGATTAGAAAATATACTAACCACCGTCCATCATATTTATTACGAAACAATAACCACAGACTATTACTGAAATATTCAAATATTCAAACTGTTAAGAGAACAGGCCTGTTTTATGTATCAACAACTTTTCAGGCATGTCTGTAATGCAATAGCGCCTTGAAAGCTTGAAATTTCATTGTATTTTGTTTGTTTTTAAAGGTAGTATAGATTTTTTTATATGTTTATGTCTTTTGCCATTATGTAAGCCATTTTGCAAAAAAGATACTGTTGAATAAAAAAAAATGTGAATATATTGTATTGTTTGAAATACCCTGTTTTCTATATTTCTATCATATTTTGAATGGGAATATACTTGTAAAGTGTATGGAAAGGTTGGGGATGGAAGAGGAAGTATATACATAGAGTCGTAAGTCTCGCAAGAAACGAACTGGATGAGCAATTGTATTTTATGTCTTATATTGTATTTTATATCTTATATTTTGTAAGAATTTGTATGAAATGGCGTTGCCGTAAATAAAGAATTATTATTATTATTTTGTGGGAGGATAGTAGTACGAGGAATGGCTTGAAAGATTATTTCGTTCAACACATTTAATTCGCTACTTGTAAACCTATTGCTGTTTGAATGTATTAAAATATACCGAATCTTATACAACAGTTAGAGTACAATTAGTACAAATCAGTATTCATTACTATCAAACATGATTTGATACAGTTTTACCAAATCATGTTAGATAGTAATGAATACTGACGTTTGAAATGAATTAGTTTTGGTTTCACATGTACAATGAAATTAGAAAGTTTATATGAAATTATTTGAATATACAGAATTGCCTGTAATTGAGACGATTTCGGTCTCAATTCTAAAATTTGAATGCCTACTTTAATATATGAGCCTGTGTGAACAAAATACTTTATTACAACTCTAATTATAATGTAATACAAATGAGTAAAATACCGGTCAATAAATACATTTTAGAAAACTAAACAATTGAGAACATATAAGCCTGTAAGAATGAGAGTGGTGTAAGTCACATTTGAATTATTTTGAAAAAAATATTTTGCGTTAGGTATTTATATAAATCGACGTACACAGTTGTATTTATATTTATTCATAAATTGACTTCAAGTTTATAACTTCGCGCGTCAATTTACATAAATACCAAGCGAAAATCTTCTTCTTTTCAAAATAATTCAAATGTAACTTACACCAATTTCATTCTCACAGGCTTATATGTTCTAAATTGTTTAATTTTCTAAAATGTATTTATTGACCGGTATTTTACTCATTTGTTTTACATTATGATTAGTTTTGTAAACATATTCGAATCTGTGTAAATACAACGTGTATAAAAAACAATATAAATAAATTTTATAGGATAAATAAAACGATTTTTTACTTTGTTTTTTATCAAACTTCAGTTACACAAAGTAGACCTTAACAATCCAATATTTAAATTTATTTTGTTTTTTATATACTCGTATATAATATAAATAAAAAATGAAAATTTCAATGTACATGTGATTAAGCCTGCCCACCACGCCAAGGTACTAATTCTTCGGGCAGGGGGAGTGGGATAAAAGTATGACTATCTTTCATTCATCACTCCCACTCCCGCCGATTTAATTGCATCTTAATTAAATCGGGCAGTTTTAGAAAATAGCTAGATTTATCTACACGAACATTTAGAAAAATCTATGGCTATTGACGCGGTTTATTGTTTGGGGGTTGGGTTAGTTAAGGGAAAACAGACACAAAAAATAAAATAGAACCTTCTAGCACCACTCGCACGTTAGGCGAGCAGTAACCAGTAAAAATACATACAGTTAAATAAATATATTGGCAGGCAGCTTTATGTGAAAATGCAAATATTGCATTTTATAAATATGCAGTCTTCAACTATTTATTTCAACTAAATAATTGAAGACTAAAAAATATTAACCGATTGTTACATATACTTATGTATGTTTATATTAGTATAATTGACTAATATTCGGTTGCGCATTGAAATATTGTACGTTATTTGCACGAGTTTGTAGTTGTAGACGAAACTACATTAGCAAATTTTAGCATGTACATATGCTTATGTCAATATAATTGACTTAAATGGCGCATTATAATATTACCGTTTGTGTAGTGTAGTGTGTAGTGTGTAGTAGTGTAGTGTAAAACATATATATACAGTTGTAGGCTAAAAACCATTAGCCAATTATTGGAATGTACATCCAATAAGATTATGTCAATATTTTGACTGTCCTATTCAATTGCGCATGATAATTTCGCGTAGTGTGGTGTGTGTGTGGTGTGTGTGAGTGTAGTGTATTTTAAAGTTTTCAGCTAAACATTATTAGCCAATTATTGGAATGTACATCCAATATGTTTATGTCAAATTAGGACAGTCAATTTCGTATGCGCATATGATATTGAAGTTATTTTGAACAAGCTAGTAAATCACTGAATTAAGTAGTGAATGAAATGAAATTATCATTGTAAAAGGTTACAATAATTATTTAATACCATATTAAATATCATGGCGTAAAAATTAAGTGACTAAAGCTATAAAGTAGCAAATTAAATCAAGATTTCTCGACAATAATGTCAACTGATCTATATAATAAACCGAGCGATATCAAAAAGTGATTTAATAGATTGGCCAGGGATTTTAATAATCAACTGGCCATAATAACGTGAAACCCTGACAATTAAATTAAATACAAAACTGAGTTAAAGTTAAATTACAACCGAAACCGAGTTAATATTAAATTACTCGCGAAACCGAGTTAAATTTAAATTCAATCCGCAATTAAGTTAAAGAAAATGGCCAAGTACAGTTAAAAAACAGCCTAATATGAACCTACTTGAATAAATTGGCTATAAGTCTATAAGTCAACTGGCCATAAATACCGCAAAACCTGAAAATAACATTACATACATAAACCAAGTTTATGCAAAACATAAAGCTGCCATACCAATCATCCCAAGAAACACACCAATATCTCAAAATCTCGTTGGAAAATGAGCTATTAATGCACGACTTGAGGGTTATTGCACCCGTGTTCGTGTGTCCAAAGCGACGAATCGAATCCTTTAGAAAGAGGGGAACAATTTTCTTTCTAAGGTGCGCACCCGATTGTTCTTAAAACCCTGTCCAAATAAAATCGCTAAAAATATAACCATTCATTTTAGGAAACAGGTAAGAAAGCGCACCGAAACCCGGGCCGCAAAAAATTACTTGTTGTTGCGGGGTGTATTCACGTTAGGACATACAACCCCGATTGATGTGTTGCGGGGTGTATTCACGTTAGGATATACACCCCGATAGATGTCCTGCGCGTTGTCCTCCGTGGTCCTCCTTTCTGCGTCCATTCGTCCTCCATTCCATCTCCAAATGCATCTCCATACCGAATTTAACAGAAGAACCCTAAACAATGTATACTCGCGAACTAAATTACAAACGAAACACGAACCTGAAATGTTTTATACTTGATTACTTGGAGGGCATAATTCGGTTTAAAGAACGCGCACTTGGGGGATTGCAAAATACAAGAAAAACATATGTGTGTGTGTGTGTGTGTATGTGTAGGTGATGTAAAAGTGTAATGTGCCGCCCTGAAAAATGTGATTCTACTTTGAAATTTAAAAAATAATAAGTTCATTTGATTTTTCTTTAAATTGAACTTAATTAAAATTGATTTGATTTGAAATTTAATAAAAGTAATTTCATTTGATTTCTTTAAATTGAACTTAATATTGATTTGATTTGAAACTAATAAACAGCAAGTTTATTTGATATAATTGTTTTTTTATATTTAAATGAATTAATATTGAAATTAAAAAAAGTAAGCTCATTTGGTCTGACTTGAATTATTTAAAATACGTTTATAATTTAAGTTGAAACTAAAATTGCTTTAAATTATTTGAAAAAATATTTTATACGTACATACAACTTAAAATATGTTTTTAAATTGAAATAATTGTAATTGAATTGACTTTAAAATGAACTATTGAAGTAAAGCTCATTTAATTTCGATATTTTTCTTTGAAGTTAAGTTAACATTATTGACAATAAAATTAATTAAATGAAATTGAGCAATAAAAATAATAGAATTTAATCAAAATAATGAGCAATGAAAACTAATTTATCAACCAAGCAATTTTCAGTGAAATTCTGAAAAATGCATAAATTATTAGTTGTAGTAAAAAATTGGTTGATTTCATTCCGAAAACAGTGTAGTACAGAGCTCAAGTCACTTAAAATTGTGAAAGGGAAGTTTGGTTGGTTTTGAAACATCTCCTCACCACATTATTGTTTGCATTGTTTTTTATATGTAATAACAAAATAATACTAACAAAAATAGGGAAGGCAAGTGAATTCAGACCAACTAAACTATGCCCATTCACTGTTTCAATCGACTTGAACTATGCAATATACTGTTTTATATGATAACCTAACCCTGTTTATTTTAACGATAGTATTATCGCTAAAATAAAAAAGATTAATACTGGTGAAAACAAATGCATTAGTGCACCCTATTTGTACCAAAAGTAAACGCCAAAAAAATACCCTGCCCCGTTTTAATTTGTGATATTATACTCAAAACATCACAAATTAAAACAGACCAGGTATTTATTTTTTGCTGCGAGTTAGTGAAAGCTCAAAGAGGAATTACGGTTACCCCTAATCATTGCAATCACTCAGATCTTGGTTTTCTTCAATGATGTTAATCTTCTCATTTTACTTACATCAAAAGAGCGAGTATGAGAGACTGATTTTCGTTATCTTGTGATTCCACACAAGCCACTCTCAGTCTTTCTTGCCCATTAGCTTCCTTCAATATACCTCCACTTGTAATAATTTCAAATGATTACAGTAAAAGAGTTGATGTAATGAAATTGTCTCACCAATAGTTGAATTAAATTCCTATTCAAACGGTATTACTAAGCAGGTAAAAGCTGGAATCATAATTAGTAATTAATAGTAACAACAATCGGCCATCCAGAATTGTCAAATTAGTGAAACCCTGGATTGCCGATTGTCGTTGATAAAAATGAAAAGCTATATAATAATACAGACAAACACACTCATACACAAGATGAACAACGCGATTTTGGGAAAGAATTACTACTTGAATACAGACGAAGGCAAGGAAAAGAGGGAAAACGGGCTGGCGGTCGTGTCAGCGTAAAAAGTGTCAGCAAAAGCCGGGGTGGGTTTTGAAGTAGTGCCACGGGGCGAATAGAGAAAGGAATGCCGAAAAAGCATAGGATTTGTATACGCAAAAAATAATTAGGTATCCGATCATCAGACTTTTCGCTTGGACGCTCCAAAGCAATAGTAACTGACTTGAAATGCGATTCCTGACAAAAATCGTTCGAAACGTATCCGTTCAACTGTTAAAGACACTCTTCAAAATACGGGCAATACACAATTTCTGTTCGTTCAATGATGCAATTCTGGTTTATTAGTGATTTTTAAAACTAGTAAACTGAAATTACTCACATCGTGAATTACCCGTATTTTGAGGAGCGACTTTGATAGTTAAACGAATACGTTCCGAACGGGCGGTGTTAGGAATTGCATCCAAATATACGCGCGAGTGAATAAGGATCTGCGCGAAATCTTTAACGGCGCGGCGACAGATAATATAGATTCGGAGTTAAATAAATGTAGATTTGGCGTAACATGTAAATGTAAGGTAAGTACATGAGAATTGCAACCGATCCAATAGTCAGATTTGTTTCTTGAAAGCGGTAGTAACTGACTAGTGTGGCGAGATACATATAGATTCGGTGTGAGATTAATATAGCTTCGGCATACGACCAATATAGGTTCGGCGTAAGATCAATATAGACTCGGTATAAGGCCAATATAAGGCGTAAGATTAATATAGGTTTGACGTGACATCAAAATTTGTTCAGCGTGAGAACAATATAGGGCCGAATATGAGGTAAGTACACGAGATAATTAGTGACCGATCCGATAGTCAAAACTTTTCACTTGGAACCGTTCCGAGCAATAGTAATTGACTAATGGCGTAACGAGAGATACATACAGATACCGCGTGAGACCAATATAGGTTTGGAGTAGGACCAATATATATTCGTAGTAGGACCAATATAAGTTCCGCGTGAGAATAATTAGATTCGGCGTGAGATACGTAAATGTAAATATGAGACAAATACACGACATAATTAGTAACCGACCCAATAGTCAGACTTTTCATTTGGGAGACGTTCCAAACAATAGTAACTGACTAAAAATTCATATAGATTCTGTGAGAGACCGATATAGATTCGAAGATCAATATATTTCAGCATGAGAACTATGTAGGTACGGCGCGCGATGCGTAAATACAAATGTGAAATAAGTACACGAGATAATTAATGACCGAACCGTTGTCAAGACTTTTCACTTAGAACCGTTCTAAGCAATAGCAATTGAAAACGGTATAACGAGAGAAAAATACAGATTCCGCGAGAGACCAATATAGGTTCGGAGTAGGACCAATATAGGTCGGCGTGAGAATAATATAGATTCGGCGAAAGATACGTAAATGTAAAACAACTACACGATATATTTATTGACCGATTCGTAGTCAAACTTATCACTTGAAGACGTTTCTTCAAGCAATAGTAACTGACCAGCAGCGTGACGAGCGATAAATATATATTCGGCATGAAACCATAATAGGCAATATAGGTTCGGCGGATTAAAAACGTAGAGTAAAAATGTATTACAGAGAGCGGACAACAGACATTAAAAATAATCAAGGGAAATATAATGAGGATTTGCACGAAAAATAGATTTTTTCATTGCAATTACAATATTTTATCCCAATTTCGTATGAACGTAAACACACAACTAAACACCCTAACATTATATCACACTAAAAAGAAAGAAATCTAAACTCATCAGAAAATGCATAGCTAACTCAGCTCGAACACAGTGCTCCACTGTTTCAATTACTCTTACGCCATGATGCTCAACACCCGCATCTACATCGGCTACCATCACACAATACCCTCGGGCCGAAATTCACTTCCTCCACCCCTTTTACTTCAACCTATTTCGTCAACAGGTGACTGACATTGTCTTTTTGTCATAGTTCGTCTTCAAATAATAGCGAAACATAACTTCCTACGATCACAATACTTGAAAAAGTAAAATTACTAAATGTAATAACTTCATTAAAAACACTGACATCATGTCAAGCTAAGAAGAAAAAAAGTAAACTCATCGGAAAATTTATAGTTGACTACTCAGCACATATCGGCTACCAATACACAATAATGTACTCCCGCCAGATTGGTAGTCGGAATTCACTTGTGCCGCCCGTATAGTTCAACCAATTTCGACTACGAACGACGGACATTTTTCAGAGATGATAGTAAAATGATAAGGAGACATAAATCCCCACGATTACAATATTTGGTAAAGTAAAAGTACCAAACGTAACCACATTATTAGAATGGCCGACACCATGTCATGCTAAGAAGAAATCAAAACTCATCGGAAAATCCAAACCCAAATACTCAGGACACACAGTGCTGCAGTGTATCCAATTACTCCCACCCCGTGATGTTCAATTTATCCGAATATACCTCGGCCACCAACACACCTGCTCTCCAGCAGGTTGCCAGCCAGATTTCACCTCTGCCGCTCCCTTACTCAGCACACAAACAGTGCTTTATTCAACCACCCTTGCTCCAGGGTGATGAATCGACTCGCTTCTACATCGGCTACCAACTTGCATTGCCCTTGGGCCAGGTTGGTAACCCCAATTTACCTCTGCCAATCCCTCCCTCGGCACACAAACAGTGCTATATTCAACCAACTCCACCCCAGAGTGCTCAATGTACCCACGTCTACATCGACTACCTCACACATTGCCCTCGGCCAGTTTGGTAGTCGTAATTCACAATAACACCCCACGATGCTCAATCTACCTGCATCTACTGCGGCTACCAGCCTAGCCAGCTTGGTAGCCCCAATTCACCTCTGCCGATCCCTTCCTCGGCACACAAACGGTGCTCTATTCAACCAACCTCACCCCAGGGTGCTCAATGGTACCCCCTTCCACATCGACTACCAACACACATTGCCTTCGGCCAGCTTGGTAGTCGTAATTCACATCAACCTCTCTCCTACCCATCACATCCAACATCCCAAGATGTTCAATCTACCTGCATATACTTCGACTAACAGCCTCGCCAGGGTGGTAGTCGCGATTATTACGAGAGACGTCCGAGGCCCCGCAGATCATCTCGCAAGAGACCACATAGGCAGCCCCGGAAGTCCCGTTGGACGGTGGGGACATCGCCAAGTTTCCTGTGAACCCAAACAATACAACACAACCAGTTGGAAATCAACCCAACTCAACTAATGCAGACATTAGTCAGTGTTAATTTGAACTGAATATATGAAACCTCCACGATTTTAACTCCATCAGACGTAATTTATAAAAAGTTACCATTATCACCTTAAGTTCAAAGACAACTTAACTCATAATAAAAACAAAATTTCGTATTTAAACAATTTCCATTACAGAAGTACAACCGAATACAATACAACTCGACTCAACTCCATGAAAGTCAACTCAACTCGAATCAACTCAATCTACGTGGAAGAACCCCAACAAAGTATAACTTCCCAATACATAAAAGTCATTGGAAGCCATTATAATTAGGAAATGGTTTCTGTATTCAGGTATGCGCGCATTGCTTCAGTAGTGACGCGTCACGCAACGAGCAATAATCAACCGGCGATTCCCGCGGGAATAAATACTCGTCAACTGGTATAGCACCAGCTGATAATAACTCACATATATTACCGTACGTTCTTAAAATACCGGATGTACCAATACACCGAAAGGGTACAAAAATAGAGATATAAAGAGCCGGCAATTTCCCGGGAAATATATAGTCGCGATGGAGGCCTGGTTTGGTACCAGAACAAAGTATTTATCATGGTAGCGTACATTCGGTAAAAGACCGATGTGCAAATTAATTGCAATAAACCGCAAAAGAGCGATATAAAGAACCGGTAGTATCCCGTGAAACATATAGTCAAAATGGTGGCCTGGTTTGGTCCAGGCCTAAGTATTTGTTATGTTCGCGTACAAAAAGAAACGAATGGGTTGTCTGCATGGGCAGCAATAAACCGAAAGGCGCAAAGAGGAATATAAATAACCGACATTGTCCCCGAGGACATATATTCACATTGGTGACCTGGTATGGTCTAAGTAACTGTCATTGTCGCGTACATTCAGAAAATTACCAATTTGGATTGGTAGCAATAAACCGAAAGGGTACAAGGAGAGATATAAGGAACCGGTAGTTTCCCGAGAAACATATATTCGAAATGGTGGTCTGGTTTGGTCCAGATCTAAATAATTGTCATGGCCGCGTACATTCCGAAAAGTACCGGTAGTTCAGATGGTTTGCATTAATCCGTAATGCCGCAAGGAGAGATATAGAGAACCGTACATTTCCCGGGAAATATATATATATTTATATAGTTATAGTGGCGGCCTGGTTTGGTATCAGGACTACGTAATTGTCACCGTCGCGTACATACCGAAAAGGACGGCTGGTCTACATTGTTATCAATAAACCGGGGGCGCAAGGAGGGATATAAAGAATCGGCAATTTCCCGAGAAACATATATTCGTATAGAGGTGCAGAAAATACAGACAAATTGTAAAATATAAATTTGAAAAATGATTACTCTTTCACACACATTCATTCATTTAATACTATACTTGTAAACCTGTTGTAGTTTGAATTTATTAAAATATACCGGAATTACTGAATTACAACAGCAATAAATTACTGTGGTTAAACTGTATCAAATCATATTTGATAGTGATGTATACGAAATTTTGAAATGAATTAGTTTTGGTTTCACATGTACATTGAAGAATAATCAAACAATACATGTTAATAGGAAAATATACATCGAAAAATTAACATAGGAAAATCGCAGTTGGGAAAGAGGAAAGTTTCCTCAACCGATTTCCATTAAAAACTAATCAAGAGTAGTTACGTTAAATTATAGTCACATACGAAACTTTGTTTTAGTCAACAAAAGCGTACATTACATAAAAACTGAACATGTGGACATGTACTGAATATTTTATCAAATAACTAGTAATTTACACATTTGAAGTACTCAATAGTCATTATGGATAAATTATCAACCCTTTGGCACCGTCAAACAATTAAAATTGCACAGATTCTCTCAGAAAAAGCTGAAGCATTGTACACTTGGCCTCCGGTGTACATGTCGAATATGTGTTAACGCTCCCTCCGTCATTCTCTGTGAAATTGACGGAGTGTTAGTGAAAACGGCCACTGCTATGATAAATTTGCCAGAGGGTTAATATTGATGTTACAAATCGATTCGTGTAATTTAAACAAATTGTAATGTTCAACGTCAGAGCATGAATGAAATAAAAAAAATTGATGTAATCTTCAATGTAAATGTGATTAAGCCTGCCCACCACGACAAGGTACTAATTCTTCGGGCAGGGGGAGTGGGATAGAAGTATGACTATCTTTCATTCATCACTCCCACTCCCGCCGATTTAATTGCATCTTAATTAAATCGGGCAGTTTTAGATAATAGCTAGATTTATCTACACGAACATTTAGAAAAATCTATGGCTATTGACGCGGTTTATTGTTTGGGGGTTGGGTTAGTCAAGGGAAAACAGACACAAAAAATAAAATAGAACCTTCTAGCACCACTCGCACGTTAGGCGAGCAGTAACCAGTAAAAATACATACAGTTAAATAAATATATTGGCAGGCAGCTTTATGTGAAAATGCAAATATTGCATTTTATAAATATGCAGTCTTCAACTATTTATTTCTGCTAAATAATTGAAGACTAAAAAATATTAACCGATTGTTACATGTACTTATGTATGTTTATATTAGTATAATTGACTAATATTCGGTTGCGCATTGCAATATTGTACGTTATTTGTACGAGCTTGTAGTTGTAGACGAAACTACATTGGCGTATTTTAGCATGTACATATGCTTATGTCAATATAATTGACTTTAATGGCGCATTATAATATTACCGTTTGTGTAGTGTAGTGTGTAGTGTGTAGTAGTGTAGTGTAAAACATATATATACAATGATAGGCTAAAAATCATTAGCCATTAGCCCACAATTATTGGAATGTACATCCAATAAGATTATGTCAATATTTTGACTGTCCTATTCAATTGCGCATGATAATTTAGCGTAGTGTGGTGTGTGTGTGGTGTGTGTGAGTGTAGTGTATTTTAAAGTTTTCAGCTAAACATTATTAGCCAATTATTGGAATGTACATCCAATATGTTTATGTAAATATTATTAGGACAGTCAAATTCGTTTGCGCATATGATATTGAAGTTATTTTAAAGAAGCTAGTAAATCACTGAATTAAGTAGTGAATGAAATGAAATTTACATTGTAAAAGGTTACAATAATTATTTAATACCATATTAAATATCATGGCGTAAAAATTAAGTGACTAAAGCTATAAAGTAGCAAATTAAATCAAGATTTCTCGACAATAATGTCAACAGATCTATATAATAAACCGAGCGATATCAAAAAGTGATTTAATAGATTGGCCAGGGATTTTAATAATCAACTGGCCATAATAACGTGAAACCCTGACAATTAAATTAAATACGAAACTGAGTTAAAGTTAAATTACAACCGAAACCGAGTTAATATTAAATTACACGCGAAACCGAATTAAATTTAAATTAAATCCGCAATTAAGTTAAAGAAAATGGCCAAGTACAGTCAAAAAAACAGCCTTATATGAACCTACTTGAATAAATTGGCTATAAGTCTATAAGTCAACTGGCCATAAATACCGCAAAACCTGAAAATAATATTACATACATAAACCAAGTTTATGCAAAACATAAAGCTGCCATACCAATCATCCCAAGAAACACACCAATATCTCAAAATCTCGTTGGAAAATGAGCTATTAATGCACGACTTGAGGGTTATTGCACCCGTGTTCGTGTGTCCAAAGCGACGGATCGAATCCTTTAGAAAGAGGGGAACAATTTTCTTTCTAAGGTGCGGACGCGATTGTTCTTAAAACCCTGTCCAAATAAAAAGGCTAAAAATATAACCATTCATTTTAGGAAACAGGTAAGAAAGCGAACCGAAACCCGGGCCGCAAAAAATTACTTGTTGTTGCGGGGTGTATTCACGTTAGGATATACAACCCCGATTGATGTGTTGCGGGGTGTATTCACGTTAGGATATACACCCCGATAGATGTCCTGCGCGTTGTCCTCCGTGGTCCTCCTTTCTGCGTCCATTCGTCCTCCATTCCATCTCCAAATGCATCTCCATACCGAATTTAACAGAAGAACCCTAAACAATGTATACTCGCGAACTAAATTACAAACGAAACACGAACCTGAAATGTTTTATACTTGATAACTTGGAGGGCATAATTCGGTTTAAAGAACGCGCACTTGGGGGATTGCAAAATGCAAGAAAAACATATGTGTGTGTGTGTGTGTATGTGTAGGTGATGTAAAAGTGTAATGTGCCGCCCTGAAAAATGTGATTCTACTTTGAAATTAAAAAAAACAAATAAGTTCATTTGATGCAAATTATTTTTTGTTTAAATTGAACTTATTAAAATTGTTTTGATTTGATTTGAAATTTAAAAAAAGTAAGTTCATTTGATTTTTCTTAAATTAAACTTGATATTGATTTGTAACTAAGAAATAGTAAATTCTTTTGAGTTAATTGTGTTTTTTTTAATTAAAATTATTTAAAATTTAATAAAAGCAAGTTCATTTGTTCTTCTTAAAGTGAACTTAATATTGATTTGATGTGAACATAAGAAACAGTAAGTTAATTTGAGTTAATTGTTCTTTCTTTAATTGAACTGAATTAAAATTGATTTGATTTGATATTTAATAAAAGTTCATTTGTTTTTCTTAAACTGAACTTAATATTGATTTGATGTGATATTAAGAAACAGTAAGTTCATTTGCGTTAATTGTTCTTTTTTTAAATGAACTTAATTATAATTCATTTGATTTGCAATTTAAAAAAGTTAGTTCATTTATTTTCTTAAATTGAATTAATATTGAAATTTAAAAAAGTAAGCTCATTTGGTCTGATTGAAATTATTTAAAATATCATCGTTTAAGTAATTAAAATTACTTTAAATAATTTGAAAAATTTATATATATATATATATATATATATATATATATATAATTATATTATAATACCTACTTAGTATGATATACTAAATAAATTATATTCTAAAATTGAAATCATTGAAATTGAATTGACTTGAAAATTAACTATTGAAGTAATGCTCATTTGATTTCGATGATATTTTTGAGTTAAAGTTAAGCTATAAGATTATTGACAACAAAATGTTTTTAAATGAAATTGAGCAATTCAACTAAATTTTATAAAAATAATGAGCAATGAATACAAATTAATCAACCAAGCAATATTCAGTGAAATTTTGAAAAAAAAAAAAATGCTTGATTGTCGTATATGAAAATAAAAAGGTAAATAATAGTATTAAATACCCACACTTACACGAAACGGTCAAAACGATGTTAGGAAAGAATTACTACGGTCAAACAATGTGCAATTGAATCACACGAAAGTAAGGAAAGAGGGAAACCGGGCTGACGGTCGTGTCAGCATGAAAAGCTTTAGCAAAGGCCAATATGGGTTTCGAATGGGTGCCACGGGGCGGGTATTGAAAGTATTTCGAAATAACATGATATGTAACGCGAAAAATAACGAGCTATTCGAAACTCGCTTCCCAAAATAAGGACAATTCACAATTTGTGATCGTTCAATGATGCAATGTTAGTTTATTAGTGATTGTTAACACTAGTAAAGAGAAATTCCATCAATTTACGATCTCACATCGTGAATTGCCCGTATTTTTCGGAGGACTTTGACACATAAATCAACACGTTCCGAGACAGTGGTGTCAGGAAACGCACCCAAATATACGAATGAGTAAAGAGCTGCGTCAAATCAGTAACGGCGTGGCGAGAGATAATATAGATTCGGATAGAAATGCAAATGTGAGGGAAGTACACGGGATTAATGGCGACCGAGCAGATAGTCAGACTTTTCACTTCGAAGCGTTCGAAGCAAAAGTAACTAACTAGCTGTGTGGAGTGAAAATAAAGATTCGGTGTGTAATATATGTTCGGCATACGACCAATATCGGTAACGGTTTAAGATCAATATAGATTCGGTATAAGGCCAATATACGTTTGGCGTAAGATTAATATCGGTTTGACGTGACGTCAAAATATGTTCAGCATGAGAACAATATAGTGTTGAATATGAGGTAAGTACACGAGGTAATTAGTCACCGATCCGATAGTCAAGACTTTTCACTCGGAACCGTTCCGAGCAATAGTAATTGACTAATAGCGTAACGAGAGATACATATAGATACCGCTTGAGACCAATATAGGTTTGGAGTAGGACCAATTTAAGTTCCGCGTGATAATAATATAAATTCGACGTGAGATACGTAAATGTAAATATCAGACAAGTACACGACATAATTAGTCTGACTTTTGACTTGGAAACGTTCCAAACAATATTAACTGACTACCGGCGTGTCGAAAGATAAATATAGATTCCGCGAGAGGCCAATAAAGGTTCGGCCTAGGATAAATATGGGTTCAGTGAACCATACGTAAACACATATATGAAATAAGTTCAGGAGATAATTAATGTCCGATCCGATGTCAAGACTTTTCACTTAGAACCGTTCTAAGTAATAGTAATTGACAACGGCATAACGAGAGATAAATAGATTCCGCGAGAGACCAATATTGGTTCGGAGTAGACCAATATAGGTCGGCGTGAGAATAATATAGATTCGGCGTGAGATACGTAGATGTAAATGTGAAACAAGTACACGGCATATTTATTGACCGATTCGTAGTCAGACTTATCACTTGAAGACGTTTCTTCAAACAATAGTAACTGACCAGCTAAGTGGCGAGCGATAAATATATATTCGGCATGAAACCATTATAGGCAATATAGGTTCGTGCGCGTTAAAAACGTAAGAAAGAGTAAAAATGTATCACAGAGAGCCCAGAGACAACAGAGAATAAAAATAATCAAGGGAAATATCATGAGGATTTGCACGAAAAATAGATTTTTTCATTGCAATTACAATATTTTATCCCAATTTCGTATGAACGTAAACACCCTTAAAAACGATAACATTATGTCACACTAAGAAATAAATTTCAAACAAAGTGCTCCACTCATGATCCCATGATGCTCAATCCACCCGCATCTAAATCGGCTACCATCACACAATACCCTCGGACCAGGCTGGTAGCCAGAATTCACTTCTGCTACCCCTTTTACTTCAACCTATTTCCACAACAAATGACGAACATTTTCCAGAGATGATTTTAAAATGATAAGAGAACATAAATACCTACGAATAAAATAGTTGATCATGTAAAATAATTAAACATACACCATTAAAAATGCTGACATCATGTCATGCTAAGAAGAAAACAAAACTCATCGGAAAATCCAAAGCTAAATACTCAGAACACAGTGCTCCACTGTATCCAACTACCCCCATCCCATGATTTCTACCGCAGACACCAACACACCTGCTCTCCAGGCAGGTTGGTAGCCGGATTTCACCTCTGCCGCTAGCAGCACACAACCAGTGCTCTATTTAACCACCCTCATCCCAGGGTGCCCACTATACCAGTTATTACATCGACTACCAACACACATAGCCCTCGGGCCATGTTGGTAACCCCAATTCACCCCTACCGCTCCCTTACTCAGCACACAAACAGTGCTCTATACAACAACCCTTGCTTCAGGGTGCTCAGTCTAATCGCTTCTAGATCGGCTACCTACACACATTGCCTTCGGCCAGTTTGGTAGCCTCAATTCACCTCTGCAAGGGAGTGCCTTGCTCAGCACACAGTGCTTTATTCAACCATCCCCACCTCAGAGTGCTTAATGCACTTGCTTCTAGATCGACTACCTACACACATTGCCTTCGGCCAGTTTGGTAGCATCTACGTCGGCTATCAGCCAAGCCAGGCTGGTAGCCGGGTTTATTCCGGCAGACGCCCGAGGCCCCGCAGATCCTCTCGCAAGAGACCATGTCGGCGGCCCCGGGAGTCCCGTTGGCGGCGGTGGGGACATCGCCGCCGAATTGGCGAAACAACTGTCACTCAAATAATACAACACAATTAGGTGAAAATCAACCCAACTCAACTAATGCAAACATTAGTTAGTGTTCATCGTAAGTGGATGTAAATTAACCCCACATCTTTAACTCCATAAGACGTAATTTATAAAAAGTTACCATTATGATATTGTCACCTTAAGATGAAAGGAAACTAAACTCATAATGAAAACAAAACTGTTGATGGATACAATTTATATCACGGAATTTAGAAGCCAATTCAACCTGACTCAACTCCATGGAAGGAAAGTCAACCCAACGTATCAAGACAATTCACGTGCAAAAACCCCAACAAAGTATAACTTCCCAATACATAAGTCATTAGAAGCCATTATAATTAGGAAATGGTTTCAGTATTCGTATATGCACGCATTGCTTCAATGATCAACCGGCAATTCACGCGGGAATAGACACTCGTCAACTGGTATAGTACCAGCTGATAATAACTCACATATATTACCGCACGTTCTTAAAAGACCGAATGTACCAATACACCGAAGGGCACAAAAAGAGAGATATAAATAGCCGGAAATTTCCCGGGAAATAGTCGCGATGGAGGACTGGTTTAGTACCAGCTCAAAGTAATCGGCATGGTCGCGTACATTCAATAAAGGACTGGATGTCCTAAATTGATATCAATAAACCGAAATGGAGCAGGAGGGATATAAATCACCGGTAGTTTCCCCGGAAACATATATTTGCATTGGTGACCTGGCTTAATCCAGGCCTAAGTTATTGTTATAATAGCGTACATTAAGAACCGGACGGGTTAGCTACAAGGGTAGCAATAGACCGAAGGGGCGCAAAGAGGAATATAAGGAACCGACAATGTCCCCGAGGACATATATTCATATTGGTGACCTGGTGTGGTGTAAATAATTGTCATGGTCGCGTACATTCAGAAAATTACCAATTTGGATTGGTAGCAATAAACTGAAAGGGTACAAGGAGAGATATAAAGAACCGGTCGTTTCCCGGGAAACATATAGTCGCGTTTGCAGCCTGGTTTGGTTCAGGCCTAAGTAATTATCATGGTCGCGTACATTCAGAAAAGGACGGGTTGTCCACACGGGTAGCAATAAACCGAAACGGCGCAAAGAATAACATAAAGAACCGACAATGTCCCCGGGGACATATATTCACATAGGTAACATGGTCCGGCACCAAGTCAAAATAATTTAAATGTTCGCGTACATTGGGAGAAGGACTAGATGTCCACATATTGGTAACAATAAGAACCGACAATTTCCAGGAGAATGTATGGTACACTGCTAATCTGGAATGTTACCAGACCAAAGTATTGACCCGGAGTGTGATCCCTGATACCACTCGTACCGAACGTATTCATTAATTGTCAAAGCCGCTCTTTAAAATGTGGACAAATCATGACGTGAATTCGTAAAATTACGGAATTTCGGTTTATTAGAATTTTAAAAAACATCTAATAAACTCAAATCCCATAATTGAACGAACTCGAATCGTGATTGCCCGTATTTTACGGATCGACTTCGACAGTTGAAATAATATGTTCGGAACGAACGTGTCAGGACGGAGGCGTATATTTCGGAAAGGACACAGTGTCCTAGAAAGGGCGCCACGAGCAATTTCATGAATCCGCCATTTGCGTGGCGAGTCATGACCGTAGACTCAGACTAATAAATACAAATAAATATTAATTAAATATGTATTTATTAGCCTCAGATCGTAAAACATATCCGGTAAATCTGACACAGATATAAGGAAAGAATGTCGTGAAACATCGCAGCATTGTTTGACCGTAATAAAAAAGGAAATCGGTAGGTAGAAAGACCGTATATCGTTAAGGCACTCACCCTGTACCTAGTCCGTCATAATTTTCTCTGATCCATCCCCACAGACAAGGGGTCATTACATCTTAACCAGCACCAAATATGGCACGGCGATCTCCACTACACTACAACAAAATACTACAATAAGAAACATGCCCAAAATTCAAAATACAAATTGCAACAATAAAAACTACTATACATGGTTTATAGTGAAAACAAATATCCATGATATCTATTCACGCATTGGAAATAACACTAAAATATTTGAGACTAATTTAAAAACATCTTTTAGATCAATACAATAAAGCACAATAATATATTACGAGTCACATTAATATTATATTTATTACTCAATAATACTAATTGAGAAATATTCAAATGACATTTTGCTTCGTCTAATGATAAGGCATGTAATAGAAGAGTTTCATGTCTTATCATTACCCAATGAATAAACGTTTTTGCTTGTAGAATATAGAAGATATTATATTACTTAAAGAAATGAAAAATTTGATAACACACTTGAGGAATTCTACATCATGATATTTTTCAAACCCCCTTTCCCTATGTTCCTGATTGATTATTTTTTAATTTACAAAATAAACAACATGGGATAATATTGATAACAAAATTAAGTCCACTTGTAACTGTCACTCATCATTAGTCTTTAACACCTGTTGATCTATATCAATCTAGTAAGATGCTGCAGTTAAATAAACTTCAAAAGTCACCACAACCAAATAGTGCAACATCAAGTGCTAAATTCACTAAAAATACTAGCTAATTTTAAAATACTTGAAATGTTACTTATTAATTAATATTATTAAATAACAGTAGAATGAAATTCTACCATCAACTATATTAAAATCTACTGCTTGTAATACATTTAGTATCTAAGCATATTTACAGCAACAAAAGTCTGTAATTCAGTTATTTATTACTCAGATGGATCAGACAACACATTGTGTAGCCTTTACAGCACTAAAGCAAAGAAAATTACGATTATAATATATAACTAATTATATAAATTACTACTTTTAAAGGTTGCTAAATATATTTACTACAAAAAATCAATTCAAAATGATTTCATACTTGGGTTATGGCATATATAATATAATTCAAGTTAACAGGATACTACTACTAATTATATAAATTATTACTTTAGAGACTGAATTATTCACACAAAAAAATGCAAATCATTTCATACAGGTGTTGGGCATACACAATATAATCAAAGTTAATGTGAATTATCAGATTGCATTATATTAGGCTATAGTCTTGGGAGTCGTACTGGAAAATACCTTTCTTTTATGAAGGTACATGGAAATATTTTAAATTAAAACGTTTTGAAATTATGGTGCTATAAGGGTGTTGTCTGCAGCTAGCCAACCACAAATTTGTTGAATTTTTGATTAATCAGATTTACATTTTGCAAATAGTGGAGACAAAAACTGTTTAAAAGAAATTTTTAAATAATTTATTTTACTGATAATTAGTTTTAGGATGTAAATTTGTTATTACTTTTTGAATACAACAGTGCTACAGTATATGGGGAAATGTAGTTATCATTAAAAGATCCTGCTTAATTTGTGTTCTTTTTTAAAGTTTCATGATTAATATAGTTGAAATCGGCTATTTTTTGGTATATTAACAATTAAAATATACATATTTTATATGAAAACTATTTATTAATGTAAAATATAAATGTGTTTCAATAAAAGTATTGTGATAGCAAACAAACGTTGCTTAATTTTGACTTTCTTTTAGATTTCATTACTAATTTATTTGAAATATGCCAATTTTTGGTTATATCGACAGATTAAATATACATAATTTATATGAAAACTATTTTGTAATATAAAATGTTTATGTGTTTCAATAAAAGTATAAGGAAATTATTGTTATTGTGAATTTTTTACTCGATTTTGATTGTTATGACTAATATAGTTGAAATAGACTATTTGTTGGTATTTTAACAAACAAAACATACAAAATTGGAACAAAAACTACTTTTTTTAATGAAAAATGTAGATGTATTCAAAAAAGTATAAGAAAATTATTGTTACGTAAAACAATTCTGCTAAACGTGTTTCCATTTTGTGACCATTATAGTTGAAACAACCATTTTTTGATATGTTAACAAATAAAACTTACACAATTTATAATGAAAACAATTTTTTACTGTAAAATGTTGATGTGTTTTAATAAAAGTATAAGAAAAGCATTGTTATCACAAAAAAATCTGTTAAGTTTTGATTGTTCTTTAAGTCGTAACACTAATCTAGTTAAAATATACTATTTTTTGGTATGTAAACAAATAAAACATAAGCAATTTATATGAAAACTATTATTTAGTATAAAATGTAAATGTGTTTCAATAAAACTTACTAAAGTGTATGGTTGTAATTTCATTAATTTAAAAAATAAATCACATGGATAAGATTTGTGGTAAAAATTAGATAGGATATAAGTGTTACTCACTATTAACTCTCGATCAAATCCTCAGATTCAATCCAGACCAATAGTATACAGCAGTCGATCAGGGATTAACATGTCACCACAACCAAACAAGACATCTTGGTTATACTGCAACAAAAAAAGTAATATAAAAATCATGTTCAAAATTAAATATAACATATGCAATATATTTTAATTATTTCTTGTGAGTACACAAGTTTCTATTAAATTACAAATATTATCCTTGTCAGACATCATTGTAAGAAAATCTGTTACATATCTTTTAAAGCAAATTTGATGACTTATTTAGTTTATTTGGTTATTGGTTATTATACAAAGAAAAAACAAAGAAGTTTCCTTTTCATGTGTATATAATGCAATACCACATAGTAATGGTGGTAATAAAACCATTTTCTAAAATCATGTATATAAAATTATTTAAATAAATGTACAAAAACTGGATGGATAATGAATATAAAATAATGTATAAATTATCGAAAAGGTCAGCATTAGTAAACAAGAAAATTGAGAGAAGAAGAAAATTATCAAGATCCAAAAAACATCCATAGAACAAAGATATTTGTCACATCAACAAACAAATTTAGGTGCCCCAGACTACTAATTATTGTCCTTAATATGCAAAGACACTTGAGGCACTTTAATTTAATTGTTTAGGCTATTATACATTACAATAGAACAATTGATACAAGCTACATCCACTGTTACCATAATAATCAAACATTTCATGATATAAACTCATCCATAATTTGTTAAAAAAAATGCCATGAGGAAACAAAATGGCTAATATAATTTGCTTAACTGAAATTAGAGTTATATTTCCACCAAGCACATTAAACAATTAATAAACAAATGCAACTTACATGTCATAATGAGTGACTAAATCCACAAATCCAATCCAGACCAATAGTATACAACAGTCGATCAGCAATTAACATTCCATCCTCACAAAAAGGAGACTCTTTGTTAATTAGATTGATGCCAGTGTTATAGTAGCTGGCGATCAAGGCTTGACATGTCATTACATGTAGCAGCACAATATCCAGTAGGCTATAACAAAATACTAACATAAGAAACATGTCCAAAATAAAGGAAACACATGCAACAATATGTTAGCCCATACATTTTATAGGTTGCACAATATATACATAATGTTATGACATAGGCACGCTGATCAAGTAAAATGGCTCTTATAAAATTACAGTGCTATCATAGAAATATAATTTGTTTTAAATTTATACAAAAAATATAATAAAATAAGCTGTGTGTGCAGCAAAAATTGTATAAGTAACTTAGATTTAAGGTATTTGTTCCATTCATGTTCCATTATGTTATTGAAGTCACAGCTGATTTATGTTTAAACAATAAATTTGTAACTTGGAGGTACAAACACTGTCATATTTCCCTAACTTCACAAGAGAGCAGTTTTATTTGTAATACATTTTATTTTCTTTCTTTTGATTGTTTTTTAGCAACAATATGTTATCAGTATATACCTTTTACATTGTATTTAGTGCTATTTATTCATTCATTACTGAAACAAATAAGTGTAAGTACCTTAAAGTTGTTCGTTTTACTTTCAACAATTTATTTCTCTACCTCAGAGGTATAGAACACCAAGTCCACTTATTCAACATTTTTACCCACAATAAATTTAAATGTATTAAAGATATTGTGGGTAATTGTGTTGAATAAATGTGGAATTAATGGTCTATACCTTCGAGGTTTAGAAATAAACTGTTTAAAGTAAAAGAGAGCTGATTTGGGGCACTTAAATTTATTTGTTTCAGTAATGAATGCTATAAATTTAATGCATTTTGAGACAAATACATTAAATTGATAGCATTCAATATAAACATGAATTTGTTTGGTAAGAAGCTCCTTTATATGATTTAAATTATTGGCAGGCCATTATTAAGTCTTGTTAAAAACAACTATATAAATCACTCAATTCTAAAGTTTTTCACAACTGTGGGACTGATGGAGGAATGATAGCTGAAATGTCAACTGGGGGATGCACAAAGATTCCACACAAGTGGACCAAGTGCTGGTTGCAGACGAGCCTCCAGCAACCTTTTTGTTATTTTAAATCAATCAATCACTTCATGTTTCTGTGGATTTTGTTGAAAACTAGTTGTGATTACAATTATTTAGTTTTGTTTTATGTTGAAAAAGTAATTAAAATTCATTGTAATATTCAAGACACTTTAGGGCAATTGAATTGATAGGTTTAAGCAAGAAATTACAATAAAAGTTGATTGTAGTTACACAAACATGTTGTTAGCATCATCGTTAAATAATAATAAAATTACTTTAGATATATTTATAGTCATATTTAACCACTACAAAGTTTGAAATATGTATCTCAACTATTTGTATGGTTTTTGTGTAGTTAAACTCAAAAAATAATAAATCGGACTTGTAGTGACTACAATTTTTTGAAGTTGCTATGATTTATATTTAAAAAGTAATTACAATTCAATGTTATATTCAAGACTCATTGGGGTACTTTAATTTTAATTGTTTAGGCTACAAAACACAATAAAACAGTTCATACAAGCTACACACACATGTTACCATTATCAACAAACATTGTATTATATAAACTCGCTCCGAAATACTTAAAAAATTAATGAGGGTTTATTGGGGGAACGAAATGGCTAATATAATTTTGTTCAATGAAGATAGAGTATTACTAGTCAGCATTTATCAACATAAAATCACTTAAGTTTAAGTGTTTTCCCATAAAAATGATTAAATTCGTAGCAATATAAACACATCCCATTACATTTTCGGCTTTTGTTTCAACAAAAATTAACCCCCAATAAACAATTTTGTTTAAACAATTAATGTCAACCGAAAATTTAATCTAACTACCACTAAGCCTGCCATACATTAATTAATTAATACAACTTACATCAGTTAACTATTCGTTATGTTTTGATACACCCCCAAACCGCACAAACACAAAAAAATAGAGAGCAAAATTATCTAGGTCAATTGCAACTGCCGTAACGTTTTTTCTCAACAAAAAAAACCGTTATGTCAATTGCAACGTGAAGTTGTCAACAAAAAAAACCGTTGGTGGTGGCGTCCTTTTAGCAATGACCTTGACGACGCGGAAAACGGTTTTATGAGGAAAAGTAGGAAATTACACACGAATTTTAGCAAGCGGCACGTATAGGGTGATCTTTTGTAAAAGCAAAATTCCAGATAATTAAGGCTTGCTACGAATTTCACCATTTTTATACGAGAAACAATGAAACAGCCAATAAAACCAAGTGCTTTGCATTGTTTTCCACATAAAAATGATTAAATTCGTAGCTATATAAACACCCCAATACAGTCTGGGCTTTTGTTTAAACAGCAAATTACCCCTAAACACTAATTATATGCAAACAATTAATTTTAACCGAAAATAAAATTTATTTCCACTAGGCACACGACAAATTAATTAATAAATGCGACTTACATGACTTAACAACTGTTGATTGCATATTGTGTCATCCCAAACCGCACAAAACTCAAAAAAATAGCGAGCAAAATTATTTCGGTCATTACTGGTCGACTGTCATATTAACAATGCCGTAACGGTTTTTCACCCTCCCCGGCGTAGTGCAAAACAACAACGCTGATGGCGGCGCGCGTTCAAGATGTCGGCGAAAATTTCCGAAAAAATTCGCCCGAAATTTGGAATTTTCACCCGGTAAACCGAACGATATGAAGCCGCGGAAAATGTTTTTACGGTGGAAAATACGATGATACACATGAATTTTAGCATGCCCCGCGTGTACCATGCCATCTTAAATTATTTTGGATTTTACTTAGTACATGGACGCGATTTTTGGAGGCCGTGTTTTGCATCAGCCATTATTACTTTCCCGTCTATGACCGACATAAGAACGCTGGCGGAAAATCGGAATGCAGGGCTTAGGGCCGTGTGTCCTTTTTGTTAGTAACAATGTATTGTATTCGTTATGTAACGCGTGGGCCCTCATGACACCAGCCACCGCCAATTATACGAGACCGGTTGTAAAACAATCGCAATGAATCGAGATGGGAAAGCATCATAATAAAGTTAAACTACTTACATAATATGAAGGGTGTTTCTGTTACATTTGATGGGCACTGATTGAAATACAGAAGGAGCGTCACTTCAGCACACCGGGAACAACAACTTGATGGCGTCACCCTGCCGAAAGAAAGAACGCTTAGGGACTGCGCTAGTCAAAATAGCAACTGTCAATATCACTAAAAACTATCAAATCTCAATAAAATTGTAAAAAATGTATGCGATATGAATAATAAAATACAACTAATAATTAATATCACCTTAATAATATATAATTATTGTGTTTTAATAACGAAATGATGAAACACAGTAGTTGCAGTTGCTGATTTGATTTCATATTTCCGCTTTACCATTGAGTAAGAAACAGACAAGATATAGAGGTAAAAAAAATATTAGATAGGTGATCTTGTCATTGTACTTAACTTGACCACGACACTTGCTGTTACAGTCCAACGATGCCAAAAGAAATGGCAATAAATAAAACAGCTGGACTTACTGATTTTATAAAAATCTTTAAATAAAAACTGTTTTTATTTTGTGCATTTCTAACCTCAACCTCTTTCACGCCACTGCAGGCCTATTAGTCACCTTTTCTGTCTATAATACTAGCAACTACAAGTAGACCTACAGTTTAACATGGATTCCCAATGATTAAAACCTGTTTATATGTGGATTTCATCTACTCCAGGCCAGAGAAGGCTGGTAGTCGTGAAACACCACGCTGTCCAGGTGGATTGAGGTTGTACATTACCAAACCCGCCTGCCCAGCGTAGGGTTTAACGCCTATAGTACTATAATATGTAATATCATTTACTTACACGATGTATTTATCAAGGGAAACGAAATAAAACATAATCTAGTTGTTGTGTCAAAAGAAATAGCCACAAATTTCAGATGTTATCACTGTTTTTCGCAAAACATACTGCTATTATAACATAAATGTGTATGACAAGCACTATTATTTATAACAACACATGAATAACCCCCGAAACCACATGTAAATCACTCAGAGATGTTATTGTTAAGCATACCGGTTGCAAATATATTACTCCGTCAAGCACAATATAACAATAAGCATACACACACGAAACTAGAGTCGAATTGGGTTTGCACGTATTTCATGTGGTTGGGGATGCTGTCAACACTGTTATTATAATCAGCAGGGTTATTAAACAAATGCATGATGTACCCTCATGATTGAAACGCGTTTATGTTATATACATACATATATTGCTTACCATTAATAAGCATCGTGTGTGTGCTGTTGTTAAACCACAATGATCACATTGAAGCTAGCGCTTGTTAAGACACATTTCTTGGCTAGCCGGAGAACACTCTTTGCAACATGAAAACAATGGCTGGAGCGCTGCCGGCGGCGGACGACGTAACACGCGGTAGGCACTGGATTGGCGCACGTGACACACGTGACAAAGCGCGGCAACTAGAAGAAATTCAAACTTGAATTTTACATGTACATTGTTTTGTGTAATTTTCGGTTTTAATTGATAAAATTGATTCACCATCGTACAACGGGTATTTCAGCTAATATATATGGAATCTTATAAATGTTATATGTTGTTTGGTTTAAATTATACGTATATTCGATATATTTAATTTGGTAATGTTGGTAATCATACATGTAGGTCCATCTACCGGATGTTCTTAAAAAATAAACCTACAGAGTACTTGAATTTCTATGAAAATGCTATTGTTCACTTAGGAAGACTTGAATTACTCTGAAAATGCTTTAATTTACTTAAAAAGACTTGAATTACTATGAAAATACTTTGGTTGACTTGGAAGGACTTGAATTACTCTCAAAATGCTTTAAATAATTTGCTGCTTTGCAAGACTTGATATACTTTGAAAAAGCTGTGAATAGCTTGAATTACTCTTAAATAACTTTTAATTACATTCAAGGTCTTGACTTACTCTGAAAATGCTTTGAATCACTTGGAGTGACTTGAATAAGTATGAAAATACTTTAAATTGCTTTGAAAATGCTTAACAGGACTTGATATACTCTAAAAATGCTTTGAATCACTTGAATTACTCTCAAATAGCTTTGAATTACTTTTGTAACAGTCTGTGTATACATAAACAATTGTGGAATTGTTGTAATTGGGGGAACGTCGTAAGACGTGAGTTATTCATTTTTGGGATTTTATATTACTCGCTCTCAGCGAGTAATAAGACTCCTTAGCATTCCCCTAATAACACAGATGTGTTTATGTATGCACAGGCTAGGGTTATTATATGAAAGAATCATTTGTATTTCTTAATATTGTATAGGAAATCATGTATCCATCCCGCACTCCGCTAGAACAAAGCGTTGTTTGTTAGTACCGTGTGAACGGAGCGTTACGCACAAGTTTCGGGGGTTCGCGGGGGTGACATACGGAGGTTTCATTTAGCCTTTTCCGATTACGGAGAGGCAGTCTTCAATCGTCAACCTTCTCACCCTGTTTAGTTCCGAGACTTGTGCTCGTATCCCTAATTTCTGTTTCAAGCTTCAATATATTTCGTTGTTAATTCGTATTTACTTGTTATATCAACCTACCCCAAACCTTTCCCAAGTGATTGTGCAAACGGCAAGGCAGCGGTCCCCAACAAAGCGGTTCGCAGCAGGAGGAAGGCATAAAGGTAAGTAATGTTAATATCTTAATCGATTGACATATTACTTATCATTTATATCGTGGTACGCTCGTTTCTGTTAGGGCTAGTAAGTAGAAGCGATACGCGGTGATATAGCCAAGATCACTAATAATTCAGTCATTAGCTACTTAATAGCGCGGCATAAACGACTGTACTCGCTTCCTTGTTCCGGTCACTTTACCTGCCGGAATCGACATTTGTTACACTTTGAAGGGCTTAAATTACTCTCAAAATGTTTTAAAATATGCTTTGATTCACTTAGAAAGACTTGAAATTCTTTAAATTACTTTGGAAATGCTTTGCATATCTTAATTTACTCTGAGAAAGCTTTGAATTGCTTGAATTACCCTCAAATAGCTTTGTATTATTTTGAAGGACCTGAATTACTTTCAAAATGCTTTAAAATACTGTTTTGCAGGACTTCTGAAAAAGTTTCAAATCACTTTAATTCCTCTCAAATAGCTTTGAATTCCTTTCAAATGCTTGAATTACACTGAAAATGCTTTGATTCATTTGGAAGGACTTGAATTATTCTGAAAATTCTTTAATGACTTTGAAAATGCTTTGCAGGACGTGATTTACTCTGTAAAAGTTTTGAATCAGTTGAATTATTGTCAAGCTCTTGAATTACTCTGAGAATTCTTTGAATCATTTGAAAGGACTTGCATTACTATGAAAATAATTCACTTGCAAGGACCTGATTTACTCTTAATAGGCTTTGCAGGACTTGATATATTCTGAAAAAGCTTAAAATCACTTAAAAAATTAGTCAAAGATTTTTTAAATATTATTTAAGCATTTTCAGACAGATTAAAGTCTGTCAAAATAATACTAATCTATTTCAAAATAACTACAAGTGATTCAAAGCATTATTAAAGTGATTCAAAGCATTATTAAAGTGATTCAAAGTATGTTTCAGAGTAATTCAAGTGATTCAAAGTATGGTCAGAGTAATTCAAGTCCTTGAAAGTAACTCAAGTAATTTAAAGCTTTTTCAGAGTAATTCAAGCCGTTCCCAATGATCAAAGTTATTTTATAGTGTAATTGAAAGCATTTTCAGTGTAATTAAAGTCTTTCAATTACTCGGAATATGATTTCATTTACTTTAAGGACTCAAATTACTCTGAAAACACATGGAATTATATTAAAAAAAGCTTTAAATATATAAGGAAGGCATGTAGTGGGTCCTGACTCCTCCACAACAATAACATGGGGTATAAAATATTAAGATTTTAAGGAGGGGAAATTGAAATCATTATGGTTCACTTTACGATTAACTACTGGAAATGGATATAATATAAAAATAATGGAATAGTAGGTAATATGTGGAATAACACAAAGATTTAAAAATGAAAGTACCCATCCATGATTTTTATACATCAACTTCGTCACCTGATAAATGATTATAAATATCTAAACATATCAAATTAGTTAGTTATCACTCGCGTATTAGCGCTGACTAGTATCTCGAGGTCGATATACTAAGCCTCTGCTCTTCATTTCCCTAACGATACCCGCTGGTAGGCGACCGGATACCGATATGGCGTAGACTCCTTTACAAAATCGATCTGTAACAATATATCTTATTTTTTAGTATTATCCTAACACTAGATGAAAATCCCGTCTTCCGATGATGAATCAACTATCTCGCTGGTGACTACTTGTATGTGTGGCCACTTATAAGTTCAGTATTACATACAAGCCAGGTGACTAACAGCTGGACTGAAGGTAAAACTGTTAGTGTATGGGTTGCTCATCCCACCAAATAATTCTGTGTACAAATTGCAGATCTCTGGTGGGTGAGGACTTGCCAATGCTGCCTATACTAGGCCAGCACTCCCATAGTACTCACGATGAGTAATAAAGCTAGATATTTTAAAAAAGTTAAAAGGAAGAAATTAAAATTTCTTACTAATTCTCTGCCATTTACACACCCAACTATCTTCAGGACTCATCACTGCAATCATCCTGAAAATCAAATAAACCACAAGTTACATACAATACAGTATTAAATGTATAGCAATTATTTACCCATCAAAATTAGAGCTTGTGCAATCATACACATTGTCCCTGTTGGCTTTCATGCGGAGGAACTCATCACAGTTTTCACATCCTTCATACTCAAACTGGTCAAATGTCTGTAAAAAAAAAAGTAATGTCCATTACTTGGAACAATTACAAAAAATATCTGATATGGGCAGTACACATTACTTATGCCCATATTCATAACATCCCTTAAAGGTGCCTTAATAATACATTTATGGAATGTTGGCCAATAATGCAGATTTATCATATATATCATAATAATTATAGAATTTTTTTTATTAATAATAATACATTTTTAATTTTCATGTAAATTGGCTTTATATACTAACAATGCTAACAAGATCAGATTGAAGAGGAAATGAAAAGTTTACGACAGGTTGTTGGATGTCAGGTTTTGGAACGACCTAGAAGTGCTACAGAGCTAGTTGAATTTGGGAAGGCAGTGGGAAAAAGGGGTTTAGGCTGAAGCATACAAGAGCTTGCCAGTAAGAGGGAGTGGAGTGGAGTTACAGAATACACCCCTTGAAATTAACCTTAACTTCACGGAAAACCCCTGGAAAACTGTGAAAGGTGATTCACATAAATTCACCCACAATGGGGTTTGAACTCTCTCTCAACAATGCTCAGTACAAGACGCACTATGCCTCTACTCACTATGCCACAAAGCTCAGTTTCAATAAACATAATAATCTATTTAAGGAATTCTATAAGAAATAACCTCCAAACTATAACAAAAAAAAATGTACCTTGATCAGAGAACATACGAGGCAGGCACGCAGTCCACGTAAATCCTTGGGAACAGTTTCCAGCGTCATTTTATTATTACAAACCGACAAGGAATTGAAATTAAAGTAATTTTCAAGCACACAGCACCAACAATAAACAAATATGGCGGCGATGTCAATTTGTCTAACAAACGCATGCGCATTGCGAACAGTTTAGACAGTGTTCCCAACTAAAGGAAAGTTATTCTAAATTAATAATAATAATTATTATATAATATAATCAAATTCTAAATTAATAATAATAATAATTATTATTATATAGAGTATTACCAATAATTAGTGGGCAATTAAAGTTGTATTTTCAAATAAAAATGGATATGGTAAGCGCCGTGTTGCCAACGCAATTGCCCCACATAACGTATGTTTTGGTGCTGTCAGCTGAGAGCACTTAAAAAAAAATAAAGTCGTGCGTTGACGTCTTATTCAAAGATAAGCCAATTTGTTTATTCGTTGTTTGTAATCTCGAATTTAAAAATAAACACACGCATATACTGCTTGGACTGTCCTTCCGCGTTCCATGCGATCACTCGTACGTCTCTCGCATGAGTCACTAAAACGCCTCCTTTGTGATAACCGCGCGACTGCTTCAACTGTTTCCATCCCCAGGACACCCAGGAGGGATTGATTGTTGTGGAGGATGCAGCGGGACCGCGATGATTATCGCGTCAACACCTGTGAGGATGATTATGATGTGGACGAGGAGGACGAGGAGGATGAGGATGAGCTGACCAAAATAATACCACCAGAAGGTATTTTTTTTTAATAGTGTTTTATATGATTCATAAGTTGAAAGTTCATTTATTTGTGGTGTGGTTTGTCATGTATTAATCAGGATATGTTTGCACTCAAATATTGAATAATAACAAGATCAAAATGCTAGTATTGTATAATTGTGATTTATAACAGAATTATTTAATATATTTACTTTATATTTCTTGTTATATACTGAGTATAACTAATTATTCTAAATCTAAGAAACCTAAAAACTCAAATGGGAAATTCATTCTATTCTGTGGTTATTTTTGTACCCAGCATGACCAGAGAGAGTTATGCTGGGTACAAACAATTATGATCGAGTATAACTAATTATTTAACTTGAATATGATACAGAACTACAATTTAACAATATGAATCATGTTAATGTTAATTTATCTTGTTGACTAGGTTTCAAATTATCTTTTTACTTTCCGAATACATAACTTATGTAAAGGAAGGTGTTGTTTTATTGATTTATCTATGTCTGCATTCACTTTAACCTTTCATCTATCTCACTAGATACACCCACATTGTAATTTTTCCACACAAATTAAGTTTTCTTTTTTATAAGTGTATTAAATCTAGTCCAAATCTACAAATGTTTGCCTGCAAATATTTAAACATTTGCCTGTAAACATTTGAATAAAAACTGTCTATGCCCATATTCACCAACATCCCATAAACTATTGAATGTATAAATTGACAATGTCATTGTGAAAAAACAAATGTCAAACACCTTGAAGAGTGGAGTTGGAGCTTTGATGACACCTTTTGTTTAATTATTCAGTGTTTGCAATAGAGAGAATCTAAAGTAACTACATTTCTTAGATAATGTATTTATTGTTGCTATAACAACGAATACTTATGTATTCAATACCTATAAAGGCACCTTATACGATCAATATTACTGTCAATATTTTAGAATAATGACAGTATTACTGTACGATAATATGTTTAAAATATTCATTATTCTAAAATATTGCCAGTATTACTGATCGTGAAAGGTATAGTAATGATGAAATTAAATGAAAATCCATGAATACAGGGGTAGGTGTCGTCTGTGCTGTGGTTATTTTTGTATCCAGCATGACCAGAGAGAGTCATGCTGAGTACAAACAATTATGATCGTAGCACATGAATTTAGATATTTAGGATTTCTCAGGTTTACCTCTGAAAGGTTTCACATACTATTGAATGTGAAACTTTCAGAGGTAAACCTGAGAAACCCTAAATTTTTATATTCATGTGCTGCGATCATAATTTTTTGTCCTCAGCATGACCTACTTTATGTATTTGTAATGACACCTGCTAAATGTACAATTTTTACACAAAAGCCCCAACATTATTACTCGTATAACAATTGAAACTGTGCATGCATAATTTATTCCAGTGGTTTTGTTTAAAAAATGCTTCGCATATTATTTGTGATAACCAATGATAGGATTCGTCCTTGGTGGTCGCATTGTTTCGCCTTGTGGGCGTTTATTTTGTGTTGTTGGCATATCTTGGTGTCGGTGGTAGTGCGCGACACGTGAAAATGTTTCTCTTGCGAGCGGTTTGTTGAGGGCGAGCGATGCAAATCAAGGCGGCAAGGGATGAGGACATCAAACGGCGGTTTCCCGAAACCGATCACGATGTTTCCGTTTATGGATCGTATGGTAAAATAAAAATGCTGCTTGTTTCAATATGTTGTGTTGAATATTTTTTTTTCTCTAGACGTGGTGGCGGGGAAAAATTGATAATAGATTTATTTAAGTTGAAACAGCCCTACAGGACAAATTAGACAAATGTCTGGGGCTCGAGTCCAGTCACACTTAATAGAAATTTAAAAAAGTATATTCCTATACTTAGTTAAATGTATTTTTGTGTGGTCCCTGTCATGAAAAAAATATTAGGGTTCTAAAATAGAAAATTTTATAAAATTATAATTTTCGAAATTTTTGGAAATAACGTTGTAGGTAAAGTGATGTTTCTACATAGAATGCAACTAAGTTTTATTAAAATAAATTGTTCAGAATGCAAAATAATGAGCTTATGTAAGGTTTTATAAAAATATCTGGTGTGGGCACCACACGACTTTCCGAATTACTTATTTAATTTTGTATAACATTTTCGACATATTCAACTTTTGGGTTTTTAATTTTTTTTGACATTTTGACGCTACAAAGATGATTCAAATTGCAAAGTTGTAGAGAATTTCAAGCCCGACAAACGGGCCATTGGAAGTTTTCCACTAACTCTTATCGTTTTCCCGGAAAATACAAAAAACTGATCAAAAGACGTGATTTTGGTGGCAAATACCGGTTTTTCGAGCATAACTTTTTTATATTTGATGCTACAAAGATGATTCAAATTGCAAAGTTGTAGAGAATTTCAAGCCCGACAAACGGGCCATTGGAAGTTTTCCACTAGCTCTTATCGTTTTCCCGGAAAATACAAAGAACTGATCAAAAGACGTAATTTTGGTGCCAAATACCGGTTTTTCGGGCATAACTTTTTTATATTTGATGCTACAAAGATTATTCAAATTGCAAAGTTGTAGAGAATTTCAAGCCCGACAAACGGGCCATTGGAAGTTTTCCACTAGCTCTTATCGTTTTCCCGGAAAATACAAAAAACTGATCAAAAGACATGATTTTGGTGCCAAATACCGGTTTTTCGGGCATAACTTTTTCATATTTGATGCTACAAAGATGATTCAAATTGCAAAGTTGTAGAGAATTTCAAGCCCGACAAACGGGCCATTGGAAGTTTTCCACTAGCTCTTATCGTTTTCCCGGAAAATACAAAAAACTGATCAAAAGACGTGATTTTGGTGCCAAATACCGGTTTTTCGGGCATAACTTTTTTATATTTGATGCTACAAAGATGATTCAAATTGCAAAGTTGTAGAGAATTTCAAGCCCGACAAACGGGCCATTGGAAGTTTTCCACTAGCTCTTATCGTTTTCCTGGAAAATACAAAAAACTGATCAAAAGACATGATTTTGGTGTCAAATACCGGTTTTTCGGGCATAACTTTTTTATATTTGATGCTACAAAAATGATTCAAATTGCAAAGTTGTAGAGAATTTCAAGCCCGACAAACGGGCCATTGGAAGTTTTCCACTAGCTCTTATCGTTTTCCCGGAAAATACAAAAAACTGATCAAAAGACGTGATTTTGGTGCCAAATACCGGTTTTTCGGGCATAACTTTTTTATATTTGACGCTACAAAGATGATTCAAATTGCAAAGTTGTAGAGAATTTCAAGCCCGACAAACGGCCCATTGGAAGTTTTCCACTAACTCTTATCGTTTTCCCGGAAAATACAAAAAACTGATCAAAAGACGTGATTTTGGTGCCAAATACCGGTTTTTCGGGCATAACTTTTTTATATTTGACGCTACAAAGATTATTCAAATTGTAAAGTTGTAGAGAATTTCAAGCCCGACAAACGGGCCATTGGAAGTTCTCTACTAGCTCTTATCGTTTTCCCGGAAAATACAAAAAACTGATCAAAAGACGTGATTTTGGTGCCAAATACCGGTTTTTCGGGCATAACTTTTTTATATTTGACGCTACAAAGATGATTCAAATTGCAAAGTTGTAGAGAATTTCAAGCCCGACAAACGGCCCATTGGAAGTTTTCCACTAACTCTTATCGTTTTCCCGGAAAATACAAAAAACTGATCAAAAGACGTAATTTTGGTGCCAAATACCGGTTTTTCGGGCATAACTTTTTTATATTAGACGCTACAAAGATGATTCAAATTGCAAAGTTGTAGAGAATTTCAAGCCCGACAAACGGCCCATTGGAAGTTTTCCACTAGCTCTTATCGTTTTCCCGGAAAATACAAAAAACTGATCAAAAGACGTGATTTTGGTGCCATATACCGGTTTTTCGGGCATAACTTTTTTATATTAGACGCTACAAAGATGATTCAAATTGCAAAGTTGTAGAGAATTTCAAGCCCGACAAACGGGCCATTGGAAGTTTTCCACTAACTCTTATCGTTTTCCCGGAAAATACAAAAAACTGATCAAAAGACATGATTTTGGTGCCAAATACCGGTTTTTCGGGCATAACTTTTTTATATTTGATGCTACAAAGATGATTCAAATTGCAAAGTTGTAGAGAATTTCAAGCCCGACAAACGGCCCATTGGAAGTTTTCCACTAGCTCTTATCGTTTTTTTTCATATTTGATGCTACAAAGATGATTCAAATTGCAAAGTTGTAGAGAATTTCAAGCCCGACAAACGGGCCATTGGAAGTTTTCCACTAGCTCTTATCGTTTTCCCGGAAAATACAAAAAAATTATCAAAAGACGTGATTTTGGTGGCAATTACCGGTTTTTCGGGCATAACTTTTTTATATTTGATGCTACAAAGATGATTCAAATTGCAAAGTTGTAGAGAATTTCAAGCCCGACAAACGGGCAATTGGAAGTTTTCCACTAGCTCTTATCGTTTTCCCGGAAAATACAAAAAACTGATCAAAAGACGTAATTTTGGTGCCAAATACCGGTTTTTCGGGCATAACTTTTTTATATTTGATGCTACAAAGATGATTCAAATTGCAAAGTTGTAGAGAATTTCAAGCCCGACAAACGGGCAATTGGAAGTTTTCCACTAGCTCTTATCGTTTTCCCGGAAAATACAAAAAACTGATCAAAAGACGTGATTTTGGTGCCAAATACCGGTTTTTCGGGCATAACTTTTTTATATTTGATGCTACAAAGATGATTCAAATTGCAAAGTTGTAGAGAATTTCAAGCCCGACAAACGGCCCATTGGAAGTTTTCCACTAGCTCTTATCGTTTTCCCGGAAAATACAAAAAACTGATCAAAAGACGTGATTTTGGTGGCAATTACCGGTTTTTCGGGCATAACTTTTTTATATTTGATGCTACAAAGATGATTCAAATTGCAAAGTTGTAGAGAATTTCAAGCCCGACAAACGGGCAATTGGAAGTTTTCCACTAGCTCTTATCGTTTTCCCGGAAAATACAAAAAACTGATCAAAAGACGTGATTTTGGTGCCAAATACCGGTTTTTCGGGCATAACTTTTTTATATTTGATGCTACAAAGATGATTCAAATTGCAAAGTTGTAGAGAATTTCAAGCCCGACAAACGGGCCATTGGAAGTTTTCCACTAGCTCTTATCGTTTTCCTGGAAAATACAAAAAACTGATCAAAAGACATGATTTTGGTGTCAAATACCGGTTTTTCGGGCATAACTTTTTTATATTTGATGCTACAGAAATGATTCAAATTGCAAAGTTGTAGAGAATTTCAAGCCCGACAAACGGCCCATTGGAAGTTTTCCACTAGCTCTTATCGTTTTCCCGGAAAATACAAAAAAATTATCAAAAGACGTGATTTTGGTGGCAATTACCGGTTTTTCGGGCATAACTTTTTTATATTTGATGCTACAAAGATGATTCAAATTGCAAAGTTGTAGAGAATTTCAAGCCCGACAAACGGGCAATTGGAAGTTTTCCACTAGCTCTTATCGTTTTCCCGGAAAATACAAAAAACTGATCAAAAGACGTAATTTTGGTGCCAAATACCGGTTTTTCGGGCATAACTTTTTTATATTTGATGCTACAAAGATGATTCAAATTGCAAAGTTGTAGAGAATTTCAAGCCCGACAAACGGGCAATTGGAAGTTTTCCACTAGCTCTTATCGTTTTCCCGGAAAATACAAAAAACTGATCAAAAGACGTGATTTTGGTGGCAATTACCGGTTTTTCGGGCATAACTTTTTTATATTTGATGCTACAAAGATGATTCAAATTGCAAAGTTGTAGAGAATTTCAAGCCCGACAAACGGGCAATTGGAAGTTTTCCACTAGCTCTTATCGTTTTCCCGGAAAATACAAAAAACTGATTAAAAGACGTGATTTTGGTGGCAATTACCGGTTTTTCGGGCATAACTTTTTTATATTTGATGCTACAAAGATGATTCAAATTGCAAAGTTGTAGAGAATTTCAAGCCCGACAAACGGGCAATTGGAAGTTTTCCACTAGCTCTTATCGTTTTCCCGGAAAATACAAAAAACTGATCAAAAGACGTGATTTTGGTGGCAATTACCGGTTTTTCGGGCATAACTTTTTTATATTTGATGCTACAAAGATGATTCAAATTGCAAAGTTGTAGAGAATTTCAAGCCCGACAAACGGGCAATTGGAAGTTTTCCACTAGCTCTTATCGTTTTCCCGGAAAATACAAAAAACTGATCAAAAGACGTGATTTTGGTGCCAAATACCGGTTTTTCGGGCATAACTTTTTTATATTTGATGGTACAAAGATTATTCAAATTGCAAAGTTGTAGAGAATTTCAAGCCCGACAAACGAGCCATTGGAAGTTTTCCACTAGCTCTTATCGTTTTCCCGGAAAATACAAAAAACTGATCAAAAGACGTGATTTTGGTGCCAAATACCGGTTTTTCGGGCATAACTTTTTTATATTTGATGGTACAAAGATTATTCAAATTGCAAAGTTGTAGAGAATTTCAAGCCCGACAAACGGGCCATTGGAAGTTTTCCACTAGCTCTTATCGTTTTCCCGGAAAATACAAAAAACTGATCAAAAGACGTGATTTTGGTGCCAAATACCGGTTTTTCGGGCATAACTTTTTTATATTTGATGCTACAAAAATGATTCAAATTGCAAAGTTGTAGAGAATTTCAAGCCCGACAAACGGGCCATTGGAAGTTTTCCACTAACTCTTATCGTTTTCCTGGAAAATACAAAAAACTGATCAAAAGACATGATTTTGGTGTCAAATACCGGTTTTTCGGGCATAACTTTTTTATATTTGATGCTACAAAGATGATTCAAATTGCAAAGTTGTAGAGAATTTCAAGCCCGACAAACGAGCAATTGGAAGTTACTAGCTCTTATCGTTTTCCCGGAAAATACAAAAAACTGATCAAAAGACGTGATTTTGGTGCCAAATACCGGTTTTTCGGGCATAACTTTTTTATATTTGATGCTACAAAAATGATTCAAATTGCAAAGTTGTAGAGAATTTCAAGCCCGACAAACGGGCCATTGGAAGTTTTCCACTAACTCTTATCGTTTTCCTGGAAAATACAAAAAACTGATCAAAAGACATGATTTTGGTGTCAAATACCGGTTTTTCGGGCATAACTTTTTTATATTTGATGCTACAAAGATGATTCAAATTGCAAAGTTGTAGAGAATTTCAAGCCCGACAAACGAGCAATTGGAAGTTACTAGCTCTTATCGTTTTCCCGGAAAATACAAAAAACTGATCAAAAGACGTGATTTTGGTGCCAAATACCGGTTTTTCGGGCATAACTTTTTTATATTTGATGCTACAAAAATGATTCAAATTGCAAAGTTGTAGAGAATTTCAAGCCCGACAAACGGGCCATTGGAAGTTTTCCACTAACTCTTATCGTTTTCCTGGAAAATACAAAAAACTGATCAAAAGACATGATTTTGGTGTCAAATACCGGTTTTTCGGGCATAACTTTTTTATATTTGATGCTACAAAGATGATTCAAATTGCAAAGTTGTAGAGAATTTCAAGCCCGACAAACGAGCAATTGGAAGTTACTAGCTCTTATCGTTTTCCCGGAAAATACAAAAAACTGATCAAAAGACGTGATTTTGGTGCCAAATACCGGTTTTTCGGGCATAACTTTTTTATATTTGATGCTACAAAAATGATTCAAATTGCAAAGTTGTAGAGAATTTCAAGCCCGACAAACGGGCCATTGGAAGTTTTCCACTAACTCTTATCGTTTTCCTGGAAAATACAAAAAACTGATCAAAAGACATGATTTTGGTGTCAAATACCGGTTTTTCGGGCATAACTTTTTTATATTTGATGCTACAAAGATGATTCAAATTGCAAAGTTGTAGAGAATTTCAAGCCCGACAAACGAGCAATTGGAAGTTACTAGCTCTTATCGTTTTCCCGGAAAATACAAAAAACTGATCAAAAGACGTGATTTTGGTGCCAAATACCGGTTTTTCGGGCATAACTTTTTTATATTTGATGGTACAAAGATTATTCAAATTGCAAAGTTGTAGAGAATTTCAAGCCCGACAAACGAGCCATTGGAAGTTTTCCACTAGCTCTTATCGTTTTCCCGGAAAATACAAAAAACTGATCAAAAGACGTGATTTTGGTGCCAAATACCGGTTTTTCGGGCATAACTTTTTTATATTTGATGGTACAAAGATTATTCAAATTGCAAAGTTGTAGAGAATTTCAAGCCCGACAAACGGGCCATTGGAAGTTTTCCACTAGCTCTTATCGTTTTCCCGGAAAATACAAAAAACTGATCAAAAGACGTGATTTTGGTGCCAAATACCGGTTTTTCGGGCATAACTTTTTTATATTTGATGCTACAAAAATGATTCAAATTGCAAAGTTGTAGAGAATTTCAAGCCCGACAAACGGGCCATTGGAAGTTTTCCACTAACTCTTATCGTTTTCCTGGAAAATACAAAAAACTGATCAAAAGACATGATTTTGGTGTCAAATACCGGTTTTTCGGGCATAACTTTTTTATATTTGATGCTACAAAGATGATTCAAATTGCAAAGTTGTAGAGAATTTCAAGCCCGACAAACGAGCAATTGGAAGTTACTAGCTCTTATCGTTTTCCCGGAAAATACAAAAAACTGATCAAAAGACGTGATTTTGGTGCCAAATACCGGTTTTTCGGGCATAACTTTTTTATATTTGATGCTACAAAAATGATTCAAATTGCAAAGTTGTAGAGAATTTCAAGCCCGACAAACGGGCCATTGGAAGTTTTCCACTAACTCTTATCGTTTTCCTGGAAAATACAAAAAACTGATCAAAAGACATGATTTTGGTGTCAAATACCGGTTTTTCGGGCATAACTTTTTTATATTTGATGCTACAAAGATGATTCAAATTGCAAAGTTGTAGAGAATTTCAAGCCCGACAAACGAGCAATTGGAAGTTACTAGCTCTTATCGTTTTCCCGGAAAATACAAAAAACTGATCAAAAGACGTGATTTTGGTGGCAATTACCGGTTTTTCGGGCATAACTTTTTTATATTTGATGCTACATGCTAAGGTTTTATAAAAAAATATAGAAAATTTTGAAATTTTGAAAATAACATTATAGGTAAAGTGATGTTTCTACAAAAAATACAACAAAACTTGATTAAAATAAATGACTCAGAATGCAAAATGTTGAGCTTATGCAAAGTTTTGTCAAAATTTAGAAAATTTCGAAATTTTTGAAAATAACGTTGTAGGTAAAGTGACATTTCTACAAAGAATGGGACAAATAGTTATTAAAATAACTTGTTTAGATTGATAAATAATAGGCATATACAATTTTTTATAAAATTGTAATTTTCGAAATTTTTGGAAAAAACGTTGTAGGTAAAGTGATATTTCTACATAGAATACAACTAAATTTTATTAAAATAAATTGTTCAGAATGCCAAGTAATGAACTTATGCAAGGTTTTTAAAAAAAAATTGGAAAATTTTGATATGTTTGAAAATAACGTTATAGGTAAAGTGATGTTTTTACAAAAAATACAACAAAATTTGATTAAAATAAATTATTCAGAATGCAAAATAATGAGCTTATGCAAAGTTATATAAACATTTTTAAAATTTCATATTTATACAACAAAATCAACAAGAGATCTTCTTATTCAATTTATAAATTTATTCTTATTCAATTTCAATTTTTAATTCTCTTCTTATTTATTTATAAATGAACAGCTAAACATAAATTACATAACATAAAGTCTTTGTACGTTTACAATACATTATCTAATTAATTATCTTTTAGTATACAATTTAATGTATCTTTCTTTCTAATTGCAGTTGATGATACTAAAGAGTGCCTCAAAGCCCGCCATGTTCTGGGCATTTTGGGCTTCCTCGGGTTTGCAAACGTCTACGCCATGCGTGTTAACTTATCCGTGGCTATTGTAGCCATGGTGAACAACACGGCGTTTCCCCAGCCTGATATTGGTAACAACAGTTTTGATCACTGCCCTGCATTGGGCAACAATAGTAATACCACGATACCGCAAGTAAGTTCAATTGAAAGATAAGTTTAAATTAAATTTAAAATCATAGGGGACTGTATCATATATGATTTTACTACCAAAGCATTGAAAGATAAGTTTAAGACTTTAAATTAAATTTAAAATCTTAGGGGACTGTATCATATATGATCTTTCTACCAAAACATTGAAAGATAAGTTTAAGGCTTGAAATTAAATTTAAAATCTTAGGAGACTATATGGTCTTACTACCAAAGTATTGAAAGATAACTTTAAGGCTTTCAATTAAATTTAAAATCTTAGGGGACTGTATCTTATATGATCTTACTACCAAAGCATTGAAAGATAAGTTTAAGGCTTTAAATTAAATTTAAAATCTTAGGGGACAGTATCATATATGGTCTTACTACCAAAGCATTGAAAGATAACTTTAAGGCTTTAAATTAAATTAAAAATCTTAGAGCACTGTATTATATATGATCTGACTATCAAAGCATTGAAAGATAAGTTTAAGACTTTAACATTAAAAGATAAGTTTCAAGGCTTTAAATTAAGTTGAAAACCTTAGGGGACTGTATCATATATGATCTTACTACCAAAACATTGAGAGATAAGTTTAAGGCTTTAAATTAAATTTAAAATCTTAGGGGACTGTATCTTATATGATCTGACTACCAAAGCATTGAAAGATATTATATTATATTAAGGGACTGTATCATGTATGTTCTTAGTACCAAAGCATTAATTAATTTTTGTTATAGAAAGATGGTGAATTCGCATGGGATGAAAGTACACAGGGTATAGTGCTGGGTTCGTTTTTCTATGGCTATGTGCTCACCCAGGTACCTGGAGGACGTTTTGCGGAGCTATTTGGTGGAAAAAAGGTGTTTGGCATTGGTGTACTTATGACTGCCATATTCACCCTTCTGAGTCCTATTGCAGCTCACATTAATTTTCCGCTGTTTATCATCGTTCGAATTTTAGAGGGTATGGGCGAGGTAATTTGGTTTTTAAATCAGACATAAGAGGTATATTATAGAATTTGTTTGACCACATTTCAGGGTGTGACGTTTCCTGCAATGCATGCGATGCTTGCGAGATGGATACCTCCGCTGGAAAGGAGTAAATTCGCCGCGTTCGTTTATGCAGGTAATAATTATTTTTTAACCATTTTTTAGTTATTACACTCAATAGAGATAAGATAGCACTTAAAACAATCACAGTAAAAAAATTAAAAAGTTGAAAAATCTTTATATACTTGATTTCAATTCGATAATTGCATACAGAATCACCTCCATATTCACCAACGTTCTATAAATCTATCAATAGCTATTGAAACCATAACTATTTGTTGTAATAGCAACAATAAATAAATTATCTAGGGACTGTAGTTACTTTAGATTATCTCTATTGGAAACACTGAATAATTAAACAAAAGGTGTCATCAAAGCTCCAATCACAAGCACTATTCAAGGTGTTGACATTTATTTTTACCATTTCTGTCATAATGACATTTTAAATTTATACATTCAATAGCTTGTGGGACCTATATAAACTTTTTGGGATGATGGTGAATACGGGCATCAGATCTGTTGTGATTATCGATTTTTTACTGTAAAAATAATTTGTACTTTGATAAATTTATTACACTATTTTATATTTTGTTTATACTATAAGTTCTCTTATGCCCATATTCACCATAAACTTTATAGGTCCCATAAGCTATTGAATGGATAAATTTAAAATGTCATTGTGACAGAATATGCCAAAACAAATGTCAAACACCTTGAATAGCGCTTGCAATTGGAGCTTTGATGACACCTTTTGTTTAATTATTCAGTGTTTCCAATAAAGAAAATCTAAAGTAACTACATTTCCTAGAAAATGTTTGTTTTTACTATAACAACGAATACTTATGGGTTCAATAACTATTGATAGATTTATGGAACGTCGGTGATGTATTGTATTATTTTTGATTCAGGTGCTAATTTCGGAACGGTTATATCGCTCCCCGTATCCGGCTACCTGTGCTCCGTGGACTTTATGGGCGGTTGGCCTTTAGCCTTCTACATTTTTGGTGTGCTAGGAATCGTGTGGTTTGTGTTTTGGATATTCCTCGTCTACGACACGCCTGCTGTGCACCCACGTATATGTAGACAAGAGCAGGCATTTATATTAGCCAGTATAGGACCACAAGTGAGTACAACAAAAAATATTCAATTATCTATCTATGTACAATAGTATGTATATATCTAGACACCTTTGAGCATTGTGTATTGGGGGATGTGTGTATTTCTTGAGAAGTATGCCAAATAAAGGTCCTTTTTTATCTAAACACCTATCTTATCATTTTCTGGTATAATTCGTTAGTGGCATATACATTTTTTCTTCCCGAATACCTCTACTGCTGTATAAGCAGTATAATTTTGACTTTTCTCTACATTTCATAACTAATATAGTCTAAATAAACTATTTTTGAAAATATCTGTGTGTGTGTGTGTGTCTGTTTATTACGTCTGGATGTATGTGTGTGAACAAAATGTAATGAATTAATTATCCAGGATGAAGACAATAACACCTCGATACCATGGCTGAAAATGGCGACGTGTCTTCCACTGTGGGCAATTTTGGTGACGCAATGCGGACAATCGTGGGCATTTTATACGCAACTGACCGAGTTACCTACTTATATGGCTCAAATTTTGCATTTAGATATACAACAGGTATGTTATATTTAGCTAGTGTATTTTATCTTTCAATAATCATTAAATTCTAAGGTATAATAACGAAGGGAGTCTAGATAAAGGATAAATTTTAATGTCAATTTAAATTCATTTTAAAACATATTTTAAAATGTGCAAAAAGATAGTCAAACGTGCTTATAACGCGAGCACCAAGAGAATAAGTATACATATTAATGTTCATTTTCAGGATGCTATATTATCAGCACTGCCCTACTTTACCAGCTGGGTTTTGGGTATCTTCACAAGCTTTTTAGCCGACTGGCTTCTGAGCAAAGGATATCTATCTCTCTCGACCTCATACAAGCTTTTCAATTCAATAGGTAAGTTAATTTACTAAACACAATAGCCTACACCAAAAGGTAAAAGGCAAGTAGAATATATATATATATATATATATACATATATATATATATATATATATATATATATAATTCAAAATAGAAAACTATGTTTCTAGCTTATTAGGGTAGTTCAGCAATAAAACGCTATTTTACTTGAAGTACACTTTACTTCCTTCTTGCCAATATTTTGTAGCTAACAAAATAGTTATACATATGTTAAAAATTATCTACAATAAATTATAATTTACAAAATGTGTTAATTAGTTGACGACTTACAGTATGTGAAATTAGCTGCACTACCCCAATAAGCTAGAAACATAGTTTTCTATTTTGAATTATACTTACTACAGCAAATTAAATATTTACATATATATATATATATATATATATAACAAAAGCCAGTGATAATCAAATTTTTGTTGTTAAATTTTTATAGGTTCTATAATACCATCACTGGGTCTTCTGGGGGTTGCCTGGCTGGGCTGCAATCAACTGGGCGTGCAAATAATGCTTGCAGTGCCAGGTGCCTTTGCTGGGGCTGTATACGCGGGAAATCAGATGAATCACATCGCATTGAGCCCGAAATACGCTGGTACTATGTACGGCATCACGAATGCCGCTGCTAACATGTGCGGGTTCCTGGCGCCGTACGTTATAGGCTTGATTATCCAAGGACAGGTGAGATAATTTATTTTTAATTTAGAATTCTACCTCAAAATTACGTTCTTACTAAGTTGTTAGTGACATCACAAAGTTATAGGCTTGATAATGCAAGGACAGGTGAGAGAATTCATTTGTAATTTAGAATTCTACCTCAAAACTACGTTCTTACGAAGTTGTTAGTGAAGTCCCATACTTATAGGCTTGATTATCCAAGGACAAGTGAGATAATTAATTTTAATTTAGAATTCTACCTCAAAACCACGTTCTTACAAAGTTGTTAGTGACGTCACAAAGTTATAGGCTTGATTATCCAAGGACAAGTGAGAGAATTAATTTTTAATTTAGAATTCTACCTCAAAACTACGTTGTTACAAAGTTATAGGCTTGATTATCCAAGGACAGGTGACAGAATTCATTTGTAATTTAGAATTCTACCTCAAAACCACGTTTTTGCAAAGTTATTAGTGATGTCACAAAGTATTTTTTGGTTTTCATATAATTTCATATGTATTTGCTATAGGAAACATTGGGCCAATGGCGAATGGTGTTCTACTTGGCAGCGGGAATTAATATTGGCACGAATTTGTTCTATGTGGCATTTGCCAGTGCGCGCGAGCAACCCTGGTCGCGCACGCAACGACTGAGCGGACTCAACTGACAGGTCGTCTATATGGCGATGCTGGTGGAAACCTAGCAGCAATTCCTTAGGTCAATCTGTACATATTTTTTAGTAGACTGCAATAATATTATCCCTAGTTTTTTTTATAAGAAGCACAATATGTCACTGTGTGAATGCAGGAGGTAATGTAAAAAACGATATATTATAGGGCGTTGCGGCAACAAACGGATTACAGGAATAATTTTAGGGAACTATTTATTATTTGCGATTTATTGAATAGAAACACTCACCAAACAATCTCATAAAGCTTGTATACACAATATAGAGCTCTATTGATGAGCCCATATTCACCAATATACCATAAGCTATTGAATTGACAAATTTAAAACGTCATTATGACAGAAATTACCAAAACAAATGTCAAACAACTTAAATAGCACTTCTGATTGTACTTTTGATGACACCTTTTGTTTAATTATTCAGTGTTTCCAATCGACAGAATCTAAAGTAACTGCATTCCCAACATAATGTATTTAATAATTATGAGATCAATAGCTATTTATTTATGGAACATTTGATGAGCCCATATTCACCAACATCCCATAAACTGTCCCATAAGCTATTGAATGGACAAATTGAAAACGTCATTATGATAGTAAATGCCAAAACAAATGTCAACCACCTTAAATAGCACTTGTGATTGTAGTTTTGATGACACCTTTTGTTTAATTATTCAGTGTTTCCAATTGAGAGAATCTAAAGTAACTACATTCCCAACATAATGTATTTAATAATTTAATAATTATGAGTTCAAAATGGTATCCACCAACTTTCTATAAACCTATAAGGCACCTTACACAGTCAACAATACTGTCAATATTATAGAATAATGACAGTATTACTGTACGATAATATGTTTAAAAGTTTTATTTATTTAAAATATTGATAGTATTACTGATTGTGTAAGGATGAAATGAATAGAATACTGATGGTTATCCAAATAATTGATTACTTGATAAATATTGAAGGAGGATTCAAGCAAATACTGACAGTACTAGGACCATTATTATTGATTGTGTAAGGTGCCTTAATAATACTGTCAATCCTAGTACTGTCAATATTTGCTTCAATCCTAGTACTGTCAATATTTGCTTCAATCCTTCTTTTATATTTATCAAGTAATCAATTATTCAGATAAAGATCAGTATCCTCCTGATTACATCATTAATATACACAATGAGTAATACTGTCAATATTTTAGAATAATGAAACATGTTATTGTACAGTCATACTGTCATTATTCTAAAATATTAACAGTAATATTGATCATGTAAGGTGCCTTTATCAGCTATTGAACCCATAAGTATTCATTGTTATAGAAACAATAAATAAATTATCTAGGGAATGAAGTTACTTTAGATTCACTCTATTGGAAACACTGAAAAATTAAACAAAAGGTGTCATGAAAGCTCCAATCACAAGTGCTATTAAATGACATTTGTTTTAGTATATTTGTCACAATGACATTTTAAATTTATTCATTCAATCGCTTATGGGAGCTATAAAATTTATGAAATGTTGAATACAGGCAATAGATCTATAAATTGTGTGAACAGTATATAATTGGTGGTAAATAGAAAGAAGAAAAACACAAGCAATTAGGTATTTCAGAAAACTATTAATCGGAAACAATTTGCATACAAAAATATAATTGTGATATAAATCGAGTTCGCTATGTTTGAGTTTATGGTATTATTTTGTAAGATCTAATATTTGTATGTACTGGTACTATTATTATTATTATTACTTTAAGTAAGATTTTTTTATATTGATTAACTATTGTCTGGTGTACTATCGAGGAGTACTGTCTATGATAAAATCAAACCTTATATGGCCTGATCAAACAGCAGAATTAAACAATTTAATTTTGATACAATAATCTGATCAAAACAAGAATAAAACTTAATTGAAACAAACAAATTGCACCCCAGTAAATATAATCTTGTACTACTTGTTAGTAATCTACATAGTCTCCTGTTATTAAACCCAGTTTTATAGTATAAGCCACTTATACATATATTATTTATCTCATCTCAAAAATATGACTTCATGTACATATATTTGTCAAAGCAAAAACAAAAGTGATAACCTTAATGGAAGTAAAGAATATATTGCTTATTGATGATGATTTATATGTATATATAAATAGATATGTAACTGTATTTTACTATATGAGAATATATATTTTTTATTTAATGCTTGCAGATGAAACCCCTACTACACATTTCCAAAATCCTTACAGTTTTCCTGAAACCCAAATACACACAATGGATTTTTATATAAAAGGTATGTGTAGTTACTGACAGGGATATGAAGCTAAGATAAATATAGTGGGGTGATTACATTCCGCTGAGATTCATATTGTAACAGTGTAAAAGTCCTAGGGCAGATAGCTGTAGTATATATACACTACCTACAACATTTGAAACATTTCGAAATTATGTATTTTTATACAAAACTTTGTATAAGCCCATTATTTTGCATTCTGAATAGTTTATTATAATAAAATTTTGTTATATTTTATGTGGAAATATGACTTTACCTACAACGTTATTTTAAAAAAATTCGAAAATTATAATTTTATAAAAGTTTGTATAGGCATATTATTTATCAATCTAAACAATTTATTTTAATAACTTTTTGTTCTATTCTTTGTAGAAATATGACTTTATCTACAATGTTATTTTCAAACATTTCGAAATTTTCTATATTTTGACAAAAATTTGTATACACTCGTCATTTTGCATTCTAAGTCTTTTATTTTAATCAAGTTTTGTTATATTTTTTGTAGAAATATCACTTTACCTATAACGTTATTTCCAAACATTTCAAAATTTTCTATATTTTTTTATAAAACCTAGCATAAGCTCATTATTTTGTATTCTGAACAATTTATTTTAATAAAATTTAGTTGTATTCTATGTAGAAATATTACTTTACCTACAACGTTATTTTCAAAAAATTCGAAAATTATAATTTTATAAAAGTTTGTATAGGCCTATTATTTATCAATCTAAACAAGTTATTTTAATAACTTTTTGTTCTATTCTTTGTAGAAATGTCACTTTACCTACAACGTTATTTTCAAAAATTTCGAAATTTTCTATATTTTTACAAAACTTTGCATAAGCTCATCATTTTGCATTCTGAGTCATTTATTTTAATAAAATGTTGTTGTACTTTTTGTAGAAACGTCACTTTACCTATAACGTTATTTTCAAACATTACAAAATTTTCTATATTTTTTTAATAAACCTTCCATAAGCTCATTATTTTGCATTCTGAACAATTTATTTTAATAAAATTTAGTTGTATTCTATGTAGAAATATTACTTTACCTACAACGTTATTTCCAAAAATTTCGACAATTATAATTTTATAAAATTTTGTATAGTCCTATTATTTAAATTATATAAATTTTCTATATTTAGACATATTTTTTGTAGAAATATCACTTTACATATATATATAACCAAGACTTAACCCCGTATTCACCGACATTCCATAAATCTATCAATAGCTATTGAACCTATTCGTATTCGTTCTTATAGCAACAATAAAAACATTATCTAGGAAATGTAGTTACTTTAGATTCTCTCTATTGCAAACACTGAATAATTAAACAAAAGGTGTCACCAAAACTCCAATCGCAAGTGCCACTCAAGGTGTTTGACATTTGTTTTGGCATAAATATTGAACTATACTTTTTTATATATTAAAGTATATTTTATTTACTTCAATCAACAATATTACTTATTGTGATTATATTTAAAACACATTTGCACTAGTGCACAGTTGATTTGTGGGACATATTAAATCCGCGCTAGTTATATGTGGACCGCGGCGCCGGCTAGAACGGGGTGCCGTTCCATTCCAGCTAGCTTTACCTACCGAAACCCCGGAACGCGACATTACTGATGCCAGCTGACACATATTATTACACCGAACATACCACACAATATGAAACAGTTAGGACCCGATATCCAATAACAAATTGCAATACGCTACTACTATAAAATAGTCGGCGGCGTCTTTACGAAACAAAAATGGCTGATGCCCGCCGCATACATTCGGATTAAATCAAAAGTGAAAACTCACCAGCGACATCCGCGGTAGCGCCCGCGCGGCCTCCGCATTATTACACCTTCGGGCACATGTTACACTAGTAATTAGGACGTGCACTATTCTTTTTACCACTTAAAAGTTTGTTTTAGCGGGAGCTTGTACGCGTTCGAGAAATGTCACTTTGCAAATGGCCGCTGCCAACTTGACAGCCGTGAATATGAGCGCGGGCAAGCTTTTTGAAGCTCTAACGCCAATGTCTAATTTCAGATCTAATAATTTTAAAATCACTTTCAGTCAAATCAACTAAATAATAATGTTGTATGTTACCGTATATAGTATTAATTAAAATAATTTGTACATTTTGTGGTCGAGATATCGAGTTATTTGTTGATTAATAGAATAAATCCATCCCCATTGCGGGTGACATTTTGGGAATTACCTTTCACAGCTTTTCAGTGAAGTTAATATTTTCTATTATATATATATATATATATATATATATATATATATATATATATATATATATATATATATATTATATATCTATTTATTTATTACTTCCAGTACATTCATACAATGTATACAAAGGAACAAACAGTATGGGAGGTAATAAATATAATAGTTTGAAGTATCAGTTCCTAATACTCAGTATGATGCCTCTAGTCACTAGACCATCGTGCTGGGTCAATGTTGCCATTAATGAATATTTGGTCTATAACATTTAAATAAAGCCATACTATTCATAGGGAAAAATAAGACTGCTATTTACATATGCAACACAAATACCACAACAAATTGTAATGTTGATGTGTCCACTTTTAATAGATAAGAACAGTTTACTTATAAAGTAAACAGTGTCAATTACATAAGTTACAATTACAAGCCATGAGTGAGCAGGGCAGAGTTGTTGTTGTGGGCAGTTGTATGATTGATTTTGTTAGGTGAGATCATAACCTAATTTATATTAAAGTAATAATATTAGTAATAAATGTGCATTGTTTATTTAATGCAAATATAGGTAATATATTTTTTACATAACAGAATCATTGCTATATAAGCTCATTACAACAGTACTGTACTGCCAATATTTTGCACACTTTAAACTTTGACCTATATTCCTGTCTTTCATTACTGAGTCATCCAACAGCCAATCAGATGCTAGGTTTGAAATGAGAATAGCTCATTTTAAGCTAATTACTGAATGCTAACGTAGTAATTTTATAAAAGTTTGTATAGGCCTATTATTTATCAATCTAAACAATTTATTTTAATAACTTTTTGTTCTATTCTTTGTAGAAATATCACTTTACCTACAACGTTATTTTCAAAAATTTCGAAATTTTCTATATTTTGACAAAAATTTGCATAAGCTCATCATTTTGCATTCTGAGTCATTTATTTTAATCAAGTTTTGTTGTATTTTTTGTAGAAACATCACTTTACCTATAACGTTATTTTCAAAAATTTTAAAATTTTCTATATTTTTTTTTATAAAACTTTGCATAAGCTCATTATTTTGCATTCTGAACAATTTATTTTAATAAAATTTAGTTGTATTCTATGTAGAAATATCACTTTACCTACAACGTTATTTCCAAAAATTTCGAAAATTATAATTTTATAAAAGTTTGTATAGGCCTCTTATTTATCAATTTAAACAATTTATTTTAATAACTTTTTGTTCTATTATTTGGAGAAATGTCACTTTTCCAAAAACGTTATTTTCAAAAATTTCGAAATTTTCTATATTTTGACAAAACTTTACATAAGCTCATCATTTTGCATTCTGAGTCATTTATTTTAATCAAGTTTTGGTATATTTTTTGTAGAAACATCACTTTACCTATAACGTTATTTCCAAAAATTTCAAAAATTTCTATATTTTTTTTATAAAACCTTGCATAAGTTCATTAATTTGCATGCTGAACAATTTATTTTAATAAAATTTAGTTGTATTCTATGTAGAAATATCACTTTACCTACAAAGTTATTTTCAAAAATTTCGAAAATTATAATTTTATAAAAGTTTGTATAGGCCTATTATTTATCAATCTAAACAACTTATTTTAATAACTTTTTGTTCAATTCTTTGTAGAAATGTCACTTTACCTACAACATTATTTTCAAAAATTTCGAAATTTTCTATATTTTGACAAAACTTTACATAAGCTCATCATTTTGCATTCTGAGTCATTTATTTTAATCAAGTTTTGTTGTATTTTTTGTAGAAACGTCACTTTACCTATAACGTTATTTTCAAAAATTTCAAAATTTTCTATATTTTTTTATAAAACCTTACATAAGCTCATTATTTTTAATTCTTGACAATTTATTTTAATAAAATTTAGTTGTATTCTATGTAGAAATATCACTTTACCTACAAAGTTATTTCCAAAAATTTCGAAAATTATAATTTTATGAAATTTTGTATAGGGCTATTATTTATCAATTTAAACAATTTATTTTAATAACTTTTTGTTCTATTCTTTGTAGAAATGTCACTTTACCTACAACGTTATTTTCAAAAATTTCGAAATTTTCTATATTTTGACAAAACTTTGCATAAGCTTATCATTTTGTATTCTAAATAATTTATTTTAATCAAGTTTTATTGTATTTTTTGTAGAAACGTTACTTTATCTATAACGTTATTTTCAAAAATTTCAAAATTTTCTATATTCTTTTATAAAATCCTGCATAAGTTCATTAATTTGCATTCTGAACAATTTATTGTAATAAAATTTCTTTGTATTCTATGTAGAAATATCACTTTACCCACAACATTATTTTCAAAAATTTCGAAAATTATAATTTTATAAAATTTTGTATAGGCTTATTATTTATCAATCTAAACAACTTATTTTAATAACTTTTTGTTCTATTCTTTGTAGAAATATCACTTTACCTACAACGTTATTTTCAAAAATTTCGAATTTTTTTATATTTTGACAAAAATTTGCATAAGCTCATCATTTTGCATTCTAAGTCATTTATTTTAATCAAGTTTTATTGTATTTTTTGTAGAAACGTCACTTTAGCTATAACGTTATTTTCAAACATTTCAAAATTTTCTAAAATAAAAAAAAATTGTATTTTTACTACAAAGTAGTTTTTGTTTCATCCATTAATCTTATTGAATATTACAGTTATGCACCAAGATTACCCGAGAGTGGCGAGACTATCCATGGATCTAAATTTGTAACCAATTTTGGTGGAAAAGGTGCCAACCAGTGTGTGGCTGCTGCTAAATTAGGCGCAAACACGACTTTAGTAGCAAGGGTAAAATTTACCAACCAAACATTGTATTTTAAGGCCTGTATACACGATATAATCAATTGGCATAAGACTTAATTTGAGTCGCCATCAAGGTTACCATATTTGAAGCATTGGAGCCCAAAATACTAAAATTAAAAAATAATCTATTTTTATGTTAGCACTAATAATAATAAAGATAATAACATAAAACTAGATTTTTTTAAATTCGAGTCTAATTCACTTTTGGTCTTAATTCTAGATAAGTCAAAAGTCTATTTTTATGTTAGCACTAATAATAATAATGATAATAACATCAAACTAGATTTTTCTAAATTTGAGTCTATTTCACTTTTGGTCTCAATTCTAGATAAGTCAAAAAACTATTTTTATGTTAGCATTAATAATAATCATGATAATAACATAAAACTAGATTTTTTAAAATTTGAGTCTAGTTCACTTTTGGTTTCAATTCTAGATAAGTCAAAAATCTATTTTTATGTTAGCACTAATAATAATAATGATAATAACATCAAACTAGATTTTTCTAAATTTGAGTCTATTTCACTTTTGGTCTCAATTCTAGATAAGTCAAAAATCTATTTTTATGTTAGCACTAATAATAATAATGATAATAACATAAAACTAGATTTTTCTAAATTCGAGTCTAGTTCACTTTTGGTCTCAATTCTAGATAAGTCAAAAAACTATTTTTATGTTAGCACTAATAATAATAATGATAATAATATAAAACTAGATTTTTTAAATTTGAGACTAGTTCACTTTTGGTCTTAATTCCAGATAAGTCAAAAATCTATTTTTATGTTAGTACTAATAATGATAATAACATAAAACTAGATTTTTTTAAATTTGAATCTAGTTCACTTTTGGTCTAAATTCTAGATAAGTCAAAAATCTATTTTTATATTAGCACTAATAATAATAAAGATAATAACATAACACTAGATTTTTCTAAATTTGAGTCTAGTTCACTTTTGGTCTCAATTCTAGATAAGTCAGTTACCCCCATATTCACCGACGTTCCATAAATCTATCAATAGCTATTGAACCAATAGTTATAGCAACAATAAATACATTATCTAGAGAATGTAGTTATTTTAGATTCCCTCTATTGCAAACACTGAATAATTAAACAAAAGATATCAATTGCAAGCGCTATTCAAGGTGTATGACATTTGTTTTGGCATATTCTGTCACAATGACATTTTAAATGTATCCATTCAATACCTGATGGGACCTATAAAGTTTATGGGATGTTGGTGAATACGGGAATGAGACATGTTATTATAGAAAATGGTACTAATTCCAATTACATTTACAATATACAAGTCTTTATAGCTCACTGTATTAAATTATTTATAAAATTCTAGGTAGGTGATGATATTTGGGCGGACAAATACATAGAAAACCTAAAAAAACACAATGTCAGCACTAGTTTTATGCAGAAAACTGAAAATTATGCAAGTGGAATTGCCCAAATCACGGTATCGGATGATGGAGCCAATCAAATTGTGATTGTTGCAGGTGCCAATACGCAACTTAATGAAAATGATGTTCAACTGGCCAGCGAGGTCATCAAGAATGCTGGTGTGCTGGTATGCCAGTTGGAAACCAGACAAGAGGTTGCTATTAAAGCAATGCAACTATGCAAAGGGGTAAATATTTCTACAATAGTAATATTTGTAACAAATCAAATGAAATCTATCATAAAAGAGGCCAAAACCCACAACGAGTTGTAGATTCAAAGGAAAAAGAAGATGTCCTATTTCAAACATGTCTTGTCATGTTGTTGCATCATAAAAATAACATAAATCAAATGGAATCTATCATAAAAAAGGTCAAAACCCACAACGAGTTGTAGAGTCGAAGAAAAAAGAAGATGTTCTATTTCAAACAACATGTCTTGTCATGTTGTTGCATCATAAAAATAACATAAATCGAATGAAATCTATCATAAAAGAGGCCAAAACCCGTAACGAGTTGTAGAGTCAAAGGAAAAAAATGTTCTATTTCAAACAACATGTCTTGGCATGTTGTTACATCATAAAAATAACACAAATCGAATGAAATCTATCATAAAAGAGGCGAAAACCCACAACGAGTTGTAGAATTGAAGAAAAAAGATGTCCTATTTCCAACAACACCTTCCTTTGTCATGTTGTTGTATCATAAAAATAACAGCAAAGTTGCTATTTTATCTTTTTTCATAAATCAAGTCGATTTTTAGAGATATTTTTATTGTAAAATGTCTGTCTGTCTGTCTATTGTGTTTTAGAGACACTATTATTGTAAAATGTCTGTCTGTCTGTCTATTGTGTGTGTGATTGAATGTCTGTGAACAAATTTGCTTGAAAAGCCTATTAATTTTAGGTATCCATACTTAATGGAGCACCAGCACTTGCAACCTACAGCAATGAGTTATTTAAATCGGCAACAATCTTCTGTGTGAATGAAAGTGAGGCTAAAATCTTTACAAACATTCAAGTGGATAATATCGAGTAAGTTTATAATACATTTAATATATATATATATATATATATATATATATATATATATATATATATATATAAATACTATTTAAAGCTGTAGTAGTAGTCTGATTATATTTGTATGAACAAATAAATATAACTATAACTATTATATTTTAGAGATGCTAAAACTGCCACCAAAGTACTATTCGACAAAGGTTGCAACAGTGTATTAATCACATTGGGGGCTGAAGGCGCTGTATACGCCTCTAAAGACTTCCCCAATGATTTTCATCACGTCAGTAGTCCGAAAGTAAAGTGTGTTGATAGCACAGGAGCAGGGGATTCGTTTATAGGCGCACTGGCGTTCCTATTAGCAACCAAGAAGCATTTAGGTATCATAAAATCAATGGAAATTGCATGTATGATTGCTGCTGATGCTGTAACACGACCAGGAACGCAAATTAGCTATCCCGGACCAGATATATTGCAGAAATTGCTTTGATTGATAGTAAACAAATTGTATAAAGGTACCAAACAAAATGCTATATTATTTTCTTGAGCCTAGGTCATCACAAATCACAATATTAAATATATATATATATATATATATATATATATATATATATATATATATATATATATCCATATATAGTTTTGTCAAAATATAGAAAATTTCGTAATTTTTGAAAATAACGTTGTAGGTAAAGTGACATTTCTACAAAGAATAGAACAAAAAGTTATTAAAATAAATTGTTTAGATTGATAAATAGTAGGCCTATACAAACTTTTATAAAATTATAATTTTCGAAATTTTTGAAAATAACATTGTAGGTAAAGTGATATTTCTATATAGAATACAACTAAATTTTATTAAAATAAATTGTTCAGAATGCAAAATAATGAGCATATGCAAGGTTTTATAAAAAAATATAGAAAATTTTGAAATGTTTGAAAATAACGTTATAGATAAAGTCATATTTCTACAAAAAATACAACAAAATTTGATTAACATAAATTATTCAGAATGCAAAATAATGCGCTTATGCAAAGTTTTGTAAAAATATAGAAAATTTCGAAATTTTTGAAAATAACGTTGTAGGTAAAGTGACATTTCTACAAAGAATAGAACAAAAAGTTATTAAAATAAATTGTTTAGATTGATAAATAATAGGCCTATGCAAACTTTTATAAAATTCAAATTTTCGAAATTTTTGAAAATAATGTTGTAGGTAAAGTAATATTTCTACATAGAATACAACTAAATTTTATTAAAATAAATTGTTCAGAATGCAAAATAATGAGCTTATGCAAGGTTTTATAAAAAAATATAGAAAATTTTGAAATGTTTGTAAATAACGTTATAGGTAAAGTCATATTTCTACAAAAAATACAACAAAATTTGATTAACATAAATTATTCAGAATGCAAAATAATGCGCTTATGCAAAGTTTTGTAAAAATATAGAAAATTTCGAAATTTTTGAAAATAACGTTGTAGGTAAAGTGACATTTCTACAAAGAATAGAACAAAAAGTTATTAAAATAAATTGTTTAGATTGATAAATAATAGGCCTATGCAAACTTTTATAAAATTCAAATTTTCGAAATTTTTGAAAATAATGTTGTAGGTAAAGTAATATTTCTACATAGAATACAACTAAATTTTATTAAAATAAATTGTTCAGAATGCAAAATAATGAGCTTATGCAAGGTTTTATAAAAAAATATAGAAAATTTTGAAATGTTTGTAAATAACGTTATAGGTAAAGTCATATTTCTACAAAAAATACAACAAAATTTGATTAACATAAATTATTCAGAATGCAAAATAATGCGCTTATGCAAAGTTTTGTAAAAATATAGAAAAATTCGAAATTTTTGAAAATAACGTTTAGATAAAGTGACATTTCTACAAAGAATAGAACAAAAAGTTATTAAAATAAATTTTTTAGATTAATAAATAATAGGCCTATACAAACTTTAATAAAATTAAAATTTTCAAAATTTTTGAATTTAACATTGTAGGTAAAGTAATATTTCTACATCGAATACAACTAAATTTTATTAAAATAAATTGTTCAGAATGCAAAATAATGAGCTTATGCAAGGTTTTATAAAAAAATATAGAAAATTTTGAAATGTTTTAAAATAACGTTATTGGTAAAGTGACATTTCTACAAAAAATACAACAAAACTTGTTTAAAATAAATGACTCAAAATGCAAAATGATGAGCTTATGTAAAGTTTTGTCAAAATATAGAAAATTTCGAAATTTTTGAAAATAACGTTGTAGGTAAAGTGACATTTCTACAAAGAATAGAACAAAAAGTTATTAAAATAAATTGTTTAGATTGATAAATAATAGGCCTATACAAACTTTTATAAAATTATAATTTTCGAAATTTTTGAAAATAACATTGTAGGTAAAGTAATATTTCTACATAGAATACAACTAAATTTTATTAAAATAAATTGTTCACAATGCAAAATAATGAGCTTATGCAAGGTTTTATAAAAAAATATAGAAGTTTTGAAATGTTTGAAAATAACGTTATAGGTAAAGTGACATTTCTACATAAAATACAACAAAACTTGTATAAAATAAATGACTCAGAATGCAAATTGAAGAGCTTATGCAAAGTTTTGTAAAAATATAGAAATTTTTTATATATATATATATATATATATATATATATATATATATATATATATATACATATAAAATATAAAAAAATTGATAGGATTCAAACCTACAACCCCCACTTTTAAACTGACATCACAAATTCCATAATTTCAGTCAGCTTTAAAACATTGTCATCATTTTAATATTATAGGGATGGAATATAGATGGAAATACCATAGTAAATTTCAGACATTCAAGTTGCATGTTTAATTCATGAACTATTCAGTAAAACAGTTTATATATACACACCCGGATTTATTAGTTTAAAGAAATGGTAACGCTTTTATAAATAATATTGTATATCAATTTTGCCACTATTATAATTCACCACCTCCTTTTGTATACTTATAATTCTTCTTCGACTCTTTTTGGGGTGCACAATAGCAGGCATTTGATTGTGCATCAATATACGATTTACATCCAAGTGTCAGGGTACCTGTATAGAGTACCTTAGCTGCCCCTTTACATCCTACAAACATACAATAATGAAGCTGAAGCAGATATATGTTAACTTCAAACATTTTATAGAGATCTGTATAAAAATTATGTTGCAAATATGTCTAGAACAATCAACAGTTTATAAGGCACCTTACATGATCAATAATACCACAGATTACCTTTTTATAAATGCTAATCTGTGATAATACTGTTATTCCTATTATTGTCAGTATTTGCTTCAATCCTCCTTTTATATTTGTCAAGTAATCAATTATAAACTTGACACCCAACACAGGTACAAGATTAAGATCAAGAAAGAAAAAAATTTATGGATAAACATCAGTATTCTCTTCTTTTTGTCATTAGTATACCTTACATGATCAGTAATACTGATTGAGTTACTTTTATGGAATGTTTGTGAATATAGGGGTAAGACATTTTGTAGAGCAATAAGGCACCTTACACGATACTGTCAATATTTTAGAATAATGACAGTATTACTGTATGATAAAATGTTCAATATTCTAAAATATTGACAGTATCATGTAAGGTGCCTTATTGCTCTACAAAATGTCTTACCCCTATATTCACCAACATTCCATAAAAGTATCAATATGTATTGAACCCATAAGTATTTGTTATAACAACTATAAATACATTATCTAGGGAATGTAGTTACTTTAGATTGTTTCTATGGGAAACACTTATAAAACAAAAGGTATCATCAAAGCTGCAATCACAAGCTCTATTCAAGATGATTGACATTTGTTTTGGCATATTCTGTCATAATGATGTTTAAAATTTGTTCATTAAATAGCTTATGGGACCTATAAAGTTTGGAATGGTGGTGAATATGGGTATTATACCTTTAACCATTGTATCTCCAAGTTTCTTCTGATACGATTCACAAATCTTATAAAGACACCTCCTAAATTCCACATCACACACCTCCTTATCGTTATTACATGTATCATAACATATATCATGTGCATCACAACATTTGGTCATATCACCAACCGGCAACTGCTGGGCATCTATTTTCAAACCCAGTGAACCACAGCCATCAGCTGTTGGTCTGTGGTTTTTGTTTGGTCTAGGAATAACATCTAGAAACATATAGACACAAGTTCTACAAAATAATTCTTTAATTTTGGCAAGTTAAGTTGATTAAGTAATGCAAGTAATTACCTTCGTTGGGGCATTTAAACACACAGTGCTCATCAACAGCTGCTTCAAACACATCGTTCAAACTTTTAACATTATTTGCCATTGTGATGACATTTTTCATCACATCTCCGAAAACGTTTTCGGCCGACAGCACCGCGTCTTTTAAATTATTCAACAATCCAGATCCATACCCAGAATACACGTACCCGATTAAGGTTAGAGCGTACACCGCGAGTTTTCCGTAGGGGATTTCCATTGTAACATTTGCAACTGTAACTGCTGATGGTTATAGAATGTATTTTTAGAAGTTACCAGTATTCAGTGCACTGATGTGGACTTCTATTACTCGCCAAACGCAGCACTATTTTGAGGAATGCGATGTCTGATGATACATAACCTATATGTTTGTTATTGTTAGCAGTTGACATGTTGCCATGTAATATAAATTATAAAGAAAAAGACCTTTATTGGCATTTTCCTCACAAAAAGAAACTCCTCTTCAATATCCCCAACGACAACAAAAATACATAAAAATAAAAATTATATTGGGTGTTTATAAATTGTGTATCATGTGGTATTTGAAGATGCAATTTAAAAAAATTCTATCTTATAGCTACCATCTCAAGGTCTTATCTGCTGGTAAAGGAGTGTAATTACCACCAGAATATTTTAGTAATCACCTAATATTTATCATAACTTATATTTGATTTGGGAAAATTCGAATTTGTTCTCTGCACCACAAGTCTTGCTGTGGGAGAGACAAAGTCATGCAGAGTAGAGCAGCTCTAAAAGGCTCTACAATATTGCTGGTTGATGATCTAACAATCAAGGAGAGAAATAAAGCAGAAACTTAGGGATTTCACAATTTTTTTTTGTGTGAAATCCCTAAGGATTTCTAAGAAGAAGGAATGAAATCAAGAAAATCAGGGTTGTAAATATATAATACAGAAAACAAAAGGAGAAGGAATGAAATCAAGAAAATCAGGGTTGTAAATATATAATACAGAAAACAAAAGGAGAAGGAATGAAATCAAGAAAATCAGGGTTGTAAATATATAATACAGAAAACAAAAGGAGAAGGAATGAAATCAAGAAAATCAGGGTTGTAAATATATAATACAGAAAACAAAAGGAGAAGGAATGAAATCAAGAAAATCAGGGTTGTAAATATATAATACAGAAAACAAAAGGAGAAGGAATGAAATCAAGAAAATCAGGGTTGTAAATATATAATACAGAAAACAAAAAGAGAAGGAATGAAATCAAGAAAATCAGGGTCGTAAATATATAATACAGAAAACAAAAGGAGAAGGAATGAAATCAAGAAAATCAGGGTTGTAAATATATAATACAGAAAACAAAAGGAGAAGGAATGAAATCAAGAAAATCAGGGTTGTAAATATATAATACAGAAAACAAAAGGAGAAGGAATGAAATCAAGAAAATCAGGGTTGTAAATATATAATACAGAAAACAAAAGGAGAAGGAATGAAATCAAGAAAATCAGGGTCGTAAATATATAATGCAGAAAACAAAAGGAGAAGGAATAAAATCAAGAAAATCAGGGTTGTAAATATATAATACAGAAAACAAAAGGAGAAGGAATGAAATCAAGAAAATCAGGGTCATAAATATGTAATACAGAAAACAAAACGAAACGTGTGTGTAATCAAAACCATACACATGGCAATTAATGTATTAGTAATAGGGACTGAAAGAATAGGAAGGTCACTTTCGGAAGACAAGCAGACAGTGGAAATGCAGCAGCACAAACAGTGTATTTATTGCAATAACTGTTGTTGCTTGTTGACATTAACTGGTTTGGGTGTATTGGTTACACATATATTATTTATATAAAAGAATAAAAGGGAAGAAGCCAATGTGCAGCTAAACAACCCTGATTTAATTACAATTACACCATGTTACTATTAACACATATGACAAATATATTTTTTAAAAGCAACGTCTGAAATCAATTCATTAAAATACAAATAAATATCTCTAGTTGCATGATATAGTAACTCACTTTTCCTCCGATCAAACAACCTTATATCTAGCCTTGTTGAAGGTGTGATGTCCTGCGGTTTGCAGCTTGAGCAGCTCCTCTTTAATCAAACGAGTGATTTCTGACTTCGCTTTGGAAACAGCAATATCACTAGTGCTTTCAATCGCTAGGTATAGCTTGCGTTCACCCTCTGGTGGGGCTTTGCCAGTTGGCACATAAGTACCACGCACAGTAATGCCAGCCTCAGAATATTCTGATATTTGTGCGAGAGCCTCTTTCGAGGTCACTCTCCATCTAGCCTGCTGCGGGAAATCATTAATTTCCAACTCCTCCTCGTATTTCCTGAACGTCTGTTCAGATTCATCGTCGGTGCGTTCGTCGTCGTCCTTCGGCTGGTAGTTTAGTCGTGTATTGAGTTTAGCAGCGAGCTGTTCGGCGACGGTTTTGGCTGTGATCAAGGGGTGGCTTCCACTACCCTTGAGAATCGACTCGGCTGCTTGTTGTGTTGCGAATTTCGTGTCGCCTGACATGTTTTTGGAGAGGTTTATTTTTGAGGCGAGCTTCTTGGCTAGCTCCAGCTTATCGACTGCTGAATGTTGGACTGATGCTGAGGCAGGGTTGATTAAACCTGTAAGAATAATTATTTATTAGTACTCTAATATATTTGTACTCTAATATATTAGTACTCTAATATATTTGTACTCTAATATATTAGTACTCTAATATATTAGTACTCTAATATAAGTATTCTAATGGCTGTAATTCACCAACATCCCTAAAAGGCACCTTACACAATCAATATTACTGTCAATATTTTAGAATAATGACAGTATTACTGTCAATATTTTAGAATAATGACAGTATTACTGTACTGTACTATAATATGTTTAAAATGTTCATTATACTAAAATGTTGCCAGTATTACTCATCGTGTAAGGTATAGTAATGATGTAATGAAGAAAATACTTATCTTAATCTGGATAATTGATTACTTAATAAATATAAAAGAAGGATTGAAGCAAATATTGACAGTACTAGGATTGATAGTATTATTGACCATGTCTTATAAATGTTATAAGCTCTTGAACGGAGAAATTGAAAGTGTTGGGACAAAAATTGCTAAAACAAATGTCGAAACGACTTGAATAGCGCTTCGGATTGAGGCTTTGATACCTTTTGTTTATTTATACAGTGTTTCCAATAGAGGGGATCTAAAGTAACTACATGTCCTAGATAATATATTTATAGTTGTTATAACAACGAATACTTATGGGTTCAATTGCTATTGATACATTTATGGAATGTTGGTGAAGACGGGAGTTATACAGTTAAATCTAACCTGTTCTAAACATATTCATAACAACGAATACTTATGGGTGCAATAACTATTGATATATTTATGGAACGTTTGTGAATACGGGGGTTATACTGTTAAATCTAACACTAACCTGTTCTAAACATATCATCCAGCATCGCAACAACAAACGATTAGTTTTCTTTGCACAAACCACTAAACACTTTACAACACCAACAGATTACGCGCGAACTCACTGCGTTGTTTAAAAAAAAGCCTAACGGTCAGACCACCACACGGGCTGCCAACCAAACAAAATAAAAATGAAAACCGTTAAAATTATGACATGTTTGCGTGTGATTGGTTGAATATTTCCGGGGTTCACAAAGCGATGCGCGAGGGCTCTTTTGTAGTCAGCGCAGTGGTTTTAGCGCGTACTGGTGTGTTTTACAAAAATGTGTTGTGGTTTGTGCTATAAAAACTAATGCTGTTTCCTGGGATGTTTGTTACCGCTATGGTGGATGAAGATGCTTTGATATATAGAACAGGTTAGTGCTAGATTGTACAGTATTTAACTCGTATTGGACATACTATTCGGGCGCACATCTTCCTTACACTTGTTCGGCAAATAAGAGCGCCTCGAATGCAATGCAAATATCTATTTGCTTTTTACCTTGCAGTATAGGCGACATAGAATTACAGTTTTTAAAATAACTATTTTAAGTAGTTACTACCAGGCGTCCACTAGCTAGAAACATAAGAATTCCCTTTTATTAGCAAAATCATGATGTATGCAGATATCGATACAGAATTATATATATTAGATAATATATATATAATTCTGTATCGATTACAGAATTATATATATATTAGATCATATATATAATTCTGTATCAATGTATGTATACATCATAATTTTGTTAATAAAAGGCAATTCAAAAAATTGATCTTAAATAATAGTTACTGCCAGTCGTCCACTAGCTAAAAACATAAGTATTGCCTTTTATTAGCAAAATCTTGATGTATGCAGATATCGATACAGAATTATATATATTAGATAATATATATATATATATAATTCTGTATCGATTACAGAATTATATATATATTAGATCATATATATATATATATATAATTCTGTATCAATATCGGTATACATCATGATTTTGTTAATAAAAGGCAATTAAAAAAATTGATCTTAAATAATAGTTACTGCCAGTCGTCCACTAGCTAAAAACATAAGAATTGCCTTTTATTAGCAAAATCAGGATGTATACAGATATCGAGACAGAATTATATATATGATCTAATATATATATAATTCTGTAATCGATACAGAATTATATATATTATCTAATATATATATATATATAATTCTGTATCGATATCTGCATACATCATGATTTTGCTAATAAAAGGCAATTCTTATGTTTTTAGCTAGTGGACGACTGGCAGTAACTATTATTTAATATCAATTTTTTTGTAAATCATGCATTAAAGGGTTAACTCGACTTGATACAACTGGGATCTTTACTTGGCAATCAATTTAGTATGAATACTTTTTTGTATAGTACTAAGTAAACTGAGTTTTTGCTTGTTACTTACCTATAGGCGCCTTAATTTCCTTCACAGTACGTTTAGTAGCAAACATACTCTCAATCTGTTGATCAATGTCATGCTCAAGATCCTCATCATCAGAATCTTGCAATCCCAGTGCAGCTTTTTGGAACTTCTTGCGTTCATTCGCAGCAGCCGCCTCAGTCTCGTCAAATTTAAAACCTTTTCCACTAAACCCACCTCCTGAATGTACTTTTTTACCTACAAACAAATATTTTAAAAAGATTGTCACTGTCAAACCTTTTAATGGCATTATTCACTCTTTACAACAAATTTAAATTGTTTAATGCCCGTATTCACCAACATAAACTGTATAGGTCCCATAAACTATTGAATGGATAAATTGACAATGTTATTGTGACAGAATATGCCAAAACAAATGTAAAACACCTTGCGATTTGAGTTTTGATGACACCTTTTGTTTAATTATTCAGTGTTTCCAATAGAGAGAATTTAAAGTAACTACATTCTCCAGTTAATGTATTTATTGTTGCTATAACATTAAGGCACCTTACACGATCAATATTACTGTCAATATTTTAGAATAATGACAGTATTACTGTACGATAGTATGTTTAAATGTTCATTATTCTAAAATATTGCCAGTATTACTGATCGTGTAATAATGTAATGAAAAGAACACTGATCTTTATCCAGATAATTGATTTCTTGATAAATATAAAAGGAGGATTGAAACAAATATTGACAGTACTAGGATTGACAGTATTATTGACCGTGTAAGGTACCTTTATATTAGATAATTGATAAATATAAAAGGAGGATTGAAGCAAATATTGACAGTACTAGAATTGACAGTATTATTTACCATGTAAGTTGCCTTTATTAACAGCTACAAGGTACAAGAGGATAAAGACCAAGAATGAGAAAGCAAAGAGTAAACTAATGCCAATAAAATCATTTTACTATAAATACAAGTACCTTCCGACTCCTGTTTATTCTTATACGCATCCCATAAATTCCTCAAACCATCAGGTACAGCCACAGCAGCCAACTCAAACGCCCTAATTATATCCCCTGAATATCTCTCCTGTTCAGGTGTTATAAAAGTGTAAGCGAACCCTTTATTTCCAGCCCTACCAGTCCTCCCACACCGATGCACATAATCCTCGTAATGATTAGGACAATCATAATTAACCACCAGTATCAGTTGTTTAACATCAAGCCCTCTCGCAGCCACTGATGTGGCCACCAACAGTTTCATTTTGCCCGATTTAAAATCAATGATAGTCGAGTCCCTATCAAACTGATCGATCCCACCATGCAAACTCATACAATTATAAGCTGCCTTCATAAGCTCTTTCAATAAAATATCAGCATTCTCCTGTTTATCAACAAACACGATTATGCTACCATGTTCCTGGTATAATCCAAGCAGCTCTAGCAGTTTCAAAAACTTTTGCTCCTCTTCTATTATAACGACATGTTGCTCGACCTCCTTGCAAACAACTGAGCGACCTCCAACTTGTATTTCAATCGGCCGCTGCAGGATTCTCCTTGCCAACGCCTCCATTTGTCGAGGGAAAGTCGCACTGAACATTACAGTTTGTCGGTCGGGACGGACGTTGTCGATAATACGCATCACCTAAAAATTGGACAGTGTTTATTAAATATCTATCTGTTTATTAAAACATCATATGTAAATTATAACTTCGATGCAACACCCTGTAGATGCATCGAAGTTATAATTTATATATGATGTTGATTTGTAATTTTTACAGAGTGTTACTTTTGTGGTTGTTGATGTTAAAGAGCATTTTTTTTGTAAGGGAAATGCCAAATAAAGGTATTTATTTAACTTCCTTTCTTGTTTGTTGACTTTGGTGGTCTGTTTTGGCAATTTTTTGTGAGGGAAATGCCAAATAAAGGTCTTTATTTCACTTCCTTTCTTATTTGTTTACTTTGGTGGTCTGTTTTGGCATTTTTTGTGAGGGAAATGCCAAATAAAGGTCTTTATTTAACTTCCTTTCTTATTTGTTTACTTTGGTGGTCTGTTTGGGCATTTTTTGTGAGGGAAATGCCAAATAAAGGTCTTTATTTAACTTCCTTTCTTATTTGTTTACTTTGGTGGTCTATTTGGCATTTTTTTGTGAGGGAAATGCCAAATAAAGGTCTTTATTTAACTTCCTTCCTTATTTGTTGACTTTGGTGGTCTGTTTTGGCATTTTTTTGTGAGGGAAATGCCAAATAAAGGTCTTTATTTAACTTCCTTTCTTATTTGTTGACTTTGGTGGTCTGTTTTGGCATTTTTTTGTGAGGGAAATGCCAAATAAAGGTCTTTATTTAACTTCCTTCCTTATTTGTTGACTTTGGTGGTCTGTTTTGGCATTTTTTTGTGAGGGAAATGCCAAATAAAGGTCTTTATTTAACTTCCTTTCTTATTTGTTGACTTTGGTGGTCTGTTTTGGCATTTTTTTGTGAGGGAAATGCCAAATAAAGGTCTTTATTTAACTTCCTTCCTTATTTGTTGACTTTGGTGGTCTGTTTTGGCATTTTTTTTGAGGGAAATGCCAAATAAAGGTCTTTATTTAACTTCCTTTCTTATTTGTTGACTTTGGTGGTCTGTTTTGGCATTTTTTGTGAGGGAAATGCCAAATAAAGGTCTTTATTTAACTTCCTTTCTTATTTGTTTAGTTTGGTGGTCTGTTTTGGCATTTTTTATGAGGGAAATGCCAAATAAAGGTCTTTATTTAACTTCCTTTCTTATTTGTTTACTTTGGTGGTCTGTTTTGGCATTTTTTATGAGGGAAATGCCAAAAAAAGGTCTTTATTTAACTTCCTTTCTTATTTGTTTACTTTGGTGGTCTGTTTTGGCATTTTTTATGAGGGAAATGCCAAATAAAGGTCTTTATTTAACTTCCTTTCTTATTTGTTTACTTTGGTGGTCTGTTTTGGTATTTTTGTGAGGGAAATGCCAAATAAAGGTCTTTATTTAACTTCCATTCTTATTTGTTTACTTTGGTGGTCTGTTTTGGCATTTTTTGTGAGGGAAATGCCAAATAAAGGTCTTTATTTAACTTCCTTTCTTATTTGTTTACTTTGGTGGTCTGTTTTGGTATTTTTGTGAGGGAAATGCCAAATAAAGGTCTTTATTTAACTTCCATTCTTATTTGTTTACTTTGGTGGTCTGTTTTGGCATTTTTTGTGAGGGAAATGCCAAATAAAGGTCTTTATTTAACTTCCTTTCTTATTTGTTTACTTTGGTGGTCTGTTTTGGCTTTTTTTTGTGAGGGAAATGCCAAATAAAGGTCTTTATTTAACTTCCTTTCTTATTTGTTTACTTTGGTGGTCTGTTTTGGCATTTTTTTGTGAGGGAAATGCCAAATAAAGGTCTTTATTTAACTTCCTTCCTTATTTGTTGACTTTGGTGGTCTGTTTTGGCATTTTTTGTGAGGGAAATGCCAAATAAAGGTCTTTATTTAACTTCCTTTCTTATTTGTTTACTTTGGTGGTCTGTTTTGGCATTTTTTTGTGAGGGAAATGCCAAATAAAGGTCTTTATTTAACTTCTTTTCTTATTTGTTTACTTTGGTGGTCTGTTTTGGCATTTTTTTGTGAGGGAAATGCCAAATAAAGGTCTTTATTTAACTTCCTTCCTTATTTGTTGACTTTGGTGGTCTGTTTTGGCATTTTTTTGTGAGGGAAATGCCAAATAAAGGTCTTTATTTAACTTCCTTTCTTATTTGTTTACTTTGGTGGTCTGTTTTGGCATTTTTTTATGAGGGAAATGCCAAATAAAGGTCTTTATTTAACTTCCTTTCTTATTTGTTGATTTTGGTGGTCTGTTTTGGCATTTTTTGTGAGGGAAATGCCAAATAAAGGTCTTTATTTAACTTCCTTTCTTATTTGTTGACTTTGGTGGTCTGTTTTGGCATTTTTTATGAGGGAAATGCCAAATAAAGGTCTTTATTTAACTTCCTTTCTTATTTGTTTACTTTGGTGGTCTGTTTTGGCATTTTTTATGAGGGAAATGCCAAATAAAGGTCTTTATTAACTTCCTTTCTTATTTGTTTACTTTGGTGGTCTGTTTTGGCATTTTTTATGATGGAAATGCCAAATAAAGGTCTTTATTTAACTTCCTTTCTTATTTGTTGACTTTGGTGGTCTATTTTGCTATTTTTTTGTGAGGGAAATGCCAAATAAAGGTCTTTATTTAACTTCCTTTCTTATTTGTTTACTTTGGTGGTCTATTTTGGCATTTTTTGTGAGGGAAATGCCAAATAAAGGTCTTTATTTAACTTCCTTTCTTATTTGTTGACTTTGGTGGTCTGTTTTGGCATTTTTTCTGAGGGAAATGCCAAATAAAGGTCTTTATTTAACTTCCTTCCTTATTTGTTGACTTTGGTGGTCTGTTTGGCATTTTTTTTTAGAGGGAAATGCCAAAATAAAGGTCTTTTTTATAATTTTTTAAAGGGAAACAAATTTTTTCTTACAAATTCCGAAAGTAAAATGCCAAAACAGACCAAATCGCCAAAGTCATCAAATAAAAAAGGAAGCTAAATAATTATATCGGATAAAAGGAGAAATCTTCTATCACTGGAAGGAATTTCTTGAAATGAATGTACTGACCTGTGGTTCAAATCCCATATCAAACATCCGATCAGCCTCATCCAGCACAATATATGTAACCCGTCTCAAATTAGTAACCTTCCCACTATTCGCCGCCAGCATATCAATCATCCGGCCGGGGGTGCACACAATGACCTCGGCGCCCCGCTTCAGCTCGGCGATCTGCTCGGAGATGCCCGTGCCCCCGTACACGCACACCGCGTGCAAGTTCAAACTTTTCGTGAACTTCTTGATATCCTTGCCGATTTGCATGCACAGCTCGCGCGTGGGCGTCATGATAATCGCAATCGGGCCGTCCGTTTCTTCCAACGGCGGCTGATCCAGGATGTGTCTAAACATCGGCAAAAGAAATGCAAGCGTTTTACCACTGCCCGTTTTCGCTATGCCAATTAAATCTCTACCTGACATAATGGCCGGAATCGCTTGCGCCTGAATCGGCGTGGGTTTTTCAAAGTTTAACTTTTTCAGAATGTTGTGCTCTTTCGTGGAGACGCCGCACTGCGCCCAGGTTTTTATAGGCTTCGGACAACCGCGACCTAACAAAATAAACAAATTAATAAACATACCAGATACTGACTCGGTTGTATAATTATAACCCGTGATTATATTTTTAGATAATATATCATTGGCGATTCAAGCCGGCTGATATCCATCTGGTGGCAGGAAATGAACTACATTTAGTAGGGAATTTGTTTGTATAACATTTGTTTTTCATCTTATATATGATTATAGAGCGAAGGTTATACTATTTATACCTTAAAAGTACATTAATAATCGTGTATTATTGTAGAAGTGACTGAAATCATATGATTTTAATGCAATCAGCTGATCAAACAATAACATAGATCAGCTGTTTACCTACTACCTTGAAGAAAACTGTTAACATTTGAATCGCGAATAGCCTCATGTACAATATTTTATATATGGCAACGTCGCATTATGTGTCAAAGTTAAGTAACAAATGAATCATGAATTATCAGCTTTATACAACCGAGCCACTGAATATTATAATAACATACCCTTAACTCGAATACCCTCAAGTTCTTCTTTATAAGTATCAACCTGTTCATTACTCATTTTACCAATTTCAGGCACTTCGACATAGAAATTCTTTCTAAATGTAGAGTATGTGATTTCAGTATGGTCGATTTTAGCTAGCTCTTTCTTTTGTTTATTTGCAATGCTTGCTGCGGTGTCTTTTAAATCTTCCTGTTCCTCTTCTGATGAATACTCCAGTCCATCTTGATTTTGTTCAATTAACTCGCCTTTATCTTTGCTGACTTTTGATTTAGCCACACCTGTTACTATGACTAAAGCTCCTTTTGTAACAGAACTGTCTGATTTTTGGGGCTTTTTCAGATGATCAAATTTATTTATTTGCCGCACTTCTTCCTGTACGCCACGCATGTACTCATCCAAAGGATCTACATCCACATCAATTTCTTTTGGTTTTTCAACGAGTACGACCTCTGTTTCAATTGGTTTTACCACTTCTTCTATTATGATGACATCATCCTTTTCCTTATTTTCCTCCTTGTCGGGTTTTTCATTTTTATCCTCATCCTCGGAGTCATCCTCCAGTGACCATTTTTTGATGGCACCTTGTGGGACGTTTAAGTTTGCTAGAATACTGTCTTTTTCTTTCTTCGTCGTTTCTTGTTCTTTTTTCTTGCGTTCCGCCCGCCAGCGCTCTATTCGCTCGCGACGTTTCTGCATCTCCAGCTCCAACTTTTTTTGTTCCTCCTCCTTGTCGAGATTGGTGGGATCGAAGGGTAGCTCGGAGTGGTCGTCGGTTTTGTTTTTGCCATCGCGCGGTGATCGGGAGCGAGATTTGTCGCGCCTGCGGTCCTTTTTGTTGGCTCTACGGTCTTTGCCATCACCACTAAAAAAAAAAGATTGCCATACTACACTGAATTCTGATTCATTAGGAGAATAATTTACTGTGACAAATATTTATAATGATAATTGGAGGGACACTAATGTGTCTTTGGAATTAAAAGACCTACAAAATTTACCAACATCCCATAAACTTTATAGGTCCCATAAGCTATTGAATGGATAAATTGACGTCATTGTGACAGAATATGCCAAAACAAATGTCAAACATCTTGAATAGCGCTTGCAATTGGAGTTTTGATGACACCTTTTGTTTAATTATTCAGTGTTTCCAATAGAGAGAATCTAAAGTAACAACATTACCTAGATAATGTATATATTGTTGCTATAACAATAAATACTTATCAGTTCAATAGCTACTGATAGATTTATGGAATGTTGGTGAATACAGACTTTTATAATTAATTATATGACAGGTTTATCATTTGTTTTCAGGAAAAATTGTACTAAGATTTTTTATTTCATTGCAAATTGTCTATCAAATAAACAAAAGATGATTTTGATCTGACAATTTTTATTTTATTTTTCTTCATTCTTTGACTTTACCACCACAATAGTACACTTTTTATAATCATATTTTGTAAGAATGTAAATATTTATTAATTATCAAAAATAAGGGATATCATTATGACTTATATTATATCCCACTGACTTAATAAATAGTACAAAATACTTACAATCTCCTTTCACGTTCCCTACTATCAGGTCTTCTTTCTCTTCGTTCTCGTTCCCTTTCCCTTGATCTACTTTTCTTGTCCCTGGAACGACTTCTGCGGTGTCTGGTTGATTTTACACGTTCTTTATTGTCTCTGCTGCGTGATCTCCTCGGTCGCTTCCTTTCCGGTGTTCGACTTCTGTCTCGACTAAAAATATTGGTTATGTAAAATGACGTAGGTTATGTATCCACAATAGGAACAGATTGATTCACCACAACTTTACTTACCCACTCCGCACCATAATTTATCTCTCTAGCCGCTATTACTGATTTATATAATCTGAGCGCGATAATAACTAACGTTTACAAACACCACATAACCTATAACCGCAAATTAATTAATACCAACATGAGAAATACTATCAACCATAGATATCTAACCAAACAAGTTCACAAACCATAAATAACTTTTATTAAACGAGAATCTAAAAGTAACTATGATTAAATTAATGTCATTTATTAATTTAAGACTAATTGAAAAAAACATATGTGAAAAATAATGTAATGCATAGTTCAAGTCATTTCAAATAGTGGACGGGGATTATTTGGTTGGTAGGGGCCGCCCGCCCACCCCACCTTTGCTCGCATACTTTTTTCAATGGATACAGACGTTTTATATTGTTTAAACTATTCCAAGAAGAGTGTTATCCTATAGAAAAACTATGCAAGCGAAGGTGGGGTGGGCGGGCGGCCCCCACTAACCAAACTATGCCCGTCCACTATTTTAAACGACTTGAACTATGCAGTACATTATTTATCACATATATATTTTAATTTAGTCTTAAATTAATAAATGACATTAATTTAATCAAAGAAAATAACGGATAATAGTGTAGTACATAGTTCAAGTCGTTTGAAATAGTGTACGGGCATAGTTTGGTTGGTGGGGGCCGCCCACCCACCCCACCTTCGCTCGCATAGATTTTCCATAGGATAACACTACTCTTGTTTATAGTTTAAACAATATAAAACATCTATATTCAATGAAAAAACTATGCGAGCGAAAGTAGGGCAGCTGGTCCCTACCAATTTAAATAAATTTCTTAATTTCACAGCGACATCTAGTGTTGGCACCATTGCGCAGAAAACTACCAGCGCGCTTTGCTACAGTTGGCCAAACTGACTTTTTTTCTGTGATGTGATGTGATTGACACCGAACAATCTTCTTGTTGTAATTACAATTGATTAATCATTAGAATATTTGAGGTAAGTACGCATTTTTATGGCTTCACCCTTCCACCGCAACCACCAGCCAGTGGTCGCGATAAAATTTTAAGTGGCCGTTTGCTCGCAACGGGGGCGTCCAGATGATTGTAGGTCATTTTTCACATGATGAAGCTAACCATGTTTTCAACACAAATTGAACGCAACCCCTTGCTAATAAACAATGAAACTGTGCAGAGTAAGCATATGATAGTGTAGTTTAGGGGATGAATGTAGTAAGTGTGTTATATTACAAATATCTTTTATAAAAATCATGTGTGTTACAAATTGTAACTGTTGTGACCTTTTTTGTAATCATAATTTCATAATAATATTAGGCAATAGGTCGGAGGTGATATGGTTGTTGTTTGTAATCTTGTATTTGAATGTTATTAGGTTATAACCTATAAACCATGTGTTTTTGATGTCAACATCATTGATTAACAATAATATGATATTACATAGTTCTTCCCTAATACATTTTAGTGATCTCCATATTCAGCAACATTCCATAAAACATCATACAAAAAGCAACATCACAAATCTATTTGAGGTTGACAGAAACTGATTATAAAATGTTTATTAGAGTAAATGGGGGATTACTCTAATAAACATTCACCAATGTTCCACAAATCTATCAATAGCTATTGAACCCATAAGTATTCATTGTTATAGCAATAATAAATACATTATCTAGGGAATGTAGTTACTTTAGATTAACTCTATTGGAAACACTGAATAATTAAACAAAAGGTGTCAACAAAGTCCCAATCATAAATGCTAATCAAGGACATTTGTTTTGGCAATTTCTGTCACAATGACATTTTTAATTTGTTCAATAGTTTATAAGGCACCATACATGGTCAATAATCCTAGTACAGTCAGTATTTGCTTGAATCCCCCTTCAATATGTATAATTATCTGGATAAACATCAGTATTCTCTTCATCCATCATTACTCTAAAGGCACCTTACACGATCAATATTACTGTCAATATTTCAGAATAATGACAGTATTACTGTATGATAATATGTTTAACATGTTCATTATTCTAAAATATTGCCAGCATTACTCATCGTTTAAGGTATATTAATGATGTAATGAAGAGAATACTGATAAAGACCCAGATAATTGATTGATTACTTGATAAATATAAAAAGAGGATTATAGATAATATTGACAGTACTAGGATTGACAATATTATTGACTGTGTAAGGTGCCTTCTACATTATACCATCAGTAATACTGTCAATATTTAATGAATCAATAATGAAAATTTTAAACATATCGTACAGTAATACTGTCATTATTCTAAAATATTGACAGTATTATTGACTGTGTAAGGTGCCTTAAGAGATATTTTATGGCATGTTAATGAATATGGGCAATACTGGTATTGCCTTATTTGTTCTATAATTATAATCTGATTTCAATATTTATATAAAGTTCTGATTAAAAATAATTAATTGTATGCAATGCAAGTGATTTTATAATTGTGTCTCAGTTTGTACCAGCTGATTTCAATTTTCCCTCTCAATCTATTTATAGCTGATGCTACTTGTTACTTTGGCAATAAACTTGGATGCCATCCTGTACTAATTTCTATGCTGAAGTTGCACACTCACAGCACAACAAGTTTAAATATAGATTAGGTCTTTATATATTACATTTTCTTTCCAAGGTTCTTGTTGTTAATTTGCAGCTATTTATCGCAAAATCTTTACTGTTCTAGCAGAGGTAGATATATTTTATTTAATATTTGTATTATAATAACAATTAATGAAAATTGCCACAGTAAATAAATAACCCATCATGATGTATGTATGATAGATTGATTTGTTTGGGTGATTGTTTATTTGTTTAACACATCTGTAAAATTAGTCTATTTACTGATTTAACCCATTTCGACCCTGCCTATTCAAAAGTTTTTATTTACTGTGTCCTTCCATATTGTTGCTCTTAATCACTACCTGTTTATGTACAAAACTATTATTTTAATCTAATTAATGTAAGTTTTCATTATTAGTATGTTTTATATCTAAGACCTACTGGTGGCATTTGCACACAAAATTCACTTTAAATATATAAATATACTACTAAAATCTTAAATCATTTATTATTGTCGATTTGGATTCTATGGCTAAAAGTATGAATGATTTGTCTGAAACATTTTATTATTATGAGTAATAACAAAACCTACGTTGTACAATTGCTGATGAATTTGGAATCTGTTTTCATACGTTCCAACTTTACTTAGAACTAGAATTTCTACTAGAATTAATTTTTTAAGATTAACAACATTATTATTTAAGTTTGGTAATACAGTAACCATATCCCATTGTTGTATTTTCTTCGGAATTAATGATTATTATTTAAGATAATTAAATTAAAATTATTTTAGCCCTATAATATAATTGTATAATTATTTTAGCCCTATAATATAATTTTATAATTATTTTAGCCCTATAATATAATTTTATAATTATTTTAGCCCTATAATATAATTATAAAATTATATTATAGGGCTAAAATAATTATAAAATTTTTAAAGCCCTATAATATGATGTTATAATAATTTTAGCCCTATAATATAATTTTATAATTATATTATAGGGCTAAAATAATTATAAAATTATTTTAGCCCTATAATATGATGTTATAATAATTTTAGCCCTATAATATAATTTTATAATTATATTATAGGGCTAAAATAATTATAAAATTATATTATAGGGCTAAAATTATTATAACATCATATTATAGGGCTAAAATAATTTTATAATTATTTTAGCCCTATAATATAATTTTATAATTATATTATAGGGCTAAAATAATTATAAAATTATATTATAGGGCTAAAATAATTTTATAATTATTTTAGCCCTATAATATAATTATAAAATTATATTATAGGGCTAAAATAATTATAAAATTTTTAAAGCCCTATAATATGATGTTATAATAATTTTAGCCCTATAATATAATTTTATAATTATATTATAGGGCTAAAATAATTATAGCCCTATAATATAATTTTTTAATTATATTATAGGGCTAAAATAATTATAAAATTATTTTAGCCCTATAATATGATGTTATAATAATTTTAGCCCTATAATATAAGTTTATAATTATTTTAGCCCTTCTTCAAACTACTGATACAATTATAGTTTAGGAATCAGTTAGGGAAAATGTATTATTAATTATTTAAAAAAATTATGATATTCTACTAGTTTTTTTTTGAATATTTTAGTGTTGCTGGAGCAGCGGCGCTATGCATAATTTAAGCTCAGAGGGCCAGTACACCAGTGCTGCAAATGGGGCCGCTAACTCCGAGAAGGTTGTTATTCTGGACGCGGGGGCACAGTACGGCAAGGTGATTGATAGGAAAGTTAGAGAATTGTGTGTGGAATCCGAGATTCTGCCACTTGATACACCTGCATTTAATATAAAGGAGGCTGGCTACAAGGCCATTATTATATCTGGAGGGCCCAATTCTGTGTTCGCTGAAGATGCACCTCGGTATGATGCTGATATATTTAGGATAGGTTTACCTGTACTGGGTAAGTTGAATCATATAATATTTTATTATATATTATCTATTTGCCTTTTACCTTTCAGTGTAGGCTATATAATATAATATTTAATTGAATAATAATAATAATAATAATACTATTTATTATCAATGCTTGTTATAAATTAAATTACACAAATAATAATCTTAGAGTTGGTTGTATTCAATTTATTTACATGAAGACCATTCTGTATTACAGTACATTTACAGACAATTATACATGAGCTGTTTTAAATGAATCGAGTGAGTTACAAAAAATCAAAGATTTAAGAAATTTAAATTTATGATATTATTTTACATTCTATATTTAATTGTGCACAAAATAAGCCGTTTTTTGATAATTTTCATCCAAAAAAATGTCTGTACGAAAGTTTTTATTGCTCGAGCTGTTGGAAATTAATCGAGTGAATTACAAAAAATTATAAAAAAATCAAGATTTAAGATATTTAAATTTATGATATTATTTTACATTCTATATTTAATTGAGCCCAAAATAAAGCATTTTTGATAATTTTCACCCAAAAATAATGTCTGTAGGAAGGTTTTTATTGTACGAGCTGTTTTACATTAATCCACTGAGTTATAAAAAATGATAAAAAATCAACGATTTAAGTAATTTTAATTTATGATATTATTTTATATTCTATATTTAATTGTGCTCAAAATAAACCATTTTCTGATAATTTTCATCCTAAAATAATGTCTGTACGAAGGTTTTTATTGTACGAGTTGTTGTAAATTAATCGACTGAGTTGTAAAAAATTATAAAAATTCAAAAATTTTAGATATTTAAATTTATGATATTATTTTACATTCTATATTTAATTGGGCTCAATATAAGCTATTTTTTTTGATAATTTTCACCCAAAAATAATGTCTGCAGGAAGGTTTTTATTGCACGAGCTGTTTTAAATTAATCGACTGAGTTATAAAAAATGATGAAAAATCAAAAATTTGCGATATTTAAATTTATGATCATATTTTACATTCTATATTTAATTGTGCTCAAAATAAGCCGTTTTTTGATAATTTTCATCCAAAAATAATGTTTGTACGAAGGTTTTTATTGTACGAGCTATTTTAAATTAATCGACTGAGTTATAAAAAATGATAAAAAATAAAAGATTTTAGAAAATTAAATTTATGATTTTATTTTACATTGTATATTTAATTGGGCTCAATATAAGCTATTTTTTGATAAATTTCACCCAAAAGTAATGTCTGCAGGAAGGTTTTTATTACACGAGCTGTTTTACATTATTCGAATGAGTTTTAAAAAATGATAAAAAATAAAAAATTTAAGATATTTAAATTTATGATATTACTTTACATTCTATATTTAATTGGGCTCAATATAAGCTATTTTTTATCATTTTCACCCAAAAATAATGTCTGCAGGAAGGTTTTTATTACACGAGCTGTTTTATATTTATCGACTTGATTATAAAAAATTATAACAAAATCAAGATTTAAGATATTTAAATTTATTATATTATTTTACATTCTATGGGGCTAACAATAAACCATTTTTTGATAATTTTCACCCAAAAATAAAGTCTGCAGGAAGGTTTTTATTGTACGAGCTGTTTTAAATTTATCGACTGTTTTATGTAAAATTATAAAAAATCTAAAATTTAAGATATTTAAATTTATGATATTATTTTACATTCTATATTTAATTGGGCTCAAAATAAGCCATTTTTCCATAATTTTCACTCAAAAATAAAGTCTGCAGGAAGGTTTTTATTGTACGAACTGTTTTAAATTAATTGACTGAGTTATAAAAAATTATAAAAAATTAAAAATTAAAGATATTTAAATTTATGATATTACTTTACATTCTATATTTAATTGGGCTCAAAATAAACCATTTTTTGATAATTTTCATCCAAAAATAATGTCTGTGCGTAGGGTTTTATTGTACGAGTCGTTGTAAATTAATGGACTGAGTTTAAAAAAATTATAAAAAATCAAAAATTTACGATATTTAAATTTATGATAGTATTTTACATTCTATATTTAATTAGGCTCAAAGTAAGCCGTTTTTTGATAATTTTCATCCAAAAATAATGTCTGTAGGAAGGTTTTTATTGTAGGAGCTGTTTTAAATTAATCGACTGAGTTATAAAAAATTATAAAAAATCAATGATTTAAGAAATTTAAATTTATGATATTATTTTACATTCTATATTTAATTGGGCTCAAAATAAAACCATTTTTTGATCATTTTCACTAAAAAATAAAGTCTACAGGAAGGTTTTTATTGCACGAGCTGTTTTAAATTAATCGACTGAGCTATAAAAAATGATAAAAAATCAAAAAATTACGAGATTTAAATTTATGATATTATTTTACATTCTATATTTAATTGAGCCCAAAATAAACCATTTTTCAATTATTTTCTCCCAAAAAGAATGTCTGTAGGAAAGTTTTTATTGTACGAGCTGTTTTACATTAATTGACTGAGTTATAAAAAATGATAAAAAATCAAAGATTTAAGAAATTTAAATTTATGATATTAGTTTATATTCTATATTTAATTGCGCTCAAAATAAGCCGTTTTTTGATCATTTTCATCCAAAAATAATGTCTGTACGAAGGTTTTTATTGCACGAGCAGTTTTAAATTAATCAACGAGTTATAAAAAATTCAAGATTTAAGATATTTAAATTTATGATACTATTTTACATTATATTTTTAATTGGGCTCAAAATAAGCCATTTTTTTATAATTTTCACCCAGAAATAATGTCTGTAGGAAGGTTTTTATTGTAGGAGCTGTTTTAAATTAATCGACTAAGTTATAAAAAATTATAAAAAATCAAAAATTTACGATATTTAAATTTATGATAGTATTTTACATTCTATATTTAATTAGGCTCAAAATAAGCCGTTTTTTGATCATTTTCATCCAAAAATAATGTCTGCAGGAAGGTTTTTATTGCACGAGTTCTAAATTAATCGACTGAGTTATAAAAAATCAAAAATTTACGATATTTAAATTTATGATAGTATTTTACATCCTATATTTAATTGGGCTCAAAATAAACCATTTTTTGATAATTTTCACCAAAAGATAAAGTCTACAGGAAGGTTTTTATTGTACGAGCTGTTTTAAATTAATCGACTAAGTTACAAAAAATTATAAAAAAAATCAAAATTTAAGATATTTAAATTTATGATATTATTTTACATTCTATATTTAATTGGGCTCAATATAAGCTATTTTTTCATAATTTTCACTCAAAAATAATGTTTGCAAGAAGGTTTTTATTACACGAGCTGTTTTAAATTAATCGATTCAGATATAAAAAATCATAAAAAATCCTAAGTTTAAGAAATTTAAATTTATGATATTATTTTACATTCTATATTTAATTGAGCCTAAAATAAACCATTTTTCAATAATTTTCTCCCAAAAACAATGTCTCTAGGAAGGTTTTTATTGTACGAACTGTTTTAAATTAATCGACTCAGGAGAGAAGGGTCTATAATATGGAATGGTTAGATGTTTGACTGCACAAATTTTCTTGATTTCATTTATTTTAATTAGTTTTAATATTTTATATAACCAAGCCTTAATAATTTTAACAATCGTTTGTTTTTTCAAAGCAAATACCTTTGCAAAATAAAAATCTATTGTTAAAATTATTAAGGCGTGTTTATATAAAATATTAAAACTAATTAGAATAAATGAAATGAAGAAAATTTGTGCAGTCAAACATCTAACCATTCCATATTATGGACCCTCCTCTCCTTAATAATGATATAATTTTAACAATTGTTTTTTTTTTCTTCAAAGGTATTTGTTATGGAATGCAAATGATGAACAAGGAGTTTGGAGGAACTGTGATTCGAAAGGATAGTAGGGAAGATGGTCAATTTAACATAGAAGTTAATACTAAGTGTTTGTTATTCAAGTAAGTACTTACTTCTTGCAGCAATAGCTCACTTTTGAGTGGGGAGATAGGTTTAGGACTAAAGTAAAGTATATATATTTGTCATTTTCTATAACAGGATTCACATATAAACTTGATTTAAAATTTGACACATCAACAAACAGGTACATATATGATATATATATTTTTTTTCTCTCCCTTTGTTATTTATTTAATAAGATTAAAATATAATAATATATACAAAAGTAATTTAAATAGAATAAAGTAAACAAATGATTATGAACTATGATTCATTAAGGAATTCCTCAACAGTACTAATAAATGGCTTGTATTAGCATATTCTAATATTATTCTTATACTACATTTTTTTTTAAAGTGATTTTCATGAATTTTCTTGGCAAGAAAGGATTGCATATATTTGTTTAAACTTTTTATATATATATAGAGGGAAATTAAGTATAATAAATATAAATAAAATAAATTATATAAATACATATATTTATAAATAAATTCCCCTACCAACTACTATCCATTGAAATTTCTATGCGAACGAAGGTGGGGTGGGCGGGGGGCCCTCACCAACCAAACTATGCCCGTACACTATTTCAAATGACTTGAACTCTGCACAACACTGCTATGATCAAAATTCTATGATTAAATTAATTTCATTTATTAAAGTACGTTTAATTCGTAAAAAAAACATGTGAGAAACAATGTAGTGCATAGTTCAAGTCGTTTGAAATAGTGGACGGGTATAGTTTGGTTGGTAGGGGCCCCCCGCCCACCCCACCTTTGCCCGCATAGTTTTTCCATAGGATAACACTCTTCTTGGTATGGTTTAAACAATATAAAACATTTATATCCATTGAAATAACTATGCGAACGAAGGTGGGGTGGGCGGGGGGCCCCCACCAACCAAACTATGCCCGTCCACTATTTCAAACGACTTGAACTATGCACTACATTGTTTCTCACATGTTTTTTTTACGAATTAAACGTACTTTAATAAATGAAATTAATTTAATCATAGAATTTTGATCATAGCAGTATTGTGCAGAGTTCAAGTCGTTCGAAATAGTGGACGGGCATAGTTTGGTTGGTGGGGGCCCCCCGCCCACCCCACCTTCGTTCGCATAGTTATTTCAATGGATATAAATGTTTTATATTGTTTAAACCATACCAAGAAGAGTGTTATCCTATGGAAAAACTATGCGGGCAAAGGTGGGGTGGGCGGGGGGCCCCTACCAACCAAACTATACCCGTCCACTATTTCAAACGACTGAACTCTGCACAACACTGCTATGATCAAAATTCTATGATTAAATTAATTTCATTTATTAAAGTACGTTTAATTCGTAAAAACAACATGTGAGAAACAATGTAGTGCATAGTTCAAGTCGTTTGAAATAGTGGACGGGCATAGTTTGTTTGGTAGGGGCCACCCGCCCACCCCACCTTTGCTCGCATAGTTTTTTCAATGGATACAGATGTTTTATATTGTTTAAACTATTCCAAAGAGTTTTATCCTATGGAAAAACTATGCGAGCAAAGGTGGGGTGGGCGGGTGGCCCCTACCAACCAAACTATGCCCGTCCACTATTTCAAACGACTTGAACTCTGCATAACACTGCTATCATCGACATTCTATGATTAAATTAATTTCATTTATTAAAGTACGTTTAATTCGTAAAAACAACATGTGAGAAACAATGTAGTGCATAGTTCAAGTCGTTTGAAATAGTGGACGGGCATAGTTTGTTTGGTAGGGGCCACCCGCCCACCCCACCTTTGCTCGCATAGTTTTTCCATAGGATAAAACTCTTTGGAATAGTTTAAACAATATAAAACATCTGTATCCATTGAAAAAACTATGCGAGGGAAGGTGGGGTGGGCGGGTGGCCCCTACCAAACAAATTATGCCCGTCCACTATTTCAAACGACTTGAACTATGCACTACATTGTTTCTCACATGTTTTTTTTACGAATTAAACGTACTTTAATAAATGAAATTAATTTAATCATAGAATGTTGATCATAGCAGTGTTGTGCAGAGTTCAAGTCGTTTGAAATAGTGGACGGTCATAGTTTGGTTGGTAGGGGCCACCCGCCCACCCCACCTTCGCTCGCATAATTTTTTCAAAGGGTAACACTCGTCCTGGAATGTTTTAAAATATATAACATGTCTGTATCCATTGAAATAACTATACGAACGAAGGTGGGGTGGGCGGGTGTCCCCTACCAACCAAACTATGACCGTCCACTATTTCAAACGTCTTGAACTATGCACTACATTGTTTCTCAATTTTGTTTACGAATTCGGCGTAAATTAACAATTGAAATTAATTGTTTAATAGAAAGTAACGGATATCAGTATAGTGCAGAGTTCAAGTCATTTGAAATAGTGGACGAGCATAGTTTGGTTGGTAGGGGCCGCCCACCCACCCCACCTTCGTTCGTATAGTTATTTCAATGGATACAGACATGTTATATATTTTAAAACATTCCAGGACGAGTGTTACCTATTGAAAAAAACTATGCGATCAAAGGAGTGGCGGGCGGGGGTGCCCTACCAACCAAACTATGCCCGTCCACTATTTCAAATGACTTGAACTACGCACTACACTATTTTCCGCAACTTTCTATAATTAATTTTATTAAATCTGGCCCAATTTATAGAAACTTGCAAACATATTTGTAGTGCACCCAAAAAATCAAAGATTTAAGATATTTAAATTTGTGATATTATTTTACATTCTATATTTAATTAGGATCAAAATAAGCTATTTTTGATAATTTTCACCTTATTATTAATATAAATTGTTATTGAAACTGATTTTCTTTTTTTCTTTCAGAGGATTAGATAAAATACAACAAGTGTTACTAACGCACGGCGACTCAATCGACAAGGTGGCCGAAAACTTCCGGTCCATAGCCCAAAGCACCTCATTCTGTGCAGGCATCTACAATGAAAAACTCCGTCTCTATGGTGTACAATTCCACCCAGAAGTCGATCTCACCCCCAACGGCAAGACGATGCTGCGCAACTTTTTGTTCGACATCGCTGGGCTGACTGGGAACTACACGATGCATGGCAGGGAGGCTGAGTGTATAAAGTACATCAAGGAGTCGGTGGGTTCTAGCAAAGTCCTTGTGCTGGTAAGCGGCGGCGTGGACAGTGCTGTGTGCGCAGCACTGCTCCACAAAGCGTTGAAAGCGGAGCAAATTATAGCCGTGCACGTGGATAATGGTTTTATGCGCAAAAACGAGAGCATCCGCGTGGAGCAATCGCTGCGCAAGCTGGGACTTAATATTAGGGTGATAAACGCAACCTGCGCGTTCAGTGGCGGTAGTACCGTGGTGCCAATTGACCGAAACGAACCGATGCGGACTAGGTTTACGAAGGTGCTCTCTCAAACGGCCGATCCAGAGGAGAAGCGGAAGATTATTGGGGATGTGTTTGTTAAGGTGTCTGATGAGTTTCTTACCGAGATGAACTTGAAGGCGGATGAGGTGTTGCTAGCGCAAGGCACGCTGCGTCCGGATTTGATCGAATCTGCATCGAAGCTGGTGTCCAGCAAGGCGGATACGATTAAGACGCATCATAATGATTCAGAATTAATTAGGTTGGTAGTTGAGTGGTGACAGGCTTACTCTCTGGTTTTAGCATTCTACTTAGAATATAGGCGTCACACGCGCATCTTAGATCTTACATGCTATTGCTTATTTTTGAAAATTTCAAGGAGATGTAGGGGTTACATCTCCTTGAAATTTTCAAAAAATACAATTTAATTTTTTTTTGCTAAAATTAGGTTGCCATGGGTAACTTACAAAATAATTAAAACCCTTAGGAGGCATAAAAAAAGGTTTAATTTAGTGATTAGCTAACTAACCAGTCTGAAATTACAGAAATAGACCCCCCAAATAAGAAATCATAAACAAATTAATAACCTACAAGTGTTATCCTCCATTAAACTCACCCTTCTTCTACAAAAATTATACCAATTGTGTAACACAAGTGGTAAAGTTGGACATGGAGACATAATGAAAAGTGTAATACTATTTAATTACCCCTAAATACTAATAAAACCCTTCATCATGTCTCACCACTTATATTTAGCACAAGCATTGCCTTCCTGAATATGCCTATCCCCCCCCCCCCCCCCCCCAGCCTCTTGGATAATCCTCCACTTTTCTGATTCCCCAGTGCATTCAACCAACTATCTATCTGTTGGCTCCACTTCCACACATTTTTTATTATCTGTACTTTTCATCTATCTTTGCTTATTTCCACACCTGAAATTAAAAACTAGCCATATATTTTTGTATTCACATAATTTTTTGAGATGCATAGTACTGTCCATTGACATAATTTTTGTGGTAATGCTTGCAGTTTAATATATGCAAATCAATAATTTATATTTTCCTGATGCTAGCTAGTTTTATTCATATAAATATATAATATATATATAAGTATCAATTTTTTTTTTAAAGAAAATTGAGAAACGAAGGCCGTGTCATCGAACCCCTCAAAGACTTTCACAAGGACGAAGTGCGTGCGTTGGGCAGGGATCTAGGTCTGCCCAGGGACCTGGTGATGCGACACCCGTTCCCCGGTCCAGGCCTGGCGATTCGCGTGCTGTGCGCCGAGGAGCCGTACATCGAAAGAGACTTCTCGGAGACTCAGGTTCTTGTTAAGATTATCGTCGAATTCGATCAGATGCTACAGAAGAAACACGCTCTGCTCAACAGGGTCGAAGGAGTGACAACTGATGAAGAACAGTGAGTTTGTTTTATATATTATCTATTTGTCTTTTACCTTTCGGTGTAGGCTAGAGTATATAATGGGATAGAAAGAAGGCGGCGGTCTCTTGAATATAAGCCGTTGCTGATACACTTTCCCTATAGAAAATTGAGAAAAGTTAACTCTTTTCTAGTTCGGAAGAACAACTCTATTTCATTAAGCTTTGATCATAGAGCTACATTCTGAACTACATTTATTAAACCAAGGTATTTTGTCATAATTACAACTGCCACTTGGAAATAGTACTGACATTAACCACTACATTCATCAATGTTCCATAAAGGCACCTTACACAGTCAATAATATTGTCAATATTTTAGAATAACAGTATTACTGTACGATAACATATTTAAAATGTTTATTATTCTAATATATTGACAGAATTACTTATTGTGTAAGTTATGGTAATGATGGAATGAAGGGAATACTGATTTTTATCTGGATAATTGGTTACTTGATAAATATAAAAACACCATTGAAGCAAATACTGACAGTATTAGGATTGACAGTATTATTGATCATGTAAGGTGCCTTATAAATATTTCTATAAGGCACCTTACACGATCAATAATACTGTCAATCCTAGTACTGTCAATATTTGCTTCGATCCTCCTTTTATATTTATCAAGTACTCAATTATCCGATAAAGATCAGGATTCTCTTCATTACATCATTAATATACCTTACACGATGAGTAATACTGGCAATATTTTAGAAAAATTAACATTTTAAACATATTATCGTACAGTAATACTGTCATTATTCTAAAATATTGACAGTAATATTGATTGTGTAAGGTGCCTTAATAAATATTGAACCCAAAAGTATTAATTGTTACAGCAACAATAAATACATTATCTAGAAAATGTAGTTACTTTAGATTGTTTCTATTGGGAACACTGAATAATTAAACAAAAGTTGTCATAAAAGCTCTTAATCACAAGTGCTATTTTAACTGTTTGACATTTGTTGTAGTAATTTCTATCACAGTGACATTTGCAATTTATTCATTCAATATTTTATGGAACTTATTAAGTTTATGGTATGTTGGTAAATAATCTGTAGTTTCTAACCGGTTTGAATGATTTAGAACAATACTCAGACGGATATCAAGCAAACAAAAGCTGGCTGCAACCCTGCTACCCATACGGAGTGTAGGTGTCCAAGGTGATTGCCGGTCGTACAGCTACGTGGTGGGTATTTCCAGCGACCACGAGCCGGACTGGGACGACCTGGTGTACTTATCGGTCGTGATTCCGCGCATCTGCCGCAATGTAAACAGGGTGTGCTACATATTCGGTGGCCTTGTGAAGGAGTCCATACCGGACTTAACGCCCACATACCTCACTAGTAATGTAATTTCGACGTTGAGACACGCTGATGATGTAGCTACATCGGTAAGAACTATACTATTTATACTACTATACTACTATTATATATATATATATATATATATATATATATATATATATATATATATATATATATATATAAGTTTGAGACTTGACTACAATGTTTGAAACTTGTACAATGCTTGAATCTTTACTTATAACTTTTTAAAGTTTTGAAACTTGACTATGGTTTAAAACTTGTCTGCGCAGTTTCAAACTTGACTACAAGGTTTGAAACTTGTACAAAACTTGAAAAACTTGATTTATGACATTTTAATGTTTGTCTACAAAATTTGAGACTTGACTACAATGTTTGAAGCTTGTACAATGCTTGAATCTTTACTTATAACTGTTTAAAGTTTTGAAACTTGACTATTAGTTTGATTCACAGGGTTTAAAACTTGTCTGCACAGTTTCAAACTTGACTACAAGGTTTGAAACTTGTACAAAACTTGAAAAACTTGACTTATGACATTTTAAAGTTTGTCTACAAAGTTTGAGACTTGACTACAATGTTTGAAGCTTGTACAATGCTTGAATCTTTACTTATAACTGTTTAAAGTTTTGAAACTTGACTATTAGGTTGATTCACAGGGTTTAAAACTTGTCTGCGCAGATTCAAACTTGACTACAAGGTTTGAAACTTGTACAAAACTTGAAAAACTTAACTTATGACATTTTAATGTTTGTGTACAAAGTTTGAGACTTGACTACAATGTTTGAAGCTTGTACAATACTTGAATCTTTACTTATAACTGTTTAAAGTTTTGAAATTTGACTATTAGATTGATTCACAGGGTTTGAAACTTGTCTACACAGTTTCAAACTTGACTACAAGGTTTGAAGCTTGTACTAAACTTGACTCATGACATTTTTAATGTTTTGAAAGTTGATTCCAAGGATTTAATGCATGAATATTGAGCTTCATTTTCAGGAGCTATATTATTATTTGATTGGATTATTTTCAGGTGTTACAAAATTCAGCGCAGTTAGATAATATAAGTCAAATGCCTGTGGTGTTGTTGCCTATTCATTTCGATAGGGATCAAGCCTTAAGAATACCATCATGTCAGCGTTCAGTTGCTTTAAGGCCATTTGTCACCCAGGATTTCATGACGGGCCTACCGGCCGTGCCTGGAAAGCATATACCGTTAGAAGTGAGTAACTAATGATACTTTTATTTAGGTTACAGGCACACCTTACATAATCGCAAGCGCTATTCAAGGTGTTTGGCATTTGTTTTGGCATATTCTGTCACAATGATGATGTCAATTTATCCATTCGATAGCTTAAGGGACCTATAAAGTTTATGGGATGTTGGTGAATACGAGCCTAAAAAGGTTAAACTCAAACTCAACTCAACTTATTTGAAACCACCCTTTCTTGTTGTCTTCTATCGGAGGTTGGTGATACGAACTTTTGATGCTGCTGCTCTAAACAGTTGGATTGTCTTTGGTCCACCCTTTGTTGCTGACTATATATTAATTATTATTATATTTTAGGTTGTACAAAAGATGGTATCAGAAATTTTATCAGTTCCTGGCATCTCACGCGTGCTCTACGATCTGACATCCAAGCCGCCCGGCACAACAGAGTGGGAATGATTTGTAATTGTAAATTATAATGAAATAAAATATATATATATTTCAGTGGTTAGGAGCGATTTTCTAAAAATCTCTTATTTTATCACTTTGTTACATGTATGTTTGTTAAGAAAAGCTGTACCAATTTCGTTGATTTTATCTTAATTGTAAAAATGAAGTTTGGAGGGAAAAAAACTATTGCACCTGGCTCAAAAAAAAAAAATTATATGATTCTATTTGTTTGTGTTATACAAGAATGCATTTTCTTTTATCATTTCAATTCATGTACATCCTTTTTAATAAAAATATTTGATTAAACTTTATATTATTTGCAGGATGTGATCCATCCAAAATTGATCCAGTTGTTTTCAAAAGTTTTATTTTTGCAGATTCAACCTTCAGTTACTTGCATCTAATAAGATTTATTGTAAGGATCTGGATTGGAGGACTATAACATGCCAGAGCTGTCTTAAGGGGTTACACCACCTTGGCGCTCAGAAAAGAGGTATAAATTTAAAAAATTAAATTGACGCAGCCATTTATAATAATACTTTATTGACAGAAAACTCGTATTTCAAAATATATTACAAATATAATGTTTATATATATATATATATATATATATATATATAAATCGCTACCAACTGCTCCACGGAGGGTAGTGGATAGCGCGTGAGATGTTCATTATATCCAATTATTCACACAAATTGAAATATCATTGGACATAATGACTCCGTGGCGCAGTTGGTAGCACGACGTCCGCATTAACAATGATATATCTAGTGATTCTTCATTCAGGTACCCAAATACGGCAAGGCAAGAAGTACTTCACTATATATATATATATATATATATATATATATATATATATATATATATAGAATTATTTTTTATTTGCTGTATAAGTTGAAAACAGAAACTGTGGTTTCTAGCTCCTTGGGGTGGTGCACCAAGGTTTCTGTTTTCAACTATATATATATATATATATATATATATATATATATATATATAAAAGAAGAAAGTTAACTCCTAATCCTTTCTTCCGTTTCTACCTGCAAATTTGGATCAGTTTGAAGTGAGAACCTTCAAAGTTATATTTTATATCTATATTTTCTTTGCTTCAAACCAAAGAAAGTATAATCCTTTAAACATTGCGGATGAATGTAGATGCTGCAATGGAAGGCAGCAATAAATCCATAATTTGTATGTACAATAACAAAAATCACCTGTCCACCCACTAGTTAACATTTTGTCATTTAAAGCGCTTATATTAATATATAAATGTATTAATTTACATTAAACTATTTTTATTTGAATCATTCAAACTGAGCTACCGAAATGGTGTGATAATTTTTCCCACCAACAGATGGCGTCTGCCGACTACTCGGTCGGTAAGTTGGTAATTTTGTTTGTATTGATTTTCAGAGTTGTCGAGACGACGACCCGCCATTTTGGTCATTCCAATTTGCGACGCCATTAGTGAGTGTTGTGCCTGTTCCGTGTTTTAGCATCAAACTTGAGCCGCAATGTACAACCGCAGAGGAGGACGTTTCGGTAAGTTAAACCACCCCTGTGCTATCCCAGTACGTGAATAACTATTTGTTTGATTAATCTAGGGTCGCCGGCTAGCAGTGTGGGGCAGAGACGCCAAGGCAATTTCGTGGCCGGGGGACAGGTAAAATCCGTTTTTCGTTGTTTTTATAAATGTCTTGTCTAGTAATTTTGTTTATATTTGCAACTCTAATGTCTTTCTAAATTGAAATTGAGAATTGATATTTCACTTGAATTATTGAAGGTGTATCCGGTAAATTGAGGGGTAGCGGTGTTTATGCAGTAATAAATATAAACCTCCTTATAAATCAGGGGTGGCCAATGCATTGACCTCAAATAATGTATATCTGTTTCATACAGCAATCACTTAACACATATAACACATATTGATGTTATAGGCCATTCACAATAAGCGTAATAGTGGTAAGGTAGCAGTAAGCAATATATTGCGTGGCTACAAAAATTCAGATGTTCAGAATTGGGCAGTAATGCAATGAGATATTTATGGTAGAGATAACCCATGTTGTCATAGTTTTACTGTGCTGCTGTAAACGCCTGCAATTTTGCTTACTGTAATGTAGCAGTAACACCCTACTATGCTTATAATGAATACTCATTTAGACTGCTGCTTATAATTTAAAAAAAAAACAGTTTGCCTAAAGTGATCAACATTTTGGCCACTCTTGCTATTCATCTATATGTGGTGAACATGAACAAATGTTAATATACTTTTTACATGACAAATGTTCATGTTAAGGCCCCCATACATGAGTGATGCAAACAGTTCTAGTCCATTTGACAAGTCCAAAATTATTATATATTGCTGTTGAGTGTTATTAATTTTGAAATGCTTTCATTTTCATTTCTTGATGTAAATTCAATATGTTATAGCATGTCACCAAGTGACAATATAGTAGATAGCAATAAATATGTTTGAGTATACACAGAAAAAAGATGCATAAATTATCACACAGGGCAAAACATGAACCAAGATTAGTCCTCCTATTCACCAATATTAGCCCTCCTATTCACCAATATTAGCCCTCCTATTCACCAATATTAGCCCTCCTATTCACCAATATTAGCCCTCCTATTCACCAATATTAGCCCTCCTATTCACCAATATTAGCCCTCCTATTCACCAATATTAGCCCTCCTATTCACCAATATTAGCCCTCCTATTCACCAATATTAGCCCTCCTATTCACCAATATTAGCCCTCCTATTCACCAATATTAGCCCTCCTATTCACCAATATTAGCCCTCCTATTCACCAATATTAGCCCTCCTATTCACCAATATTAGCCCTCCTATTCACCAATATTAGCCCTCCTATTCACCAAGATTAGCCCTCCTATTCACCAATATTAGCCCTCCTATTCACCAATATTCTATAAAGGCACCTTACACGATCAATAATACTGTCAATATTTTGTATAATGAACAGTTTAAACATATTATAGTACAGTAATACTGTCATTATTCTAAAATATTGATAGTAATATTGATCATGTAAGGTGCCTTTATCACCTTACACAGTAAATAATACTGTTAATATTTTAGAATAATGATAGTATTACTGTACGATAATATGTTTAAAATGTTTCTTATTCTAAAATGTTAACATTACTTAACATGTAAGGTATAGTAACAAGGGAATGAAGAGAATACTGATGTTTATCTGGATATTTGACTACTTGATAAATATAAAAGGAAGATTGAAACAAATACTGGCAGTACTAGGACTGACAGTATTATTGACTGTGTAAGGTGCCTTTATATGGTTAATAATACTGTTCGAGTATTTGTTTGAATCTTCCTTCAATATTTATCAATTAACATTTCATTATTCTAAAATGTAGACAGTATTACTGATCATGTAAGGTATATTAATGATGGAGTGAAAAAAATACTGATGTTTATCGGGAAACATCAGTATTTTTTCACTCCATCATTAATATACCTTACATGATCAGTAATACTGTCTATATTTTAGAATAATGAAAATTTAAAACATGTTATTGTACAATAATACTATGATTATTCTAAAATATTGACAGTATTATTTACTGTGTAAGGTGATAAAGGCACCTTACACAATCAATATTACTGTCAATATTTTAGAATAATTATAGTATTACTGTATAAGGCACCTTACACGGTCAATAATACTGTCAGTCCTAGTACTGTCAGTAGTTACTTCAATCCTTCTTTTATATTTATGAGGTTATCAATTATCTGGACAAACATTAGTATTCTCTTCATTCCATTATTACTATATCTTATATGATTAGTAATTCTCTCGATATTTTAGAATAAAGAATATTTTAAACATGTTTACATACAGTAATACTGTCATTATTTTAAAATATTGACAGTAATATTGATCATGTAAGGTGCCTTTATGATAACATGTTTAAAATTTTCATTATTCTAAAATATTGACAGTATTACTCATGTGTGTAATGTATATTAATGATGTAATGAAGAGAATACTGATCTTTACCTAGATAATTGATTACTTGATAAATATAAAAGGAGGTCTGAAGCATATATTGATAGTACTGGTATTATTGACCATGTAAGGTGCCCTATAAATATATCAATTTGAGTTGCTATTGAACCCATAAGTATTTGTTGTTATAGCAACAATAAATACATTATCTATGGAACATAGTTACTTTAGATTTTCTTCATTGGAAACACTGAATAATTAAACAAATGGTGCCATCAAAGCTCTAATCATAAGTGCTATTCAAGGTGTTTGACATTTGTTTTAACAATTTCTGTCACAATGACATTTTGAATTTTTTCATTGAATAATTTATGGCACCTATAAATCTACCTTACATGATCAATAATACAGTCAATATTTTAGAATAGTGACTGTAATACTGTACAATAACATGATTATATTTTTTATTCTAAAATATTGACAGTTTTACTTATCATATAAGGTATAGTAATGATGGAATGAAGAGAATACTAATGTTTATTCAGATAATTGATAACTTGATAAATATAAAAGGAGGATTGAAGTAAATACTGACAGTACTAGGACTGACAGTATTATTGACTGTGTAAGGTGCCTCAATATTTTAGAATAATGACAGTATTACTGTACGATATCTTTAAAATGTTCATTATTCTAAAATGTTGCCAGTACCACTCATCATGTAAGGTATAGTAATGATGTAATGAAGAGAATACTGATCTTTATTCTGATAATTGATTACTTGATAAATATAAAAGGAGGATTCAAGCAAATTCTGACAGTATTATTGACGATGTAAGGTGCCTTAATGGTATGTTGATGAATATGGGCATGTCAGTGGTTTGGATTGAGAATTGCACATACACAATCCGATCATACCACTTGATTTATGATTTTATTGAACACAGTAAAGCCATTGATTGGCTTGATGTTGGATTATAAAATCCAACTTGATGTCTCAAATCCATGAGTATCCAAGTTTTCCCACACATGGTGAGATTTTGGCTTGACTATGGACCATTTAGACTGATTATTTGCATATGTATGGGGGTCTTTAGTAAATTTCATCTTGATACTGGAATATAAATACTGATTTATTTTTGTTTTCGTTTTTTTTTTGCGTTAGACGGATTCGAGGGATCTCTTAAATTGGCATAAAGGAATCCCTCATGAGTGGTACTGTTATAGGTTTTAAATGATGGCATTTCGACTTAGTTCTGATTTTGAATACAATCATCCAAACTATAGCATCTTGAAAGTAATATTGCTGCATTTCTTAGTGTGTTTATATTACTTGGTGTGAATTGCTTTAGTTTATGGCAGATATTATTCTTCATGCAGTCTAAACGAATCGCTGCTGGTATCTTGACTCGTTTTTGTGTAGAAATATCATGTGACATTTTTAATGGTTTTGTAAAAATTATCCGCATGCAGAATGAGTTGGGGAGAATGGATGATTATTATAAAATTATTAGAGTGTGTACCTTGTTTTTTAATTATGGAGGAGTTAATTCAGGACATTGGTCTGTGAAGGTGTTTTGTATTATGTTTATTGAAGGTGATTAATACATAAATAAATTATAATACTGTATATATGTATATCTAGTAACATATTGTTATTAAAAGACTTATTTATTGATTATTATTGAATAAGAAAGAATTTAAACAGATTTTCTGTTTTTACATCATCCCCAAATGGTGAAACATTTTTAATACAAACAAATGTTTAATCATTTATGGATGATTTTCTCAAGTAATATGTCCTAATGCTTACTATTAAATGGCAGAAGGACCTGAAGGCCAATAGCTAGTTACAGAATTGTATCATATAGGAACTGTTTCATCATAGTAAATTCATTTTATATATCAGAAATTATATACATACATAATTATACATACTACAATCTCATTATTACAGATCCTAATTTTGCCATGAACCTTTTATCTATATTTGAGTGTTCTCACATTATTTTTGGGCCACTTACCTCTTTTTCTGATGAAAAAGAGCTCTGTGCTCCTTTGAAAATGTACCTGTACCTAAACTCTCCTTGTATTATTTTCTTGTTGATTGATTCTATTTGGAGGTTTTGTGTACTGTTTACTTCTTATGGAGTCTTAAAAAGTAAACATCACACAAAACCTCCAAATAGAACCAATCAACAAGAAAATAATACAGTTTAGATGGTTATGGCACATATGCCAGATGCCAAAAGAAAGACTTCTATGTGTGATATACAATGGAGTCTTTATGCCCACAAAATAAGAAGTGATTGTAGATCTGAGGTCTATAATAATAAGATTTAAAAGAGTATGAGTATGATAAAAATGATTTAATTTTCAAATTAGACTAGTCTTTTAGTATCAATATTTCAACTAGAATTAAAAAAAAAAAAAGGTAAACACAGTTCCAAATGGTCTGAATTATTTAAAAAAATCACTCCAAATTAAAATAACAAGGTATAGTAGCAATTAGCGTCAAGATATGTTGACGATAAATCCGTTTAATGGATGCCAGTGGAGGCGAATGTCTCTGCTGCATCTATGAATGGTGTATGCACCTATATCGGTGCACACTGTTGATGGTGTATTTGCTTGGAAACTCCTGCAGCTCAAACCAAATAATCAGGGTGGAGTGCAGCCACCAATCAAACAGCAGGAACAGGCCAATGTGACTAAGACTCCCCAAAAAGCTCCTGTTGCAGCTACAGTAGCAAAAGAGGTTAATATATCATATTTGTTTGCATGAAATGTTTTATTTTATATTATTTTTTTTATTATTCAGGAACCAAAGCTTAATTTGCAAGCCTCTGCTGAGCAGGTTATTGCCCAACAGAAGGTCCAGGATGCAAAGGCTCCAGTCAAAAAGGAGGTAACCCCAGCTACTCCAGTCAAGACCCCAGCTACACCAGCCAAAACCCCAGCTACTCCAGCCAAGATCCCAGCTACCCCAGCCAAGGCACCAGTTGCTGCTGCTACTCCTACTCCTAGTACTCCTGCTTCTAGTGCTCCTACCCCAGTCCCTGCCCCTGTACCTGCACCCACTCCAGTTCCTGCACCTAAAACAGACACAAATGGTGAAGCAGAAGAACCTATGGTTGTAGAGCCTAAAGTTGAAGAGATGGAAGGGGTTGAAGATACTACTGGTAAACCAACAAAACCATGGATGAAGAAAGGTAAGATGTGGTTTTTTTTTAAATTGAAAATTTCATATTGGATATATTTACATACAATATATCTTATATATACTCCTTTAGAATGTTTTTTTTCTGCAAAATGCTAAATATAAAACCTGAAAAATGTGGTTTTTGTGTCTTTTTTAGTTAGAAGGATGATTCAAAATGTGTTTGTTGTGGAGAATTTCATGTCATTTGGATGTTTTCCGCTATCTCTTGCCGTTTTTTCCGCCATCTCTTGTCATTTTTTCCCGCTATCTTTTGCCGTTTTTTCCGCTATTTCTTGGCGTTTTCCGCAAAAGAAAAACTCTGCCAAAATTCGTTGTCTTTTTAATTAAGGTCGTTTTAGACAAGACAATTTCTTAGTTCAAAAGTTGTTCAAGAAATTAATTCATATATCCTCCTCTCACACAATTTGTCCTTGACAAATATAACGCGTTCTATTTGTCAAGGACAAATTGTATGGGAGGAGGATATATGAATTCTTTTCTTGAACAACTTTTGAGCTAAGAAATTGTCTTGTCTAAAACGACCTTAACTTTTGAGTCAAGAAATTGTCTTGTATAAAACGACCTTTATAGTTCAATACAATTATACACAGTTTTGCATTTTTTTATAAGGAGAGAAAAAGCTATGCCCGCAATGGTGGGGAGAATGTGGATTCCCATATAAAAAAATGTATACCATACAATTTTTTTTAATATATTATCTATTTGCCTTTTACCTTTCAGTGTAGACTATTACATTTACATTACTTAACATTATACTTTTACTATTTTTTTAATTCATATTCTTTCTACCATAAGGTATAGCCGTTTTTTTTTCTTTTGTCCTTGTATACATATAAAAGTAATGATGACAAATCACTGCGCAAATTTGAAGCATGCCCAGTCTCCAATCACTCGGTATTGTTGAAAGACTCATGCAATGTGAACTGTGTTACTGAAATTGCTACAGACCTCATAATTTAATTATAATTGTCTTTTATACATACTAATTATTCTCTATCTTAGGTAAAATATTGAAGGCTGAAAAGATACGCAGACGTAATAGGCGTCTAAAAAAAGTCTTGCTGCCCAAGAACGCTCTGATGGTGCTAAACGAAATTGTTGGCGCCACGTCTTATGAGATGACCGATATGTCACAAAACAAGCAATGGAGTGATGGCATGAATTTCAGGGCAACTGTGTCTGTTGATGGCAAGAACCATGAAGGTTACGGCAAAAATAAACCAACTGCCAAGACGGCTGCAGCGGAGGCCGCTTTAAAACACATTGTACTGACAAAAATGACTGCGCCTGAATTTGATGCTACCGCGGAAACGTCGCCAATGGATGTTTCAGTTGATGAGGCGGGAGAAGAGAAGGAGGAGAAGGAAGATGAAGGATTTTCTATTTGTCATTTGGCGAGCTTTGCGCTGTTTAAATTGTTTAACTCTTGGGATGATACTGGAAAGGTATGTTTATTTATATTATATATTTCGGGAAAATTGGCAATTTGCATAGGATCTGGGGGTGAAAAAATAGCTGTAGTATGTCTACTGGCTGCACACTAGAACAGATTTAAAAATAAAAGCTATATTGAAACAAACATGCGGATGACAACGTGGTAGAGTGAGATCCGATGGCAAAATTGCGCGTCATTGGTCTTTAATGTTTGTGCAAAGGTGATAACTTTTCTTGTATACAGTTCTTCGGTTGTACCAGTTCTCATTTATTATATTTTGTTTGATGTTGAGTGGCAAGTTAACATCTTTTTTACTCCCCATGACCTCAGTTCCTAAACATCTCAATACTCTCAGCTTCTCATCCACCCACTCTTTCATATATCCTTATTCTATCCTTCCTCCATCTACCTGTTCTCAGCCCTACTCCTACATCTTATCTATACCTCTTGTACTATTCCCAGCCCTACTCCTACATCTCATCCATACCTCTTGTACTATTCCCAGCACTACTCCTACATCTTATCCATACCTCTTGTACTATTGCCATCCCTACTCCTACATCTTATCCATACCTCTTGTACTATTCCCAGCCCTACTCCTACATATTATCTATACCTCTTGTACTATTCCCAGCCCTACTCCTACATATTATCCATACCTCTTGTACTATTCCCAGCCCTACTCCTACATCTTATCCATGCCTCTTGTACTATTCCCAGCCCTACACCTACATCTTATCCATACCTCTTGTACTATTCCCAGCCCTACTCCTACATATTATCCATACCTCTTGTACTATTCCCAGCCCTACTCCTACATATTATCCATACCTCTTGTACTATTCCCAGCACTACTCCTACATCTTATCCATACTTCTTGTCCTATTGCCATCCCTACTCCTACATCTTATCCATACCTCTTGTAACTATTCCCAGCCCTACTCCTACATCTTATCCATGCCTCTTGTACTATTCCCAGCCCTACTCCTACATCTTATCCATACCTCTTGTACTATTCCCTCTTCCCTTAATTCCTGCAGTCTTTCAAAAATAAAGAATGAATAACATGCAATAGAATGACTATAAGGCAGAAGCTTGGAGGAGTGATTATCCAGTGATTACACTCTTATGTACCAGCAGAAAAGTCCTTGGGCTATAAAGTATAAGTTTTCTAACTGGGTTAGTAGAAAGCCATCCTCAAACTTCACTACACCACCACACAAGGTCCACTACGCTCATTTGATTAGTTTCGTGCAGGAGAATCGTCAAACGCATCGATCTTTCTAGTCCCAGCAGACATTTCAGGAGAATTCAGGTCTTGCTCCCGCAGTTCCCACACGTCTACTCCGTACAACAATATAGGCTGCACGCATCTTTAAATTGTTGTACATATGTGTTTGCAGATCTTGAGCCGATCCAGTTCACAGTCTACGTTGGCAACAAGCTGGTCTGAGGTAAACAAACCTGAAGCCGCCGCCACCAAGGGCGTTTCACCTGAAATACGCCCATCGAAAAAAATGCCCGAACATCCGGAGCTGATGAACCCAATTATGTTACTCAACCAGATGTTCCCCCACGCCGAATACGAGGAGGTGTGCCGGACGGGCATCCCACCAAAGATTGTTTTCACTATGAAGTGCACCATTGAGAGCAAATCATATATTGGACATGGTATGTACTTTATAAGTTAAGTTGTAAGGTAGGGTACAGCATTAAGGCTGTGTCATATAAAGGCAAGTTGTTTTGAATCAATTACCCTGTGTATGTTCTAAACAGTACTTTATTGCAAGCTTAGATACATCAATGATTTGAAAACTACATTTTTTGTCACATCTCAATATGGTCAGTAAGATGATAAACTCACTGCTAGAATCCATCTACAGCAATTACTGAGCATAATGCAGAACATTTTTTGGGTTTGATGAATTTTTGATATTTAGGGCAATTATACAATCGACATGTCTTACAGCGGCTAGCGCGAGACTTCTCGCCAGTCTACAAGTAGCAGAGAGATATTTCGTGGGACAATATCCAACTTGCATTGAACTACTACATAAACTGATGGAATTGTGTATAAATTTTTTGTTATAGGTCAAAACAAGAAGGTAGCACGTAGAGAGGCAGCCCAGCAAGCCTGCCAAGACATCCTGAAAGTGGTCTACCCACCCATGTAAAGTATTAATTAATAGTGCCAAGCTTGCACTTATGAGTCTAGTTTCTTTTATAATTTTAACTAATCTCAACACTTTTTTTATTATTACAATGTCTCAATTGTATTTCCAGACAATTGGTGTGTATTTATTAACTAGAATGTAGATTGGAATTAAGTGTTTCAATCCAGTAATTTTAAGTTGCCTTTCAATCGAGAAGGTTGCAATGTACTTTTTTTAATTAATAAAGACTATGATTAGAACGTGTATTTGGAGTTCGGCGCAAACACGGCGCTGTACTGGGTGGCGTCGAATTCTTCCTCGTCGCTTATTGAAACACTATTTTGCGGGGAGATTATCTCTATCTTTTTGAAGACTGTTATCTCACCGGCCGGTGGTATTTTATCGAAGGAGACGCGTTTGCGTCTTACGCCTTCAAATTGTATGCACGGGGGTGGTTTGTATAGGGTGTACTGTTCGGATTCTTTGGGTTCTTTGCGTGGAAACGATTTTAGGTGGTTGACCATCACTAAATAGCTTTCTTGCATCTGTTGACAAATAGAAAGAAAGAAAATTATTCATTGATTTAATATAACAACTACCCTTATTTGATATATCCTCATCACTCTATCATCATCATCATTACTCTATTATCATTATCACTCATCATCATCATCATCCTTCTAAATCCATAGATAAACTTTTAAAAGAAGTCTACTACACCGTGTTTGTAGGTGTATCCTTGTCCTAATCATACTTTACTCCCTCTTGTTTCAGAAATACGTCAAGCAATGAAACGTATAAGAATGTGATTGAAAAACTTCAAGAAGACTAGGCAGAATCAAATGATATATGAGCGGAGGAGAACGGAGGTAGAGCATAGAGGCATGAACAGCTAACAACAAATGAAAATAAGGATATTAAGGATTGTACTTAAAGGTACACAAAGGAAGCATTAAAAGAAGATTAAGAAAATCGAAAATGCAGAACAGCAAGAATAAAAAATGAATAACATGCACTAGAATGACCATAAGGCAGAAGCTTGGTAGAGTATAATCATCCAGTGATTACACTCGTCTGAGCTTTACCAGAAGAAAAGCCCTTGGGCTATAAAGATAGAAGTTTTCTAACTGGGTTAGTAAAAAGCCATGATAATTTAAACCAGTGTCTCCCAAAAGTGTGTTGAAACGTTTCAGGGGCGTTATGATAGCTGCTGATGCAATTGGGGTGCTACGAGTGATTAAAAAAGTATCAAGAACGTAATCTGCTCTTCAAACAAGCAATTCATATGGTGAGTAGTGATCATTTAAAATCTCTGATGGGAGCAGAACATTAAGATATTCTTAAAGTCTTGAATCTGCGTGTTTAGGTTTTCTTACGTCTTTAATTGCACGTTCTTTTAAAGAACTTTCAAACGTAAGTCTAGTGTTATTCAGCTCCATTCTAATTGCTTTACTACAAGTGCCCTCTCTTGCTATCCTTTTCAGCGGGTTTCGTTTTCTGCAGACATGTTGATTTTCAATCTTGATGTTGATGACAGGTTCTTTAATATTAACCTGTAGACACATGCAAGAATTAGAAGCTCAACTGATTAATCTTTAAAAACTAATATTACATACTTCTAACTTTCGGATATATTTATCCAACACCTTTCTGGCCTTAAGTTCTTTTTCCAAACTGTTGACAGCATACGTCCAATAAAAGTTGACCTCCTTGCATTTTTTCAACGCTTTCTTGTCCAAGTAGCCCAAAATCTTCTTTACTATCTTGATGGGCATCAATTGCAACTACCAAATAATAGATAGATACTTAGATTTACGTTTAAATTCTAGTATTCATGTACAAATTGCGCTATTAATGGAATACTACCAATACTAACTCATAAATACCGGCATTCATGTATAAACACCGATATTTATGAGTAGATAAATACAGCTATTTACGTATGATCACTTGTATTCACGGTTAAATACTGGTATTATTCTAGAAATAGCGGTATTATAGGATACATTCCGGTATTTAATCGGTATTTCCGAAAAATATACCTTTATTCACAAATAAATAACGCTGTTCACGTTTAAACACCAGTATTTACGAGTATATAAATACCGCAATTCACATATGAATACTTGTATTCACGATAGATACATGCATAAATACCGGTATTCATGCATAAATAGCGTGATTAAAGGATATCTTCTGGTATTCACTAATTTATATCGCTTTTTACGAGACTCCAAAAAGCTGTATAAAATAGTGAATACCAGAAGTTATCCTTTAATAACGCTATTTATGCATGAATAAAAAAAAAATTTAAAAAAATACTTGTACTATACACTACACTGTTATCCGTTATTTTCTATAATTCAATTAATTTAATTTGTTATTTTAAGACGAATTAAAAATATATATGAAAAATAATGTAGGGTATAGTTCAAGTCGTTTGAAATAGTGGCCGGGCATAGTTTGGTTGGTGGGGGACACCCGCCCACCCCACCTTTGCTCGCATAGTTTTTTCATAGGATAACACTCTTCCTGGAATGATTTAAACAATATAAAACGTCTGTATCCATTGAAAAAACTATGCGAGCGAAGGTGGGGTGGGCGGGTGGTCCCCACCAACCAAACTATGCCCGTCCACTATTTCAAACGACTTGAACTATACTCTACATTATTTTTCATATATATTTTTAATTCGTCTTAAAATAACAAATTAAATTAATTGAATTATAGAAAATAACGGATAACAGTGTAGTGTATAGTTCAAGTCATTTGAAATAGTGGACGAGCATAGTTTGGTTGGTGGGGGCCACCCGCCCACCCCGCCTTCGCTCGCATAGTTTTTTCAATGGATACAATTGTTTTATATTGTTTATCCATTCCAGGAAGAGTGTTATCCTATGAAAAATCTATGCGAGCGAAGGTGGGGTGGGCGGGTGGTCCCCACCAACCAAACTATGCCCGTCCACTATTTCAAATGACTTGAACTATACACTACACTGTTATCCGTTATTTTCTATAATTCAATTAATTTAATTTGTTATTTTAAGACGAATTAAAAATATATATGAAAAATAATGTAGAGTATAGTTCAAGTCGTTTGAAATAGTGGACGGGCATAGTTTGGTTGGTGGGGGACACCCGCCCACCCCACCTTCGCTCGCATAGTTTTTTCAATGGATACAATTGTTTTATATTGTTTATCCATTCCAGGAAGAGTGTTATCCTATGAAAAATCTATGCGAGCGAAGGTGGGGTGGGCGGGTGGCCCCCACCAACCAAACTATGCCCGTACACTATTTCAAACGACTTGAACTATATACTCTACTTTAGTGTATAAAAATGTTTTACTTACATAATCAAGTGATGCAGCCTCCTTCTTCCCACCTTTCTTAGAACTTTTTTTAGATGTTGCTTTGGAGCTTTTACCAGTTTTCGAACCCTTTTTGTCTTTGTTCTTGCCCTTCCCCTCCATCTCGTGTAGTTTCCCCTCTACTTCCCGCCGATATTTCTCAATTTTCTTGTCCCACTCCAGCCGCTTTTGCTGAACCTCTTGGTACATCAAATCGCCCGGTAGTAATATTTCGATTCGGTGCATCGAAACATTCTGTACCAACGCCATGGACTTTTCCAGAAGAGTCACTCTTTCGGCGGACGTTCTATTTCTAAAATGTCTTCTGTAGTAGTTGGTCATGTGTTTGCAAATGCTGGTGTAGATCGAACCGCCGGCCATGCAGCATAGAGCTAGAGAAATTTTCAATGAATTATCACATTACGCCATCACTATTCAATTTCTCTAGAGAAAAACAACAATTGAGAAATTATATGAAATTATTTAACAATATCCACAATACTTTCCGAATTACATTGATGTTTTTAACATTTTCAACTGTTTAGATATTTTTGACAAATTTTGACATATTTCTTGACACAATTAGACTTTTTTTTACAACTTTCAATATGTTTTGTCACATTTTGACAAATTTAATCTGTCCAAATTTATCAAAATGCGACAAAACATATTGAAATTTGTAAGAAAAAGTTTAAATATGTCAAAAAATGTCTAACTTTGTCAAAAATGTCTAAATATTGATATATTTTAATAAATTTTGACACGATTTGGCACATTTTTATACCTTTTGACACATTTTCCTATATTTCCCTACCAACCTGACTACACCCGTCCACTATTTCAAACGACTTGAACTATGCATTACATTATTTTTCACATATTTTTTCTATTACTTTTAAATTTATAAATGACATTAATTTAACCATAGAAATTAATGGATAATAGTGTAGTGCATAGTTCAAGTCGTTTGAAATAGTGGACGGGCATAGTTTGGTTGGTGAGGGCCGCCCGCCCACCCCACCTTTGCTCGCATAGTTTTTTCATTGGGTATAGATGTTTTATATTGTTGAAACTATTCCAAGAAGAGTGTTATCCCATGGAAAAACTATGCGAACAAAGGTGGGGTGGGCGGGCGGCCCCCACCAACCAAACCATGCCCGTCCACTATTTCACACGACTTGAACTATGCACTACACTATTATCCATTAATTTCTATGATTAAATTAATGTCATTTATAAATTTAAAACTAATAAAAAAAATATATGTGAAAAATAATGTAATGCATAGTTCAAGTTGTTTGAAATAGTAGACAGACATAGTCTAATTAAAGACTTGAACTATGCAATACATTGTTTTTCACTTTTGCTTATGTATTAGGCGTCAATGAATTAATGAAAATAATTGAATCATAGAAAGTAATGGATAACAGTGTAGTGCATAGTTCAAGTCGTTTGAAATAGTGGACGGGCATAGTCTACCACATGGTAGACGCCACAACCGTTCAATTTTTGTAGAGAAATTTGGTTTGAAAAACAACAATTGAAAAATTATATCAAATTATTTAACAAAATCCACTCTACTTTCCGAATTACATTGACATTTTTCACTTTTTTAACATTTTCAACTGTTCATCGGCGTTTATTGTACTATACCTAAAATCGCGTGAGGAATTAGCGAAAATAGTAGCAGTAATGAAAACGTGAGAAAACTTGGGAACATGTGAGAAAATATGGGAAAATGTGTCAAAATGTGCCAAATCGTGTCAAAATGTATCAAAATATATCAATATTTAAACATTTTTGACACAATTAGACATCTACACCACTTTCCGAATTACATCGACATTTTTCACTTTTTTAACATTTTCAACTGTTATATTTATATTTTTGACAAATTTTGACATATTTTTAACATATTTAGACTTTTTTTTTTACAAATTTCAATATGTTTTGTCGCATTTTGACATTTTTTTTACAAATTTCGGCAGATTAAATTTGGCAAAATGTGTCAAAAAATGTCAAAAATATCTAAACAGTTGAAAATGTTAAAAAAAAGTGAAAAATGTCGATGTACATTTAACATTTTCAACTGTTTAGATAATTTTGACCTTTTTTTGTCACATTTTGCCAAATTCAATCTGCCGAAATTTGTAAAAAAATGTCAAAATGCGACAAAACATATTGAAATTTGTCAAAAAAAAGTCTAAATATGTCAAAATTTGTCATATTTTTGACAAAAAAAAATATAAATATAACAGTTGAAAATGTTAAAAAAGTGAAAAATGTCGATGTAATTCGGAAAGTGGTGTAGATGTCTAATTGTGTCAAAAATGTTTAAATATTGATATATTTTGATAAATTTTGACACGATTTGCCACATTTTGACACATTTTCCCATATTTTCTCACCACGTTTTGTCGCGTTTTATTACTGCTACTATTTTCACTAATTCCTCACGCGATTTACGTATAGTACAATAAACGCCGATAACGTACTTGCTATTGCTGCGCCGCGGGTGGCTTTTTTGATGTGACCACGCCTAATTATGCGCGGTTTTATCGAGTTTTCTTCTCCGTTAGTGGATAGATTTTGCTCAAAGTTTCACTGGATCGTCCCTGTTAGGGTTCTCATCCGATTGGTCGCAATCCGTTGCATCGTGTTACCGGAATTTTGTTCACAGACGGACATATATATATATATATATATATATATATACAACATCCCATAATCTAGCTATTAATGGATAAATTTGGCAACGTCATTGTGACAGAAATTGCCAAAACAAATGTCAAATGCCTTGAATAACGCTTGTGATTGAAGCTTTGAAGACGTCTATTGTTTAATTGTTCAGTGTTTCCAATAGAGAGAATCTAAAGTAACTACATTCCCTAGATAATGATTTGTTGTTGCTATAACATCGTATACGTATGGGTACAATAGTTATTGATAGATTTATAGAATGTTGGTGAATACGGGAGTATATGAGGTATTTTGTTTACTAAAATGGCGTACGTCAAACACAAATATAATACTTACATAAAAATATCCCATCCTGAAAGTATTCATTAAAATGTTTGAACCATTCCAAATCGTTTTCGATTGAGATCTTTAGAGTGTTTTCATCTAACGCTCTGTTGTTGTCTTGTAGCATGTTGTCGTATGGAAAATCGTGTAATGCCCTAAGAGTAAATGAAGATAGAATTAAATTTTAAAAATAATATTATTGGGCAAAACTTCCTAGTATAGTTTAGTATGTGGCGAACAATATATTCATTTACCCCGGTATTCACCGACGTTTTATAAATCTATCAATAACTATTGAATCCATAAGTATTCGTTGTTATAGCAACAATAAATACATTATCAAGGGAATGTAGTTACTTTAGATTCTCTCTATTGGAAACACTGAATAATTAAACAAAAGGTGTCATCAAACCTCTAATTGCAAGTATATTCAAGGTGTTTGACATTTGTTTTGGCATATTCTACCACAATGACATTTTAAATTTAACCATTCAATTCAATAGCTTGTGGGACCTATAAAGTTTATGGGATGCTAGTGAATACTGTCATATGTCTCTCATAATTTGTTTTTGCAATTTTTGTCACATTTAGCTATTGAACCCAGCAGTATTTGTTGTTATAGCAACAATAAATACCACGGGACGTAGTTACTTTAAATTCTCTCTATTGGAAACACTGAATATTAAAACAAAAGATGGCATCAAAGCTCCAATCACAAGTGCTATTCTAGGTGTTAGACATTTGTTTTGGCAAATTTTTGTCACAATGACATTTTTAATGTGTCCACTCAATAGTGTATGCAATATTGGTGAATAATTCACTCGGCGACAATTAGCAGCGATGTAAATAATTCATCAGGTTTTATAATAAATAAACTGCCACAATAAATAAGCTTGTACATACTTGTCACCGACATAAGCCAATAATTTATCATAGCACGTTTCATTAATAATGCTCGCCCACACCGGCAATCCACTCCTATTCTTGATGAGATTGAACAATCTCTTCAGAACGTCCAGTTTTTGTATCCAGGAACAACGCAGAAACCATGACTGCATGCAATTGTATCGACTCAGAAAATCCCCACTGATGACGGATGCAATTTGTGGGTCTTTAAAAACGTGAATGTTTCGTATTTTTTTTGGTTTTACAAACAAAAACTACAAACCTTCGGTGACTTTGCTGCCATCCACTCGTATAATTTTCTCAAATAATTTGTAATCGTATAACATTTTGATGTATTATTTTGGTTTAACTTCGTACGTTTATTGATTCAATTTCTAAATATGTCTAAAGTGACATATGTAATTAGTAATATACACGTTATTGTTCGTATGCATAGGCAGGGCCCTAACTAGGTTTTTTGGGACCCTGGGCAAGACATTACACTAATGCCCGTATTCACCAATATCCCATAAACTTTATAGGTCCCATAAGGTATTGAATGGATAAATTGACAACGTCATTGTGACAGAATATGCCAAAACAAATGTCAAACGCGCTTGCGATTGCAGTTTTAATGACACCTTTTGTTTAATTATTCAGTGTTTCCAATAGAGAGAATCTAAAGTAACTACATTCGCTAGATAATGTATTTATTGTTGCTATAACAACGAATACTTATAGCTATTGATAGATTTATGAAACGTTGGTGAATATGGGGTAAATGCTATGAATTAACTAAAGCTACTAGTCTGTAATATATCTAGGGATGTTACAGATTTTAGGTTTTCAATCAGCCCTTGACAGGAAAAGTTGTTTAAACGCCTACATTTCTCTTTATAATATATATATATATATATATATATATATATATATATATATATATATATATATATATTATTATTATTATCTTTTACAGAGATAATGATAGGTATTATTTCAACTTCTTTTACTTTCCAGTCTTTTTATTTGAACCGCCAAGTTTTGATATTATGGGACTCCGATGTCTATAATTATCATTATTATTATAATAATTATTATAATTATTATTATAATTATTATTATAATTATTATTATAATTATTATTATAATTATTATTATAATTATTATTATAATTATTATTATAATTATTATTATAATTATTATTATAATTATTATTATAATTATTATTATAATTATTATTATAATTATTATTATAATAATTATTATTATTATTATTATTATTATTATTATAATTGTTATTATAATTATTTTTATAATTGTTATTATAATTATTTTTATAATTATCATTATAATTATTATTATAATAATAATTATTATTATAATAATTATTATAATAATTATTATTATTATAATAATAATAATTATTGTTATAAATAAAGGTTTTATTGAATTTATTCCATACTAGCGATATGATTCAGCGTTATTACTCACGCGGTTACATTTTACCGCGCGTCCACTCACCCATTGCTTCCATAACATCTTCAATTAAATATTTGATATGATATGTTTTAAATGTTAATTAAATATGAATGAATTAGTTAATTTTGTAGTTATTTTTTGTTATTGCCGGCAATGCCAAGCTCGACGCACACGTGACTCGCGCCGCACGCCGCTCACTCACAATTTTCAGTGTGCCGCTCGTGCTGGTTGAGTGCGGTCTGCTGTTGTAGCAGCAGGAGTTTACTACTCACGCGCGTGTTTTCGTGTACATCTAAAAAAAGTGCCTAATTACATGACCATGCTGATACACACGTTCGTATCCCTATCGGCGATATGCCTCGCGAACTGTTTTAATTTCGAAGTGCGCGATCCGATCGCCAAACGTGGCGAAAAGGGCTCATATTTTGGATACAGTGTAGCTGAGCATATCTCGCAAACAGGAGACAAATGGTAAAACTTTTTTATATATAAAATACTACTACTTTGTTTGTTACTTTGTTTAATACTAATGTTGTTGATGACGTAATTGTTAATCGGATAGGTAGTGAAGGTTAGTAATATGTTTCCATGATTAATACGAATTTAAATATAAAAAATTCAATGCGATAATTTTATGGGTCAAACGAGTGAGTGCTCATTTCTATTTTAATTCGGCGTGTATCTCGTTAATATTCATGAAGGATGTAATATATACAAAGTAGTTAACAATATTTAATTCCGACATAAATGTTGGAATAAATGATTTTATTTATAAATGGTGAATAATATTATTTGTATGAATCACAACAAAGGTTTAACCTTTTGCATTTTATGTCTATCTATTTTTATCTCTCCTTACGAAATGCGTTTGATTTATCGCTTGTTACAACATGAGTTTTGAGAGGTTTCATATTATATGCTTGATTACAATTGTCTTATCTGTATTGCAGATTTCATTGCACGATGACATATATTTCTTATAAAGTTATATGTAATAGTACGGCCGTTTTTGCCGAAAAACTATGTAACTTAATGTTATTTGTCAATTTTTCAACTTATATATGTATATATAATAATAAACCGAAACAATGAAAATCACTTAAAAAATTGTCTACTAATATTTAGATTTTCATTGTTTCGGTTTAGATATTATATATGTTGTGATCCAAATATGAGGGAACACTCTGCAAAAGAAGTAAAGAATGTCAATAATAAAGTAAAAACGTCAATAAAAGTCAAAATTATCAATAAAAAAGTCAAAAATGTCAATAAAATAGTCAAAAATGTAAATAAAAGTCAAGAATATGTCAATAAAAAAGACAAAAATGTCAATAAAAAAGTCAATAATGTCAATAAAAGTCAAAAATGTCAATAAAAACAGTCAAAAATGTCAATACAAAAGATAAAAATGAGAAAAAAAAGTCATAAATATCAATAACAAAGTCAAAAATGTCAATAAAATAGTCAAATGTCATAAAAAGGTCAAAAATGTAAATAAAAGTCAAAAATATCAATAAAAAAGTCAAGAATATGTCAATAAAAAAGACAAAAATTTCAATAAAAAAAGTCAATAATGTCAATAAAAGTCAAAAATGTCAATAAAAAAAGTCAAAAATGTCAATAAAAAAGATAAAAATGAGAAAAAAAAGTCAAAAATGTCAATAAAAAAGTCATAAATATCAATAAAAAGTCAAAAATGTCAATAAAATAGTCAAATGTCATAAAAAGGTCAAAAATGTAAATAAAAGTCAAAAATATCAATTAAAAGGCAAGAATATGTCAATAAAAAAGACAAAAATGTCAATAAAAAAGTCAATAATGTCAATAGAAGTCAAAAATGTCAATAAAAAAGTCATAAATATCAGTAAAAAGTCAAAAATGTCAATAAAATAGTCAAATGTCATAAAAAGGTCAAAAATGTAAATAAAAGTAAAAAATATCAATTAAAAGGCAAGAATATGTCAATAAAAAAGACAAAAATGTCAATAAAAAAGTCAATAATGTCAATAGAAGTCAAAAATGTCAATAAAAAAAGTCAAAAATGTCAATAAAAAAGATAAAAATGAGAAAAAAAAGTCAAAAATGTCAATAAAAAAGTCATAAATATCAATAACAAAGTCAAAGATGTCAATAAAAGTCAAAAATATCAATAATAAAGTCAAAAATATCAATAATAAAGTCAAAAATATATAGTGTCATTTAAGAAACGAAAGTTGTATGTATACACTTTCCGCCAAACTGGAAATGAATGTTATTTTTTAAATATGCCACAAAATAGTTTATGTGATACTGAATTTAAAAATATTAACCGTTTTCTTGTCAATCGTGAACTAATGAAGTTACAGAAGTGTTTCTTCTTATTTTGGATCAGACTATATATTTTATGATTGCTAATTCTCCATCCAATACCCTTTAAATAATGATTATATCGTCGGTTTAGAGTTTTAAGTGGTAATTTCTTGATAAAAAGCCCTCGCAAGTGATTTTTTTTAGATTTATCTCGAAAGTCACAGTCATTGCAAATTTGAATATATTTCAAAAATCCCTCGATATTTTTCAAACTTCTCTAATGCATTAGTAATATATTAGTCTACCCTTTAAAGTCATAATCAAAAATTATGGTGATACTAGTTTTCAAGTAATTAAATGCCAAAGTCATTATTTCATTAAAAAACTATTTTATATGTTTTAGCTGCAAATTTGTAAATATTTCAAAAATCCCTCGATGGATATGTTTCAAACTTTGCTAATGCATTAGCAATATATTAGTTTACTCTTTAAAGTCATAATCAAAAATTACGGTATTACTAGTTTTCAATCTATTGAATGCCAAAGTCAATATTTCATTAAAAAACGATTTTATGTGTTTTAGCTGCAAATTTGTAAATATTTCAAAAATCCCTCGATGAATATTTTTTAAACTTCGTTAAAGCATTAATAATATATTAGCCTATACTTTAGAGTCATAATCAAAAATTACTGTGTTACTAGTTTTCAATCTATTGACTGCCAAAGTTAATATTTCTTTAAAACAAAAAGATTTTATGTGTTTTAACTGCAAATTTCTAAATATTTCAAAAATCCCTCGATAGATATTTTTCAAACTTCGCAGATGCTTTAGTAATATATTAGTTTACCCTTTAAAGTCATAATCAAAAATTACGGTATTACTAGTTTTCAAGCTATTGAATGCCAAAGTCAATATTTCATTTAAAAACGTTTTTATATGTTTTAACTGAAAATTTGTAAATATTTCAAAAATCCTTTGATGGATATTTTTCATACTTCGCTGATGCATTCGTAATATATTAGTCTACCCTTTAAAGTCATAATCAAAAATTACGGTGTACTAGTTTTCAAGCTATTGTATGCTAAAGTCAATATTTCATTTAAAAAGCGATTTTATATGTTTTAGCTGCAAATTTGTAAATATTTCAAAAATCCCTTGATGAATATTTTTCAAATTTCGCTAATGTATTAGTAATATATTGGTCTACCCTTTAGAGTCATAATCAAAAATTACGGTGTTACTAGTTTTCAATCTATTGAATGCCAAAGTCAATATTACGTTAAAATCGATTTTACATGTTTTAACTGCAAATTTGTAAATATTTCAAAAATCCCTTGATGGATATTTTTCAAACTTCGCTAATGTATTAGTAATATATTGGTCTACCCTTTGAAGTCATAATCAAAAATTACGGTGTTACTAGCTTTCAAGCTATTGAATGCCAAAGTCAATATTTCATTAAAAAAGAACGATTTTATGTGTTTTAGCTACAAATTTCTAAATATTTCAAAAATCCCTTGATGAATATTTTTCAAACTTCGCTAATGTATTAGTAATATATTGGTCTACCCTTTGAAGTCATAATCAAAAATTACGGTATTACTAGTTTTCAATCTATTGAATGCCAAAGTCAATATTTCATCAAAAAAACGATTTTTATATGTTTTAGCTACAAATTTGTAAATATTTCAAAAATCCCTCGATGGATATTTTTCAAACTTCGCTAATGCATTAGTGATATATTAGTGTATCTTTTAAAGTCATATTCAAAAATTACGGTGTTACTAGTTTTCAAGCTATTGAATGCCAAAGTCAATATTTCATTTAAAAAAAAAACGATTTTATATGTTTTAGCTACAAATTTGTATATATTTCAAAAATCCCTCGATGGATATTTTTCAAACTTCGCTAATTCATTAGTGATATATTAGTGTATCCTTTAAAGTCATAATAAAAAATTACGGTGTTACTAGTTTTCAAGCTATGAAATGCCAAAGTCAATATTTCATTAAAAAAATAACGATTTTATGTGTTTTAACTGCAAATTTGTGAATATTTCAAAAATCCCGCGATGGATATTTTTCAAACTTCTCTAATACATTAGCAATATATTAGTCTACCTTTTAAAGTCATAATCAAAAATTACGCTGTTACTAGTTTGCAAACTATCAACTGCCAAACTCAATATTACATTAAAAATCGATTTTATATGTCTCAGCTACAAATTTCTAAATATTTCAAAAATCCCTCGATGGATATTTTTCAAACTTCGCTGATGCATTATTAATATATTAGTCTCTCCTTTAAAGTCATGATCAAAAATTACGGTGCTACTAATTTTGAAGCTATTGAATGCCAAAGTCAATATTTCATTAAAAAAATAATTTTATATGTTTTAACTACAAATTTGAAAATATTTCAAAAATCCCTCGGGGGATATTTTTCAAACTTTGCTAAATCATTAGTAATATATTAATCTACCCATTAAACTCATAATCAAAAATTACGATGTTGCTGGTTTTCTTGTTATTGAATACCAAAGCCCTTATAATCGATATAGGTTACGTCTACTTTTTGATAATTAATTTTAATTTATCTTTTAGAGCAGGGGTTCTCAAACTTTGTACCACTTAAATATACTGCTAAAAATTCTGTACACTCACGATGATATTTTGTAATTCGTCTTATTGTTGCTGCTACTAGGAGTGTTTGAGTAATCTATCAGATTTCTCTTACAAATATTAGCTATCAACTATTTGACCAGTGTTATAAAGTAGTACGGACTAAAAATTAACGTTGGGCAGGAGACAGAACTAACAACTACGATGCATCGTAATGATTTAGATTTAATTTATATTTTTAATAATGAAGCTCTACATACGAAATTTCTTGAAATTTAATTTGTACCTCCTACAACAACCACTGGTGGTACATATACCCCAGTTTGAAAATCAATGCTTTAGAGTAAAAATAGTTTTATTTATCCTTTGAATTTATTTATTTAATAAAATTTATTTCAATTCATTCACATTTCGTTGATGAAAAGAAGTCTTGAGTAAATATTAAGGTAAAATGAGTCATTGACATCAAAAGTGCTTAGACCTCCTTAAATTTTGAGGGCTAGTCACTTTTTGATTATGACTCTAAAAGGTAGACTAATATTTTACTAACGCATTAGCAAAGTTTGAAAAATATCCATCGAGGGATTTTTGCAATATTTACAAATTTGCAGCTAAAACACATAAAATCGATTTTTAATGAAATATTGACTTTGGCATTCGATAGATTGAAAACTAGCAACACCGTAATTTTTGATTATGGCTTTGAAAGGTAGACTAATATATTACTAATGTATTAGACAAGTTTGAAAAAAATTCATCCAGGGATTTTTGAAATATTTACAAATTTTCAGTAAAAACATATAATATCGTTTTTTAGTGAAATATTGACTTTGGCATTTGATAGCTTGAAAACTAGTAATACCGTAATTTTTGATTATGTCTTTAAAAGGTAGACTAATATATTGCTAATGCATCAGCAAAGTTTGAAAAATATCCTCCGAGGGATTTTTGAAATATTTACAAATTTGCAGTTAAAGCACATAAAATCGATTTTTAATGAAATATTGACTTTGACAGTTAATAGATTGAAATCTAGTAACACCGTAATTTTTGATTATTGCTCTAAATTGTAGATTAATATATTACTAATACATTAAAAAAGTTTAAAAAATATCTATCGAGGGATTTTTGAAATGTTTACAGATTTGTAGCTAAAACATATAAAATCGTTTTGTTTTAATGAAATATTGACTGTGGCATTTGATAATTTTATAATATAAATTAGTAAAGCTGGGTTTATACTGACATAAAATAATAATTAATAAATAAAATAATATATTAGGCAGAACAAATCGGAATATATTGCATTATTTAAGCGCACAAAATAAGAATGTTTATTTACTATATAGTGATTAGCACTTATTTTTTCACAATAAACAATATTATAGGAAATGGTCCTCTGAAATTGACTCGTTATTTATCATCTTATTTGTTATTTATTATTTTATATCAGCATGAACCCACCTTAATTCGTGTTTTCATTTATTAGTAACGAATATCAAATTAAAAATATAAGTTTTAATAATATACAAAATGATTATGTTGATGATTTATGAGCTATCTCGGCTTAATATTGTTTCGTCCCCTTAATCGAACACAAGGCGTATAATTTTCGACCCTCAACGTGTTATTAGGTTCGCCTTTCATATAATTCTTTCACACATTACCTCACAGCATGTATTAGTTTGATTGCCTCGTCTTTACACAGCCTACGCATAGGCGTTGAAATTATCATATCTTATTCCCGACCAGAATGCATTGTTTGTTCACATTTTATTGTATACTAATGATTATATTGTTCAGATCCCATTGTTCCCCGCGAGCACTGATTTGTATGTTCCTTCATAAGGAATATCTTATCATAAGTCGCGTATAAATCAAAATAATTACAACTCGCTGTTTAGTTGAATGATTTGATTACGTTTTAACATCATGGAATAATAAATTTGTAACTCTGTTGATGCAAATCAAATGAATTGTAAATGATCACACTGCGGAATTTAAACACAATCTGCATGCAAATAGCAGGTGGTTATAAATTCAGTTTATGGTGCGAATTCCTTCAATTAATGTGAGCAAACTCTGATTTACATATTACCTGTGACCAAATCGGGTTTGCCGCTATTAATTTATAACGCAGGCAATGTTCATATCGCATGGTATTGTGTGATTTGAATAATTCAGTCTAGGAAATCGACGGCGATTGGTAAAATAAAGGTTGTTTCAGTAGCGAATGTTATCTCGTGCAAGGCACAATTGAATTTATTTTAGATTGTGAATGCTTGAGGTATTTATTTCAGTTATGCATGCCTGAAATTTGAGAATATTTTTCAAACTTCGTTAATGCATTTGTAATATATTAGTCTACTCTTTAGAGTTATAATCAAAAATTATGGTGTTACTAGTTTTCAAGCTATTGAATGCCAAAGTCAATATTTCATTAAAAAACGATTTTATGTGTTTTAACTGCAAATTTGTAAATATTTCAAAAATCCCTCGATGGATATTTTTCAAACTTTGCTAATGCATTAGTAATATATTAGTCTACATTTTAAAGTCATGATCAAAAATTACGGTGTTACTAGTTTTCAAGCTATTGAATGCCAAAGTCAATATTTCATTAAAAAAACGATTTTATGTCTTTTAACTGCAAATTTGTAAATATTTCAAAAATCCCTCGATGGATATTTTTCAAACTTTGCTAATGCATTAGTAATATATTAGTCTACATTTTAAAGTCATGATCAAAAATTACGGTGTTACTAGTTTTCAAGCTATTGAATGCCAAAGTCAATATTTCATTAAAAAAACGATTTTATGTCTTTTAACTGCAAATTTGTAAATATTTCAAAAATCCCTCGATGGATATTTTTCAAACTTTGCTAATGCATTAGTAATATATTAGTCTACATTTTAAAGTCATGATCAAAAATTACGGTGTTACTAGTTTTCAAGCTATTGAATGCCAAAGTCAATATTTCATTAAAAAACGATTTTATGTGTTTTAACTGCAAATTTGTAAATATTTCAAAAATCCCTCGATGGATATTTTTCAAACTTTGCTAATGCATTAGTAATATATTAGTCTACATTTTAAAGTCATGATCAAAAATTACGGTGTTACTAGTTTTCAAGCTATTGAATGCCAAAGTCAATATTTCATTAAAAAAACGATTTTATGTCTTTTAACTGCAAATTTGTAAATATTTCAAAAATCCCTCGATGGATATTTTTCAAACTTTGCTAATGCATTAGTAATATATTAGTCTACATTTTAAAGTCATGATCAAAAATTACGGTGTTACTAGTTTTCAAGCTATTGAATGCCAAAGTCAATATTTCATTTAAAAAAAAACGATTTTATGTCTTTTAACTGCAAATTTGTAAATATTTCAAAAATCCCTCGATGGATATTTTTCAAACTTTGCTAATGCATTAGTAATATATTAGTCTACATTTTAAAGTCATGATCAAAAATTACGGTGTTACTAGTTTTCAAGCTATTGAATGCCAAAGTCAATATTTCATTAAAAAAACGATTTTATGTCTTTTAACTGCAAATTTGTAAATATTTCAAAAATCCCTCGATGGATATTTTTCAAACTTTGCTAATGCATTAGTAATATATTAGTCTACATTTTAAAGTCATGATCAAAAATTACGGTGTTACTAGTTTTCAAGCTATTGAATGCCAAAGTCAATATTTCATTTAAAAAAAAACGATTTTATGTCTTTTAACTGCAAATTTGTAAATATTTCAAAAATCCCTCGATGGATATTTTTCAAACTTTTCTAATGCATTAGTAATATATCAGTCTATCCTTTAGAGTCATAATCAAAAATTACGGTGTTACTAGTTTTCAAGCTATTGAATGCCAAAGTCAATATTTCATTTAAAAAAACGATTTTATGTCTTTTAACTGCAAATTTGTAAATATTTCAAAAATCCCTCGATGGATATTTTTCAAACTTCTCTAATGCATTAGTAATATATTAGTCTATCCTTTAGAGTCATAATCAAAAATTACGGTGTTACTAGTTTTCAAGCTATTGAATGCCAAAGTCAATATTTCATTTAAAAAACGATTTTATGTGTTTTAACTGCAAATTTGTAAATATTTCAAAAATCCCTCGATGGATATTTTTCAAACTTTGCTAATGCATTAGTAATATATTAGTCTACATTTTAAAGTCATGATCAAAAATTACGGTGTTACTAGTTTTCAAGCTATTGAATGCCAAAGTCAATATTTCATTAAAAAAACGATTTTATGTCTTTTAACTGCAAATTTGTAAATATTTCAAAAATCCCTCGATGGATATTTTTCAAACTTTGCTAATGCATTAGTAATATATTAGTCTACATTTTAAAGTCATGATCAAAAATTACGGTGTTACTAGTTTTCAAGCTATTGAATGCCAAAGTCAATATTTCATTTAAAAAAAAAACGATTTTATGTCTTTTAACTGCAAATTTGTAAATATTTCAAAAATCCCTCGATGGATATTTTTCAAACTTCTCTAATGCATTAGTAATATATTAGTCTATCCTTTAGAGTCATAATCAAAAATTACGGTGTTACTAGTTTTCAAGCTATTGAATGCCAAAGTCAATATTTAATTAAAAAAAAAACGATTTTATGTCTTTTAACTGCAAATATGTAAATATTTCAAAAATCCCTCGATGGATATTTTTCAAACTTTTCTAATGCATTAGTAATATATTAGTCTATCCTTTAGAGTCATAATCAAAAATTACGGTGTTACTAGTTTTCAAGCTATTGAATGCCAAAGTCAATATTTCATTAAAAAAAAACGATTTTATGTGTTTTAACTGCAAATTTGTAAATATTTCAAAAATCCCTCGATGGATATTTTTCAAACTTCTCTAATGCATTAGTAATATATTAGTCTATCCTTTAGAGTCATAATCAAAAATTACGGTGTTACTAGTTTTCAAGCTATTGAATGCCGAAGTCAATATTTAATTAAAAAAAAAACGATTTTATGTCTTTTAACTGCAAATATGTAAATATTTCAAAAATCCCTCGATGGATATTTTTCAAACTTTTCTAATGCATTAGTAATATATTAGTCTATCCTTTAGAGTCATAATCAAAAATTACGGTGTTACTAGTTTTCAAGCTATTGAATGCCAAAGTCAATATTTCATTAAAAAACTATTTTATATGTTTTAACTGCAAATTTGTAAATATTTCAAAAATCCCTCGATGGATATTTTTCAAACTTTGCTAATGCATTAGTAATATATTAGTCTACCATTTAAAGTCATAATCAAAAATTACGGTGTTACTAGTTTTCAAGCTATTGAATGCCAAAGTCAATATTTCATTTAAAAAAAAAACGATTTTATGTCTTTTAACTGCAAATTTGTAAATATTTCAAAAATCCCTCGATGGATATTTTTCAAACTTCTCTAATGCATTAGTAATATATTAGTCTATCCTTTAGAGTCATAATCAAAAATTACGGTGTTACTAGTTTTCAAGCTATTGAATGCCAAAGTCAATATTTAATTAAAAAAAAACGATTTTATGTCTTTTAACTGCAAATATGTAAATATTTCAAAAATCCCTCGATGGATATTTTTCAAACTTTTCTAATGCATTAGTAATATATTAGTCTATCCTTTAGAGTCATAATCAAAAATTACGGTGTTACTAGTTTTCAAGCTATTGAATGCCAAAGTCAATATTTCATTAAAAAACTATTTTATATGTTTTAACTGCAAATTTGTAAATATTTCAAAAATCCCTCGATGGATATTTTTCAAACTTTGCTAATGCATTAGTAATATATTAGTCTACCATTTAAAGTCATAATCAAAAATTACGGTGTTACTAGTTTTCAAGCTATTGAATGCCAAAGTCAATATTTCATTAAAAAAACGATTTTATGTCTTTTAACTGCAAATTTGTAAATATTTCAAAAATCCCTCGATGGATATTTTTCAAACTTTGCTAATGCATTAGTAATATATTAGTCTACATTTTAAAGTCATGATCAAAAATTACGGTGTTACTAGTTTTCAAGCTATTGAATGCCAAAGTCAATATTTCATTTAAAAAAAAAACGATTTTATGTCTTTTAACTGCAAATTTGTAAATATTTCAAAAATCCCTCGATGGATATTTTTCAAACTTCTCTAATGCATTAGTAATATATTAGTCTATCCTTTAGAGTCATAATCAAAAATTACGGTGTTACTAGTTTTCAAGCTATTGAATGCCAAAGTCAATATTTAATTAAAAAAAAAACGATTTTATGTCTTTTAACTGCAAATATGTAAATATTTCAAAAATCCCTCGATGGATATTTTTCAAACTTTTCTAATGCATTAGTAATATATTAGTCTATCCTTTAGAGTCATAATCAAAAATTACGGTGTTACTAGTTTTCAAGCTATTGAATGCCAAAGTCAATATTTCATTAAAAAAAAACGATTTTATGTGTTTTAACTGCAAATTTGTAAATATTTCAAAAATCCCTCGATGGATATTTTTCAAACTTCTCTAATGCATTAGTAATATATTAGTCTATCCTTTAGAGTCATAATCAAAAATTACGGTGTTACTAGTTTTCAAGCTATTGAATGCCGAAGTCAATATTTAATTAAAAAAAAAACGATTTTATGTCTTTTAACTGCAAATATGTAAATATTTCAAAAATCCCTCGATGGATATTTTTCAAACTTTTCTAATGCATTAGTAATATATTAGTCTATCCTTTAGAGTCATAATCAAAAATTACGGTGTTACTAGTTTTCAAGCTATTGAATGCCAAAGTCAATATTTCATTAAAAAACTATTTTATATGTTTTAACTGCAAATTTGTAAATATTTCAAAAATCCCTCGATGGATATTTTTCAAACTTTGCTAATGCATTAGTAATATATTAGTCTACCATTTAAAGTCATAATCAAAAATTACGGTGTTACTAGTTTTCAAGCTATTGAATGCCAAAGTCAATATTTCATTTAAAAAAAAAACGATTTTATGTCTTTTAACTGCAAATTTGTAAATATTTCAAAAATCCCTCGATGGATATTTTTCAAACTTCTCTAATGCATTAGTAATATATTAGTCTATCCTTTAGAGTCATAATCAAAAATTACGGTGTTACTAGTTTTCAAGCTATTGAATGCCAAAGTCAATATTTAATTAAAAAAAAAACGATTTTATGTCTTTTAACTGCAAATATGTAAATATTTCAAAAATCCCTCGATGGATATTTTTCAAACTTTTCTAATGCATTAGTAATATATTAGTCTATCCTTTAGAGTCATAATCAAAAATTACGGTGTTACTAGTTTTCAAGCTATTGAATGCCAAAGTCAATATTTCATTAAAAAACTATTTTATATGTTTTAACTGCAAATTTGTAAATATTTCAAAAATCCCTCGATGGATATTTTTCAAACTTTGCTAATGCATTAGTAATATATTAGTCTACCATTTAAAGTCATAATCAAAAATTACGGTGTTACTAGTTTTCAAGCTATTGAATGCCAAAGTCAATATTTCATTAAAAAAACGATTTTATGTCTTTTAACTGCAAATTTGTAAATATTTCAAAAATCCCTCGATGGATATTTTTCAAACTTTGCTAATGCATTAGTAATATATTAGTCTACATTTTAAAGTCATGATCAAAAATTACGGTGTTACTAGTTTTCAAGCTATTGAATGCCAAAGTCAATATTTCATTTAAAAAAAAAACGATTTTATGTCTTTTAACTGCAAATTTGTAAATATTTCAAAAATCCCTCGATGGATATTTTTCAAACTTCTCTAATGCATTAGTAATATATTAGTCTATCCTTTAGAGTCATAATCAAAAATTACGGTGTTACTAGTTTTCAAGCTATTGAATGCCAAAGTCAATATTTAATTAAAAAAAAAACGATTTTATGTCTTTTAACTGCAAATATGTAAATATTTCAAAAATCCCTCGATGGATATTTTTCAAACTTTTCTAATGCATTAGTAATATATTAGTCTATCCTTTAGAGTCATAATCAAAAATTACGGTGTTACTAGTTTTCAAGCTATTGAATGCCAAAGTCAATATTTCATTAAAAAACTATTTTATATGTTTTAACTGCAAATTTGTAAATATTTCAAAAATCCCTCGATGGATATTTTTCAAACTTTGCTAATGCATTAGTAATATATTAGTCTACCATTTAAAGTCATAATCAAAAATTACGGTGTTACTAGTTTTCAAGCTATTGAATGCCAAAGTCAATATTTCATTAAAAAAACGATTTTATGTCTTTTAACTGCAAATTTGTAAATATTTCAAAAATCCCTCGATGGATATTTTTCAAACTTTGCTAATGCATTAGTAATATATTAGTCTACATTTTAAAGTCATGATCAAAAATTACGGTGTTACTAGTTTTCAAGCTATTGAATGCCAAAGTCAATATTTCATTTAAAAAACGATTTTATGTGTTTTAACTGCAAATTTGTAAATATTTCAAAAATCCCTCGATGGATATTTTTCAAACTTTGCTAATGCATTAGTAATATATTAGTCTACATTTTAAAGTCATGATCAAAAATTACGGTGTTACTAGTTTTCAAGCTATTGAATGCCAAAGTCAATATTTCATTAAAAAAACGATTTTATGTCTTTTAACTGCAAATTTGTAAATATTTCAAAAATCCCTCGATGGATATTTTTCAAACTTTGCTAATGCATTAGTAATATATTAGTCTACATTTTAAAGTCATGATCAAAAATTACGGTGTTACTAGTTTTCAAGCTATTGAATGCCAAAGTCAATATTTCATTTAAAAAAAAAACGATTTTATGTCTTTTAACTGCAAATTTGTAAATATTTCAAAAATCCCTCGATGGATATTTTTCAAACTTTGCTAATGCATTAGTAATATATTAGTCTACATTTTAAAGTCATGATCAAAAATTACGGTGTTACTAGTTTTCAAGCTATTGAATGCTAAAGTCAATATTTCATTAAAAAAACGATTTTATGTCTTTTAACTGCAAATTTGTAAATATTTCAAAAATCCCTCGATGGATATTTTTCAAACTTTGCTAATGCATTAGTAATATATTAGTCTACATTTTAAGGTCATGATCAAAAATTACGGTGTTACTAGTTTTCAAGCTATTGAATGCCAAAGTCAATATTTCATTAAAAAAACGATTTTATGTCTTTTAACTGCAAATTTGTAAATATTTCAAAAATCCCTCGATGGATATTTTTCAAACTTTGCTAATGCATTAGTAATATATTAGTCTACATTTTAAAGTCATGATCAAAAATTACGGTGTTACTAGTTTTCAAGCTATTGAATGCCAAAGTCAATATTTCATTTAAAAAAAAAACGATTTTATGTCTTTTAACTGCAAATTTGTAAATATTTCAAAAATCCCTCGATGGATATTTTTCAAACTTCGCTAATGCATTAGTAATATATTAATCTATCCTTTAAAGTCATAATCAAAAATTACGGTATTACTAGTTTTCAAGCTATTGAATGCCAAAGTCAATATTTCATGAAAAAAAGAATTTTATGTGTTTTAACTGCAAATTTGTAAATATTTCAAAAATTCCTCGATGGATATTTTTCAGACTTTGCTAATGCATTAGTAATATATTAGTCTACCTTTTAAAGTCATGATCAAAAATTACGGTGTTACTAGTTTTCAAGCTATTGAATGCCAAAGTCAATATTTCATTAAAAAACTATTTTATATGTGTTAACTGCAAATTTGTAAATATTTCAAAAATCCCTCGATGGATATTTTTCAAACTTTGCTAATGCATTAGTAATATATTAGTCTACCATTTAAAGTCATAATCAAAAATTACGGTGTTACTAGTTTTCAAGCTATTGAATGCCAAAGTCAATATTTCATTAAAAAAACGATTTTATGTGTTTTAACTGCAAATTTGTAAATATTTCAAAAATCCCTCGATGGATATTTTTCAAACTTCTCTAATGCATTAGCAATATATTAGTCTACCCTTTAGAGTCATAATCAAAAATTACGGTGTTACTAGTTTTCAAATTATTGAATGCCAAAGTCAATTTTTCATTAAAAAAACGATTTTATATGTTTTAGCTGCAAATTTGTAAATATTTCAAAAATCCCTCGATGGATATTTTTCAAACTTTGCTAATGCATTAGTAATATATTAGTCTACCATTTAAAGTCATAATCAAAAATTACGGTGTTACTAGTTTTCAAGCTATTGAATGCCAAAGTCAATATTTCATTAAAAAACTATTTTATATGTGTTAACTGCAAATTTGTAAATATTTCAAAAATCCCTCGATGGATATTTTTCAAATTTCTCTAATACATTAGTAATATAATAGTCTACACTTGAAAGTCATAATCAAAAATTACGGTGTTACTAGTTTTCAAGCTATTGAATGCCAAAGTCAATATTTCATTTAAAAAACGATTTTATATGTTTTAGTTGCAAATTTGTAATTATTTCAAAAATCCCTCAATGGATATTTTTCAAACTTCTCTAATGAATTAACAATATATTAGTCTACTCTTTAAAGTCATAATCAAAAATTACGGTGCTACTAGTTTTCAAGCTATTGAATGCCAAAGTCAATATTTCATGAAAAAAAACGATTTTATGTGTTTTAACTGTAAATTTGTAAATATTTCAAAAATCCCTCGATGAATATTTTTCAAACTTTGCTAATGCATTAGTAAAATATTAGTCTACCATTTAAAGTCATAATCAAAAATTACGGTATTACTAGTTTTCAATCTATTGAATGCTAAAGTCTATTGCCTATTGAATCGAAACTTGTTGAATTTCTCTGATTAGTTTATAAAATGCACAATCTTTATCAGCCGAAATGCTTGTAAAACTAAAAATATATGAGAAATAGTTGCTGGCGTTCCAGAAGTTTAATTTCGACGCCGTCGCCGCTCCCGATATTATTATAAGATACCGCTGCCCCCATTACGCTCCCCGGCGTGTCTTCCTTTTTATTGTTCCGATTTATATCTTTTGATTGCCGTGTCGGCGGGCATGACGGTGTAATAAAAATGTATTCATAATGTAGGTGTCGGTATTGTGATGTGTTGTAAATCCATAAACATGAATGCGTCAAGTGCGCGAGATGATTGAAAGGATGTGGAATTGACATCTGCAAGAAACTGGAAGCGAGCACGGGGACGGGTCTAAAGCGGTCTGCTATGACGAGTTGTTGACCCATGGAACGGGTCACCAACACATTGCGGCGTGTGCACTTGCTACACATTGCCATTAAATGGAATATTTTTCCAATTCAAATTTATATGCCTGTAAATGGACAGGGCTTCACCGTTATCGAATTACCCAACAACATCACCCGCTGTCGCCAAGTATTCGCGATACAAACACATACAAACTGATATTGTTTGAGATAAATACGTTTATTTAATAATTATTACGTTATTCTTATTTAGTTTACCTAAAATCTACTCAATCAAAAATTCTAATAATTGCACCAATCAATACAAAATCTGGGTGGAACTTTTTAATGATGTTTTATGTATATAGCTCAGTTAAATAAAGATTTCAATTTCAATAAACTAACCAATTATTATGTAAAAATTCTCTAAAACTCGATTTAGACAAAATTTGATCTAATTTTTGTCTAAATCGAGTTTTAGAGACATTTTACATAATAAATTGTTAGTTTTTTGAAAAAAATAATCTTTATTTAACTAAGCTATATACATACATCATTAAAAAGTTCATAATAAAAAATAAAGATTATAAAATCTCAAAGAAACAAGTATAATTAAAATTATTTATTATAGATTAAAGGAATTTTCATTTTATTTAATTGGTAATTGAATATAATATTGTATATAAAATTAAAATTTACTATGCCAAATAGCCGAATAAAGATTGATTCTCTCTTTCAAAAAAAAAAAAAACAAATCGAAAAATTATTTGCATTGCGTATAGGGTAATTATGTATATCCTTAACACACTTGACATTATCAGACATGTAATACTAATGTTGAGGAGTTATTTAACCTAAATATGTTCAAATATAAGTGGACTGTAGTTCCGAGGTACATTATAATAAATAGTTAGTTAAATAGATTTCTATAATAATGAGCGATTGTTAATAAACTTTATTATATAAATAATTAAACATAGTCAACAATCGCCCATAGTATTGCAATTTACAAACATAATGTCGAGTCGAGTCGATTCGAGGACAATGTTTGGTTGTTTTTTGTTGTAACTTTTTAATTGGCTGCCCCCTTTGTTGTCTCCGCTAATTTATTGTAATTGGCAGTTGGAATATGCAAAGAGCGGGCGATGCTTCGCGATAGCACCAGAGCACCAGGTCATTATATCTTCCCATAAATGGAGTTATTAAATACGTTTATATAAAACATGACCGCTGCCCGGGTACGAAATAAATGCTCTTTTTAATGCCATGTTTTATATTGCCTGTTGAATACGTTGGGCGCCACGTTTCTATATTTGTAATGCAATTTACTAAACAACTCGGGTTTATAGCGTATAGAGAGACGTGTACACGTTTATTGCTCCATAACTTGTATTGTTAATGATAATTTTAAGGGCCAATTAAAGTAATAATCTTCTAATGCGGGGGATTATTTTGTTCCAAACTAACGGGAGTGTAATTGAAATTTATTCGTGTGCATAATTTCTACAGTTTAACTATTAAATAGTTAAATTTTAGCTTTTATGGCTGTTCTTTTGAAAAATTAAGATATAAAAAAAATATTATTATTTTTTTGAGTTAGTTGCATTAGGAGTTCATCTGGTATATCTCCAGGCCCTGCAGATTCGCCGTTTTTCAGTGTCATTGTAAAAATACTTTTATATATCTATTTTTTTTAAATATCAAATCCATTATTACTTAAAGAATCACAGTTTTAGGTGTCATAATGCAGCACCTTCTCATACAAACATATTTAATTATTCCCACCTTGAATATATGACTGTTAAGTCTTTTTACCTTCGAAAAGGTGGCGTGTATAATATGAACGATAGCCTGAGTAAATAATATATACTCTGTGGTGTTGTGGGTGCGGTACTGACAACGAACGGCCGCATGTAAGTTCTTGAGAACTTTTGACAGAACAAACATGCCCTAACGTTGTGGGTGGGCCCCGCAGATCTTATCCGGGCGTGTTTACCTGCCTATATAATTTCGAAAAATAAAACGCTATTTACATTTCCCAGCGCAATTTTTTTCGAACGCCTTTGATGCGCCACAATTATACGCCCACCTTTATTAATAATTAACTTTTAAGATCGTTATTAGCGGGCCGTATAAGGCGCGCGCTCGTGCAACGGGTATCGCAATAAATTACGGAAATCTCGTTCTCGTAATTGGAATAAAAGAATACGCGGCGCGGTCGTTGTACAGTTAGGAAAGCGAATTCGGTGGGCGTACGGATTATGATGAAAGTCCCCCCGTGCGCATTGTTTACGGACGATAAATTCGTGTGGTGCTGAGGCGACTTCACACCTGTTACATAAATTTTAATCTAGATTATTTAGACGACTTCATTCATTTGAGAAATAGTATGATGTTGAGGTAGATGCGTGGAAAAGCTTAATTTTAAATAATTAACTCTTTTTGGGGGGAACTGTAGTATTCACATCTAGAAGGCGTTGGTCTCGCTTTAGAATCTGGTTGCAGTTTAATCTTTTATTAGTTAAGACTAATAAAAGATTAAACTATAATAAGTTACTTTTCACGCTTACATACATATGAGTCTGTGAGAATGAAAGTGGTGTAAGTCACATTTGAATCATTTAGAAAATGAGAAGATTTTGGGTTTCGTATTTATGTAAATGCACAGTAATATGTCCAATTTTTGGATTTTGAATATTATGATTATACAATTGAATTACGCATTTATTATGCTTTAAAATGAGCTATTACTTATTAATTTCTCCCTTTTATAAAAATCATGCTGATGGAAAATGTAAACAAAACTAATTTGTGTGTTTAAAAAAATTGTAATAAATCCAATTTTTGGATTTTGAATATTTTGATTAGACAGTTGAATTGTGTATTAATTTAGCTTCAAAATGAGCTATTATTTATTAATTTCTCCCTTTCATTAAATTCGTAGTCCTAGAAAATGTTAACAAAACACTTTTTGTGTTTAAAAATATTGTAGTAAATCAAATTTTTGGATTTTGAATATTATGATTAGACAATTGAATTATGCATTAATTTAGCTTCAAAATGAGCTATTATTTATGAATTTCTCCCTTTTATTAAAATCATGGTGAGAGAAAATTTAAACAAAACATCTTTTTGTGTTTAAAAAAAAATTGTAATAAATTCAATTTTTGGATTTTCAATATTATGATTAGACAATTGAATTACGCATGTATTTAGCTTCAAAATGAGCTATTACTTATCAATTTATTCCTTTCAATAAAGTCGTGATGATTGAAAATATAAAAAAACACATTATTATGTTTAAAAAAAATGTAATAAATCCAATTTTTGAAGTTTGATAATTATGATTAGACAATTGAATTACGCATTAATTTAGCTTTAAAATGAGCTATTATTTATTAATATCTCATTTTTATTAAAATCATGCTGATGGAAAATGTAAACTAAACAAATTTTTGTATTTAAAATAATTGTAATAAATCCAGTTTTTGAATTTTGTATATTTTGATTAAACAATTGAATTGTGCATTCATTTAGCTTCAAAATGAGCTATTATTTATTAATTTCTCCCTTTCATTAAAATCATGCTGACAGAAAATGTAAACAAAACACATGTTTGTGTTTAAAGAAATTGTAATAAATCCAGTTTTTGGATTTTGAATATTATGATTAGACAATTGATTTACGCATTAATTTAGCTTCAAAATGAGTTATTATTTATGAATTTCTCCCTTTTATTAAAATCATGGTGAGAGAAAATGTAAACAAAACACCTTTTTGTGTTTAAAAAAATTGTAATAAATCCAATTTTTGGATTTTCAATATTATGATTAGACAATTGAATTACGCATGTATTTAGCTTCAAAATGAGCTATTACTTATCAATTTCTTTCTTTCAATAATGTCGTGATGATTGCAAATACAAACAAAACACATTATTGTGTTTAAAAAAATTGTAATAAATCCAATTTTTGAATTTTGATAATTATGATTAGGCAATTGAATTACGCATTAATTTAGCTTAAAAATGAGATATTATTTATGAATTTCTCCCTTTCATTAAAATCATGGCGAGAGAAAATGTAAACAAAACACTTTTTTGTGTTTAAAAAATGTAATAAATCCAATTTTTGAATTTTGAATATTTTGATTAGACAATTGAATTGTGCATGCATTTAGCTTCAACATTGAATTGAATTACGCTTTTATTAGCTTGATTTATTAATGAGCTATTATATATTGATTTCTTCCTTTTATTAAAATCATGCTGATAGAAAATGTAAAAAAAAAAAACATAATTTTATCTTTAAAAAATTGTAATATATCCAATTTTTGGATTTTGAATAGTATGATTAGACAATTGAGATACGCATTAATTTAGCTTCAAAATGAGCTATTATTTATTAATATCTCATTTTTATTAAAATCATGCTGATGGAAAATGTAAACTAAACAAATTTTTGTATTTAAAAAAATTGTAATAAATCCAATTTTTGGATTTTGTATATTTTGATTAAACAATTGAATTGTGCATTAATTTAGCTTCAAAATGAGCTATTATTTATTAATATCTCATTTTTATTAAAATCATGCTGATGGAAAATGTAAACTAAACAAATTTTTGTATTTAAAAAAATTGTAATAAATCCAATTTTTGGATTTTGTATATTTTGATTAAACAATTGAATTGTGCATTCATTTAGCTTCAAAATGAGCTGTTATTTATTAATTTCTCCCTTTCATTAAAATCATGCTGATAGAAAATGTAAACAAAACACATTTTTGTGTTTAAAGAAATTGTAATAAATCAAATTTTTGGTTTTTAAAATTATGATTATACAGTTCAATTACGCATTTATTTAGCTTCAAAATGGGCTATTATTTATTAATTTTTCCCATTAATTAAAGTCATGCTGATAGAAAATGTAAATAAAATACATTTTTATCTTTAAAAAAAATGTAATAAATCTAATTTTTGAATTTTGAAAATTATGATTAGACAATTGAATTACGTATTAATTTAGCTTCAAAACGAGCTATTATTTATTAATATCTCATTTTTATTAAAATCATGCTGATAGAAAATGTAAACTAAACAAATTTTTGTATTTAAAAAAATTGTAATAAATCCAATTTTTGGATTTTTTATATTTTGATTAAACAATTGAATTGTGCATTCATTTAGCTTCAAAATGAGCTATTATTTATTAATTTCTCCCTTTCATTAAAATCATGCTGATAGAAAATGTAAACAAAACACATTTTTGTGTTTAAAGAAATTGTAATAAATCAAATTTTTGGTTTTTAAAATTATGATTACACAGTTAAATTACGCATTTATTTAGCTTCAAAATGAGCTATTATTTATTAATTTTTCCCATTCATTAAAGTCATGGTGATAGAAAATGTAAATAAAATACATTTTTATCTTTAAAAGAAATGTAATAAATCTAATTTTTGAATTTTGAAAATTATGATTAGATAATTGAATTACGTATTAATTTAGCTTCAAAACGAGCTATTATTTATTAATATCTCATTTTTATTAAAATCATGCTGATAGAAAATGTGAACTAAACAAATTTTTGTATTTAAAAAAATTGTAATAAATCCAATTTTTGGATTTTTTATATTTTGATTAAACAATTGAATTGTGCATTCATTTAGCTTCAAAATGAGCTATTATTTATTAATTTCTCCCTTTCATTAAAGTCATGGTGATAGAAAATGTAAATAAAATACATTTTTATCTTTAAAAAAAATGTAATAAATCTAATTTTTGAATTTTGAAAATTATGATTAGACAATTGAATTACGTATTTATTTTGCTTTAAAATGAGATATTATTTATGAATTTCTCTCTTTCATTAAAATCATGGCGAGAGAAAATGTAAACAAAACACATTTTTGTGTTTAAAAAAATTGTAATTAATCCAATTTTTGGATTTTGAAAATTATGATTACACAGTTGAATTACGCATTAATTTAGCTTCAAAATGAGCTATTATTTATTAATTTCTCCCTTTCATTAAAATCATGCTGATAGAAAATGTAAACAAAACACATTTTTGTGTTTAAAGAAATTGTAATAAATCCAATTTTCGGATTTTAAAAATTATGATTACACAGTTGAATTACACATTTATTTAGCTTAAAAATGAACTATTATTTATTAATTTTCCCCATTCATTAAAGTCATGTTGATAGAAAATGTAAATAAAATACATTTTTATCTTTAAAAAAAAATGTAATCCAATTTTTGGATTTTGAATATTATGATTAGACAATTGAATTTCGCATTCATTGCGTCAAAATGAGCTATTATTTATGAATTTCTCTCTGTCATTAAAATCATGCTGATAGAAAATGTAATCAAAATAAATTGTTAACTTTATTATTATAACTTTAAAAAATTGTAATAAATCCAATTTTTGGATTTTGAATATCTTGTACTGAGCATTGCGGAGCCTGAGTTCGATCCTAATCGGGGCGAATTTTCTTGAATCACCTTTCACAGTTTTTCAGAAGATTTTTTTGTGAAATTAAGGTAAATACCGGGTGATTAAACTCCTCTGAGCTTCTCCCTGGCCAAGGGAGAAGCTCAGAGGAGTTTAATCACCCGAAAAGCCTTACAACTGATAGCCCTATAAAAATAGAAGTTTTTTAATAATAGTAATAAATAATAGTATTAATATACTATTAAATATATATAATAAAATACTAATACTAATAAATATACTATTAAAAATAATAACTCATAATAGTAGTTTGTTAAAGTTACATGTATCAATATGTTTATCTACTCCATAAAAATCAATACTGCGCGGATATTTTCCGTCCATCGCGTGGCATTTCGCCAGCTAAAAGACAACGACCTTTCCCCGAAACAACACAAACAGTTCCATTTGTAATAATTTCGCATCGCTATATTCCTACCGGATTTACACACCAAATATAATTTTCTCCACATTCATACTGATATCGTCGAATTATGCAGATGCCATAACGTGGTGTTTGAGGGGGGTGAGTCAACACTTTTCGGGGGTGTATAGTATCAATTATCTAGCCATGTCGTGTGTTTGTCGGGGTCCAACTGTTCACGTTGCCGTCATTTGATCCCAGCCAATTTAACACGAAATTAATACACCACTAATACTTCTAAATCGAAAACGAGAACGCGTCGTATCAAATTACGACGCGCTTTATGATACCCGTTATCAGGATGGTTATCACCACACAAATAGCTGTTATCCTGAATTTATTACGGACAAATATTTGTGTCCCTTTTACGCCAGTTGGTTCCGTTTTTTTTTTTAAAGGTAAATTAAGGATATTGTGTGGTTGAGCTCAGGTAGTTATAAAATGGTTTGTTTGGTGCAGGTAGAATTTATGAATGCTACCCACAAGATGTGGTTGCAACCCTCAACGTATGACAATTCTATTAGCACTGGATTTTCAGCATGCGGGCACATGTGCGTATTAGTTTAACTGTTCAATCGAAAGTATTTGGTATACATTTACCCCTATAAAGCTGGTTATGGGTCATTAGTTTTAGCTACTTCCCCTAGATGATTTTCTCGTGTAATGTAAATAAAAGTTAAGTGCGGCACTTTTATTTCAACCATTTTAACAGAAATTTGTTAAATTGTAGTTAGTTTAAGGGAGAATGAAGCTATTGTTATTATTATTATCATTTGTTACATTAAAAAAGAAACCGATTATACAATAAAGAAAATTAAACGACTAGAAAACATTTGTATAACATTCTGGTGCATAGTTTTTGCTAAAACATCTATACAATTTCATAGTTCGTGCCATAAGAAAAAAACCTTTGTTCAGAATGGGATACTCCATACTGTACAAAGGTTTTTTCCTCCAACTGCCCCGAGGTGGACAAGGGCTGGCGTGTAGCGTTAATTCGTTAGGCCGCATTGAAGCTGTCACATGGGAAATATTTTAACTGCGGTCTCCCCGAAATTTATTTCACATTACCGCTATAATTCAATAAGTTATTTCGGGACTTTACACACGCGTGACAGCACAATGCACTCGTTGGAAATAAGAAACCTCGCCGACAAAACAACTGCACGTAAATATTTTGTAATTACATTCGATTGTGATATGATATGACGTTATTTTCAGTAAGATTAAAGATGAAGGCATTCAAAAACAAAGTATGTGACTACATCATAAATAGAAGAGGAGAATAACCGAATACTACTACTTTAAAAAATAGACGTATACATACGTTAACTTAATTTTTTATTTTGTTCTAGATTTCCCAACTCTGGAGCAACCGCAGGGAAAATTATTATTTTCAGTTTTTTTTTACTGAATAGTATTTATATATATATATATATATATATATATATATATATATATATATATATTGGGAAATCTAAAACAAAATAATATATATATATATATATATATATATATATATATGATTAATAATAATGATGTTTAATCGAATCTGTTTTAACAAATGCTTATCGTTGTATTCTTAATGTGTTTCAACTTTGCCCTAACCCTTATGCCCGCGATAAAACGCATTAACGAAACGAAGGCCGATTGATTTTTATTAAATTATCGAATTATGCGTTCATAAAAATAAAAGACATTCAAATGGATGAGAGGGGACATGATGAATGATGTTTTGAAATATACAGGCGCGGGATTAACCATAATTCAATTGAATAATCATAGAGGTCAAGTTACTAGCTAAACGGTAGTAGTTGCAGGATAAAAACAAAGTTCGAAATAAATTCGATGCGATAAATTTAAAAAAAAAATGGTTACAGTCTCACCCCCATATTCACTAATGTTCTACAAAACTATCAATAACTATTGAACTCATAAGTATTCGTTGCTATAGCAACAATAAATAAATTATGTAGGGAATGTAGTTACTTTAGATTCCCTCTATTGGAAACACTGAATAATTAAACAAAAGGTGTCAATCACAAGTGCTATTCAAGGTGTTTTGACATTTGTTTTGGCATATTCTGTCACAATGACATTTTCAATTCATACATTCAATAGCTTATGGGACCTGTAAAGTTTATGGAATGTTCATGAATACGGGCATCAAACCATTTAATAAATTCAATTCTTGAGTTGAAAACTAAATATGTTCGGCACTTATTTAGCTTAAATATTAAGTTATATTTGTTTATTTTGGCGAATTAGTAAAGTCGCAATGCAGGAAAATGTAAGACACATATGCCCGTATTCACTAACATCCCATAAACTATTGAATGGATTAATTGACAACGTGATTGTGACAGAAATTGCGAAAACAAATTGAGTAGCGCTTGTGATTGGAGCTCTAATGACACCTTTTGTTTAATTATTCAGTGGTTCCAATAGAGAGAATCTAAAGTTACTACATTCCCTAGATAATGTATTTATTGTTGCTATAACATACTTATGGATTCAGTAGCTATTGATAGATTTATTGAACATCGGTGAATACGGGGGAGAGTGAGATATAATCCCGTCCAATTAGAGTTTGGAGATTTAAAACATTCATACTTTACTACATTACTGTCTGCAAATTTTCCATTTGTTTATACTCCACTTATGTGATTCCCAGTGTAATTGCTATAATAACCGACGTCATTTTAACAACTTTGAAATTATTTCATTTCTAACCTATTAGCAAAATAAACGAATCATTGGGAATCTCACAAGCAATTTAATATTATAAATATCATAATAATATAACATATCGTTGCCACACTGTATGAAACAAATGATCGCAGTGGATTGCCGATTTATAGGCTGCTTTTTTTTGGGGTGTTGATCTTCAGTTATCAATTTATTTTGTTGTGTTTGGCATACTAGCGACACACATTATCATGTTAATAAACTAAAGTCGCCTACTTGATTTAGATTCAATTCCCCACCTTAAAATGACGATGTTTAGTTATTTTATTTATTATCACACCTTACTGATTTAAAGCGCGAATTTATGACCGCTGTATAATGTAAACACGAATATGGGTTTACATTTAATTACAACGTACAGTGAACATAAACGAACATAATTAAAACCATACAGGCGCCACGCCACGTTAATTGTAATTATAAACATTAGTCACGCTCCTCTTGCGGAGTGATATAATCACACGGTAATTTATTCACAAGATGGGGTCGTGTCGACGTCAACTTTTAAAAAAGAAATCGAGAACCTAATTGAAACCTAATGTTTCTTTATTATTATAATGAGCGGCGAAACCTATCTAAAGATATTTCGGCACCCCATGCGGCGCGAGGGTGAAACGCTTATGTTTTTATGGGTTATTTTATTATTGAAACGCGACGTGAAAGAATGTCACCTTTACGAGGAGCTTGATTTATATTTTTTCCCCGCTGCTTGCAAAGCCACTCTTTGCGGTTGAAATGTTAAAAGAGTGAGGTGAAGCGAACAGGTAATGAAAATATTTTATTGTTATGCGAGAGGTGGGTATGATTGTAATGGAACGTACATATGAAACATAAAATTCATTCGAATCATGCATATTGAAAAAAAAAATGTTTATATATGCTGCGTTGGATTAGTCTATTTTTGGTGTCACATACATTTTTATTCCTGTAAGGATAATAGTTTTCAAAGTGTTTTGTCATTTATCTCATTTGTATGCTATGATTCGGTAATATTAGATGCTGAATGTATGTACCAATATTAATTATAGTGTGTGCATATAGCTTTTTATTTTTAAATATATATATATATATATATATATATATATATATATATATATATATATATATATATATATATATGTATGAATATGTTGAAGCTAAATTAATGCGTAATTCAATTGTCTAGTCATGATTTTCAAAATCCAAAAATTGGATTTATTACAATTTTTTTAAACACAAAAATGTGTTTTATTTACATTTTCTATCAGCATGAATTTAATGAAAATGAGAAATTAATAAATTATAGCTCATTTTGAAGTTAAATGAATGCGTAATTAAATTGTCTAATCATAATATTCAAAATCCAAAAATTGGATTTATTACAATTTTTTTAAACATAAAAATCTATTATGTTTATATTTTCAATCTCCACGATTTTAATAAACAGGAGAAATCAATAAATAATAGCTCATTTTGAAGCTAATTGCATGCGTAATTCAATTGTCTAATCATAAGATTCAAAATCCAAAAATTGGATTTATTACAATTATTACAAACATGAAAATCTGTTTTTTTTTTCATTTTCAATATCCATGATTTTAATGAAAAAGAGAAATTAATATATAATAGCTCATTTTGGAGCTAAATAAATACGAAATTCAATTGTCTAATCATAATAATCAAAATCCAAAAATTGGATTTATTACAATTTTTTTAAACACAAAAATGTGTTTTGTTTACATTTTGTATCAATATGATTTTAAAGAAAGGGCAAAATTAATAAATAATAGCTCATTTTGAAGCTAAATGAATGCGTAACTTAATTGTCTAATCATAATTTTGAAAATAAAAAAAATGATTTATTACAATTTTTTAAAGATAAAAATTTGTTTTATTTACATTTTCCATCAGCATGATTTTAATGAAAGAGAGAAATTAATAAATAATAGCTAATTTTGAAGCTAAATTAATGCTTAATTCAATTGTCCACTCATAATATTTTAAATCCAAAAATTGGATTTATTACAATTTTCTTAAGTTATAAAAAGTTAACAATTTATTTTGTTTACATTTTCTATCAGTATGCTTTTAATAAAAGAGAGAAATTAATAAATAATAGCTCATTTTGAAGCTAAATTAATACATAATTCATTTGTAAAATCATAATAATCAAAAAGCCAAAAATTGGATTTATTACAATTTTTTTAAAACAAAAATTTGTTTTGTTTACAATTTCTATTAGCATGATGTTATAAAAGAGTGAAATTAATATATACTAGCTCATTTTGAAGCTATATGAATGCGTAATTCAACTGTCTAATCATAATATTCAAAATCCAAAAATTGCATTTTTTACATTTTTTTAACAGATAAAAATTAGTTTTGTTTACAATTTCTATCTTAATGAAAGAGAGAAATTGATCAATAATAGCTCATTTTGAAGCTAAATGAATTCGTAATTCAATTGTCTATCATAATATTCAAAATTCAAAAATTGGATTTATTATAATTGTTTTAAACACAAAAATGTGTTTTGTTTACATTTTCTATCAGCATGAATTTAATGAAAGGGAGAAATGAACAAATAATAGCTCATTTTGAAGCTAAATTAATATACAATTCAATTGTCTAATCATAATTTTCAAAATCCTAAATTGTATTTATTACAATTTTTTTAAAGTTATAATAATAAAGTTAACAATTTATTTTGTTTACATTTTCTATCACCATGCTTTTAATAAAAGAGAAAAATTAAGAAATAATAGCTTATTTTGAAGCTAAATGAATGCGTAATTCAATTGTCTAATCATAATATTCAAAATCCGAAAATTGGATTTATTACAATTTTTGTAAACGTAAAAATGTGTTTATATTTTCAGCATAATTTGAATGAAAGGGAGAAATTGATAAAATTATAGCTCATTTTGAAGCTAAATTAATGCGTAATTCAATTGTATAATCATAATATACAAAATCCAAAAATTGGATTTATTACAATTTTTTTAAATATAAATATGTGTTTTGTTTACAATTTCCATCAGCATGATTTTAATGAATGGGAAAAATTAACATATAATAACTTATTTTGAAGCTAAAGTAATGCGTAATTTAACTGTCTAATCAAAATTTTCAAAATCCAAAAATTAGATTTATTACAATTTCTTTAAACACAAACATGTGTTTTGTTTATATTTTCTATCAGCATGATTTTAATGAAAATTAGAAATTAATAAATAATAGCTCATTTTGAAGCTAAATTAATGTGTAATTCAATTGTCTAATCAAAATCCAAAAACTGGATTTATTACAATTTTTTTAAACACAAATGTGTTTTGATTACATTTTCTATCAGCATGCTGTTAATAAAACAGAGAAATTTATATATATATATATATATATATATATATATATATATATATATATATATATATATATATATATATACAGCTCATTTTGAAGCTAAATGAATGCGTAACTCAATTGTCTAATCATAATATTCAAAATCCAAAAATTGGATTAATTATAATTTTTTTAAAGACAAAAATGTGTTTTGTTTACAATTTCTATTAGCATGATGTTAATAAAAGAGAGAAATTAATATACAATCGCTCATTTTAAAGCTAAGTGAATGCGTAATTCAACTGTCTAATCATAATAATCAAAATCCAAAAATTGGATTTATTACTAATTTTTTAAACATAAAAATGTGTTTTATTTATATTTTAAATCACCACGATTTTATTGAAAGGAATAGATTGATAATTAATAGCTCATGTTGAAGCTAAATGCATGCACAATTCAATTGTCTAATCAAAATTTTCAAAATTCAAAAATTGGATTTATTACAAATTTTTTAAACACAAAAAGGAGTTTGGTTTACTTTTTCTCTCGCCATGATTTTAATGAAAGAGAGAAATTCATAAGTAATGTCTCATTTTGAAGCTAAATTAATGCGTAATTCAATTGTATTAGTCATTATAATCAAAATCCAAAAATTGGATTTATTACAATTTTTTTAAACACAAAAAAGTGTTTTGTTTCTATTTTCTATCAGCATGATTTTAATGAATGGGGAAAATTAATATATAATAGCTCATTTTGAAGCTAAATAAATGTGCAATTCAATTGTCTAATCATAATATTAAAAATCCAATAATTGGATTTATTACAATTTTTTAAAGATAAAAATGTTTTTTGTTTACATTTTGTATCAGCATGATTTTGATGAAAGGGAAAAATTAATAAATTATAGCTCTTTTTGAAGCTAAATAAATGCGCAATTCGATTGTCTAATCATAATATTCAAAATCCAAAGATTGGATTTATTACAATTTTTTTAAACATAAGAATGTGTTTTATTTACATTTTCTATCAGCATGATTTTAATGAAAGGGAGAAATTAATAAATAATAGCTCATTTTGAAGCTAAATTAATGCGTAATTCAATTGTCTTAGTCATTATAATCAAAATCCAAAAATTGGATTTAGTACAATTTTTTTAAACACAAAAAAGTGTTTTGTTTCTATTTTCTATCAGCATGATTTTAATGAATGGGGAAAATTAATATATAATAGCTTATTTTGAAGCGCGATTCAATTGTCTAATCATAATGTTAAAAATCCAATAATTGGATTTATTACAATTTATTAAACACAAAAATATGTTTTATTTACATTTTCTATCATCATGATTTTGATGAAACAGAAAAATTAATAAATAATAGCTCATTTTGAAGCCAAATGAATGCGCAATTTAATTGTGTTATCATAATATTCAAAATCCAAAAATTGGATTTAAATTCCGAAAAAAAATTATTACAAAAAGTATACCGTTGTGGTGGTAAAGAAGTGAAGAAAAATAAAATAAAAATTGTCCAATCAAAACCTACTTCAGTTTGTTGGATAGACGATTTCCAACCAAATAATGAAGTTTAGTACATTTTCCTTCCCAATATTCTATCATTATATTTACCTCCCCCTTCACGTACACCTCTTATACTTCAAATAGCATTCAAAATTAATGATATGGTACTGAATAAATACAATTTTGAAGAAAATGTAGACTTTAAATTATATGTAATTAGTATAAGTATATTTAGTATTTATTCGTACAAAAAAATAAGATACATTATTTGTGCTATAAGGCCATTCATTTCCCGAATTCTCTCTTAATGCTGTAAACTTATTCGCTCATTTGGGAAACTTGCCTTCCTGCACTAATAATGTAAATTACTATTAAAATGCAGCTTTTGTTGCAACAGGCCACTAGTATGAAATATTTTTTGAACTAAACTAATAAATAGAAAAGCACAATTGAAGCTAAAAATATGTATATTTCAATATATTTCTTAATATAATACGTGTATGCATTCCACTGTGCGAGACACGTCCTACGGCAGTGCACTACAGCGTGAGCCTCTCGCCCATTGAACACGTAAATAATTCTAAGTGTGACCCATTTTAAAAATAGGACACTTATTTCAAATGCCGTAGGCGTGGAGTTATTCAGTAAGTCAGCGTCTTCAATAATAGTTCTGATTCAATAACCCAAAAGCAATATTAATTGAGATACTCACCCCTCGTATTCACCGATGTTCCATAAATGTATCAATAGCTATTGAACCCATAAGTATTCGTTATTATAGTAACAATAAATATATTATCTAGGGAATGTAGTTACTTTAGATTCTCTCTATTGGAAACACTGAATAATTAAAACAAAAGGTGTCATCAAAGCTCTAACTGCAAGCGCTATCAAGGTGTTTGACATTTGTTTTGGCATATTCTGTCACATGATAACGAGGATCAAACTAAAAGACACGAAATCTGTACATATCAATTCTTCAAATAAATATCTGGTGTGGGCACGAGTTTCCGAATTACTTATTATTTCGGTTCGACTCGGAACAAAAATTGGAAAAATTTGAGAAAAAATAAGAAAACGTGAAAACGAAAAAATGGGGGAAACATGAAAAAGGTGAAAAACGTAAAAACTGATTCTCGTTTTCACGTTTTTCACCTTTTTTCATGTTTTCCCCATTTTTCGTTTTCACGTTTTCTTAATTTTTCTCAAATTTTCCAATTTTTGTTCACATTTGCATATATTTTCTGACAATTTCTCACATTTTCCCACTTTTTTCACATTTTTCTAATTTCTGTTCACATTTGTCCACATTTTCTCACATTTTATGACTATTTCTTACATTTTCCCACTTTTCTCACGTTTTCCTACAATATTCCTTCAATTTTTCATGTTTTTTCCTCATTTTCTCCCATTAGCTTACATTATTCCACATTTACATTATCATTTTCACATTACTACATTAAAGTGCGCTGTTATCTATCATAGGGCCATTATTTTTTGAGGAAACTGTGAATCAAGCTTCATATCTCCAAATGCTTAATACCTTCTTCTACGAGGAAATGGAGAATTTGCCTTTAAATTATCGAGATAAATTGCCTCCGATGTTGAAAATAATATGCAACATTTCAGGTCGATTGAGAAGAATAAAATTTCTGGCTTTAAAAATCAGATTTCGATTTTTGGCGAATTTCACAATTTTTTGCTTTAAGATTTGAATTTGGACATAATAAACCATATTTGGTAACTTTCAGTTGTTTTAGGCTCTTACATTTTCAGTATACATTGTTTTAGTGAAACAGCTCTTATTTTTCACCAAACGCGGCCGTTTTGTTGTTGTTGAATTCATGACTCCAAACGCTGTAATGTAATAAATTCGCATAATACTCGTTTGTATTTTTGAAGAGAAGATAAGTTAGACGTCCAGCTGCGGGTTTTTATATTCAAATAAAGCCGGCCTGGTTCAAACAAGATCCTAATTGAATTTACACATATGTATTTCTTAAGTGCCCCCTCTTGCATGGTGCTAGAAATCTATATTAGAGGGTTCAGTAGCGGATATGTCATTGATAACGCGCTCGAAATAGCTGCCAGGGTGTGCACCTCCTTAAGATAAATAAACCGTCCGGGGGATAAGTGGAAGGGCGCGCGCGTGCCCTGGGCCATTTTACTAATTGAAAAATGGCTGATAATAATAAAAGGCACTTCGACTGGAGGCGGAAACGCGTTTTATAAATACTCAAGGGCCATAAAGTATCTAAAAATAGTAACAGAATCTATCAATATAATAATTATTATATCAAAGCTTATAAATTAAAGCTCAATAACACGATGGTTCAGTTTTATTGATAGGAACAATTGAAATATCTCTCTATATACCTATAATATAAAAACGAAGACAGTGTTTTGAAAAACGAGCTGTCATTAATAACTTTTTTGTACTCATGCCCTAAGACAAGTTAATTCCCGCATTGATTTGGGTGCGGGAAATACTACTTCCCGCACTAGTGCGGGAAGTAGTCAGTGTTGCCAACTTAAAATTTGGTACCAATGTAAATGTGTATTTATAAATATGAGAATGCATGTAAGCACAACGTACACCTTTTCTACTTCAAATTGCATTAAAAATTAACGATATGGTACTGAATAAATACAATATTTTAAGAAAATATAGACTTTAAATAAATATCGTACAAAAAAATAAGATACATTTTGTTTGTTTGAAGGTGGGGCGGGTGGGCGGCCCCCACCAACCAAACTATGACCGTCCACTATTTCAAACGACTTGAACTCTGCACTATACTGTTATCCGTTAATTTATATTCTATTCATTTAATTCCATTTGTTAATTTACGCCTAATTCGTAAAAAAAGTGAGAAATAATGTAGTGCATAGTTCAAGTCGTTTAAAATAGTGGACGGGTATAGTCAGGTTGGTAGGGGCCGCCCACCCACCCCACCATTGTTCGCATAGTTTTTCCATAGGGTAACACTCTTCTTGGAATAGTTTAAACAATATAAAACGTTTGTATCCATTGAAAAAACTATGCGAGCGAAGGTAGGGTGGGCGGGTGGCCCCCACAAACCAAACAATCCCCGTCTACGATTTCTAATGACTTGAACTCTGCACTATACAGTTATCCATTAATTTATATTCTATTCATTTAATTCCATTTGTTAATTTACGCCTAATTCGTAAAAAAGAGTGAGAAATAATGTAGTACATAGTTCAAGTCGTTTGAAATAGTGGACGGGTATAGTCAGGTTGGTAGGGGCCGCCCACCCACCCCACCTTTGTTCGCATAGTTTTTCCATAGGGTAACACTCTTCTTGGAATAGTTTAAACAATATAAAACGTTTGTATCCATTGAAAAAACTATGCGAGCAAAGGAGGGGTGGGCGGGTGTCCCCCACAAACCAAACTATGACCGTCCACTATTTCAAACGACTTGAACTCTGCACTATACTGTTATCTACACATTTGCTCTTACTACAACTTATTCGCTCATTCGGGAATTGCCTTCCTGCTCTAATAATGTAATAGTAATGTAACGTAACTGTTAAATTGTAATTGAAATAGTAGTTTAGATCATTGTATTATATTGTATTAAGAGCGAATTCGGGAAACGGCCTTATCGCACGAATAATGTATCTTATTTTTTTGTACGAATAAATACTTAATGTTTATTTAAAGTTATTTAAAGTTGTTGTGACAAATAGGTTATGTCACACTACTAATTACTTATAATTTGAAATCTATATTTTCTTTAAAATTGTATTTTTTCCGTACCATATCGTTAATTTTTAATGCTATTTGAATTATAAGAGGTGTACGCTGTGCTTGCATGCATTCTCATATTTATAAATACACATTTACATTGGTACCGAATTTGGTAACACTAGTTACTTTCGACACTAGTGCGGGAAATAATATTTCCCGCACCCAAATCAATGTGGGAAATGACTTGTCTTAGGACATGAGTACAAAATAGTAATGTAATGTAACTGTTCAATTGTAATTGAAAAGGAAATAAAGACACTTTATTATTATTATATGTGTTTAAAACAGGCATTTTGTTTCTTTATTTTCAAGTATACACAACAAATAATTGCCAACCTTATCACTGCAATTTTAAAACAATAGCACATAAATACACGAACAAACAAGATAACATTGTATCAGTGTGCTTTTATTATTAGTAAGTATGTTGTATGAAATAACAAATTGTGAAATACATAGTAGATGCAACTAAATTTATATAAACGTTTTTTTATAGATGTGTGGGCATAATTTCCATTCATTCGTAATGAGTATAATTTTACAGCAATTATCCAATAGAAAGCCCTGCTGCAAGCAACACGGTTTGCGCAAGAGTGGCATTAGCTAATATTCGAGTGTAATAAAAAGTTGTTCTTGTCAACCAACCAATAAGTGTCTAATTAAAAACAAATACTTTTACTGTGGTACGTGATGCAGGATGTTTTATTATAGTTTAAGTTACGTTTAATACAAGAACAGAACTATTTACAATTGTACGATTTATTACATAATGTTTTATATAACACGTCGATGTGGTGCAGTGAAACGAATGGATGGTTCGAGTTCGAATCCAGATCTGGTTGGGATACAATTAACATTTTAGAAAACTCTAGTTGGAATAGACTATTTATTTATTTATGATTTTATGTCAGTATAAATCACCCTGAATGTGATCCTGTCGAAAAAATAAGGTTTTAGAAAACATTAAATGAGACAATATAACAGTTATCATTATTACACATGCCAAGAGATTGTTGTAAAAAAATATTCACATTCTAACACGAATCTACTCTTGTACATGACTAAAGCTTGCGTCATATTAATTTTACGAGTGTACACTTGTAAACAGCTACGTGTGTTTAGCAAATAGCGTGATCCCCAAGAACAAATTGTATATTTTTGACATCACGCGCATGACTCAGGGGTTCAAGTAGGCTTCCCTTTAATAAGCCCAATGGATAATGTTAATTGCCGCCAGCGTCATTTAATAATATTAATTAAAGCAACTAGCTGTTTGTCTGATGCGTTCTTATTTATTCCTTTAGCGGTTAATTGGGTTCTAAAATAGATTATACTTTTTTGTAAGTATAGATAAGCCTCTCTAGCCTCAATAATAGAGGTAAATAAACAGATTATACTTTCTTATAAGCATATATAAGCCTCTCTAGCCTCAATAATAGAGGTAAATAAAAAGATTATACTTTTAAATAAGTATAGATAATAAATGCCAAAACAAACACCTTAAATAGCATATATAAACAGAGGTACATGATGCCATGAAATAAAATGTTAAAAACAATTATGCAACATCTAACATTATAATCACGGGTTATAGTTACCTAGCATTTATAAAATGATTGGAAGATGGTTTTATTCTATAGAAGAAACAGGATTAGCTTTAAATCTTCTGATGGACGTGAGCGTGTCTGAAGAATGTCTGATTGTCTATGAGAGGTACATGACGCTATGCAATGAAAAGTTAAAAACAATTTATGCAAGATCCAACAATATAAACACGGGTTATAGTTACCTAGCTTTTATAAAACTCTTTATAATTACCTCACTAATGCCTGTATTCACCAACATCCCATAAACTTTATAGGTCCTATAAACTATTGAATGGTTAAATTGATAACTTCATTATGACAGAATATGCCAAAACAAATGCCAAACACCTTGAATAGCACTTGTGATTGAAGCTTTGATAACACCACTATTCAGTGTTTCCAATAGAGAGAATCTAAAATAACTACATTTCCTAGATAATGTATTTATTGTTGCTATAGCAATTATGAAACATTTGGGTATTATTCTGTGAACTTGTCTGCACTATGGCCTCAATAATTAAGATAAAGAAACAAATTATACGTTTTTATAAACATAGATAAATGGGGAGTAAAAAAAGAGGGTGAGTTGGACCATGTCCCCATGGAAGTGGCGGTGAGGGGGAAAAGAATATAAAGAGAGGAAGTGGCAGCAATATAGACACATCAGTTGTTGGTAAATAACCATAGATTTATAGTGATTCAAATACGAGATTTTCTAAAATATGATTTTAAATAAAACAAAAATGCAAATACCTTTTCTCTGTACAAATTACTTTATCTTAGTAAACGTCTCTCCGTTTAGCGACCTAACCTATTACTCATCCAATTGCACGCTTTTCAATTTATGATAGTGGCTTCGTGTAATTCATATTAATTCCAGCCAGACCGCAAAACAATTTCAAATGCTGCGCGCTATCGTGGTCGTGTGATAGATTGAAAATCAATGTGAGGAACTGCAGATAACATTCGTCGCGGTGACTCAGCTTTCGGTTTCAAGAGACTTTTTGTTTTGCACTTCTGCGAAACGCGCCATAACCGGATTGCGAGGCAATTTAATTTTAATTAGTTCCATAAAGTGGTTACAAGAATGCTCCTTGTATCTAAAGAATTATAGTGAGAGACCATACCACAAATTTCGTATCGAAATTTAATACATTAATTTTTACTAATATTATTTGTCATTGTGACAGAATATGCCAAAAACAAATGTCAAACACGTTGAATAGCGCTTGCGATTGGTGCTTTGATGACACCTTTTGTTTAATTATTCAGTGTTTCCAATAGAGAGAATCTGAAGTAACTACATTCCCCAGATAATGTATTTATTGGCAACAATGAGAACCCATAAGTATTTGTTGTTAAAGCAAATAACAACAAATACTTATGGGTTCAATAACTATTGATAGATTTATGGAACGTTGGTGAATACGGGGGGTATGCATTTTGTATAGAATCGTGATTATAGGCTGGAAAATAATAGTGACCGCTGTAATGGACGCCATGATACTTTTGTAAACAATAAAGGCGCGGAATTTAAACTTTTGATGAAATGTTAAGGCTCAGTTTTATAAAGGTTATGTAACAATAACCCGTGATTATATTGTTAGGTGTTGCATAAATTGTTTTTACCTTTTCATTTCTTAAAGGCACCTTACACGGTCAATAATACTGTCAGTATTTTAGAATAATGACAGTATTACTATATGATAACATGTTTAAATTTTTCATTATTCTAAAATATTGATAGAATTACTGATCGTGTAAGGTATAGTAATGATGGAATGAAGAGAATACTGATGTTTATCCTGATAATTGATATCTTGATAAATATTGGGGGAGGATTCAAGCAAATACTGACAGTACTAGGAATGACAGTAGTATTGACCGTGTTTATAGCGTATTGTACCTCTTTTTATATGTGGCAACGTCGCATTATGTGTCAAAGTTGGCAAAAGTGAGGTTAAAGTCTTTTAAATCAGTTTGATCTATTTATTAAAATTACATACGTCGATATGTATTTTATTGTATATTATTTTTTTTTTTTTTTAACTTTTGTATATATTAAATTGATATATTTCATAGATTGTATTATTTTTTTATGATTAAGTATTTCTAAAAAAAATATATATATATTCCATTTTCTCATCATAACGAATAGAACGTCACTCCACATTTCTGTTAAAACCCATTAAAGTCTTTATAATCACAATCTTCCCTGTCGATCACACCGGCCTCTCGCAGCCGAACAAAAGATTGCATCTTCATCAGAAACATGATCCCATTGCGTGCTTTAGTTAGGTAACAAGGATTCGTTTTCCCGCACTAAATGGAACCCATTTATCTCTCTTTCGGGAGGCTGCCGGACCAGTTTCTTTCAATAATTACGCCTTACTTTATTATAGCAGTCAAATCCCTCTCGGTGTTTTTATTTTTAATTTGGGAGTAGCACATCGCTCCTGGCATATTAAAACCAGGCTGTAATCAAACAAATCGCCGAAGAGAGTAGCCAGAAGCGATTTGCGGAATGTGGCCGGAGATGTAAGCGCAATATTCTGATAATGTTGTACGAAATTTGTATGTCTTTGAACCTCGCTCAGCACATGTAATAAATATGTGCGCTATGTGCTACCATCGCATGTGTTGCAACCTGGCAATGATACACGATATACGTGAGTACGCCTACTTTACGCAGCGGAATTCGAATAAGAAATACACTGTGTACTATGTATTATTTTTTTTTGCAGGAAAACGAATAGCAGTTTTAAAGGGTCACAATGTACCGGAAGTTTGTATCATATTATTTTCTCACGACATGTAAGGTTTCAAATTGCTTTATTAAGATTTTGTTTAAACCACACATCATCGTACGACGGCAGTTTCACCTACACACAGTTGTATAAAGCAAATAACTCTCGAGTTAATTTGACATCCGTGATTCTAACCTCACTTTAACTAACTTTGACACATAATGCAACGTTGTCATACCCTTCAGGTAAACATATTGTGAGGGTAAACAGCACAAATAACATACACCCCGTCGAGCATTGGCCTTTCTATCAACAGAAATACATGACGCTATAACATGAAAAGTTGAAAACAATTTATACAACATCTAACAATATAATCACGGGTTATAGTTACCTAGCCTTTATAAAAGCCCTAGCATTTCATCAAATGTTTAAATTCCGCGCCTTTATTGTTTACAAAAGTATCATGGCGTTCATTACAGCGGCCATTATTATTTTGCAGCCTATCAATAACAAGCCTTTTGGCGCCAGTTTTAAATAATTGATAATCGCTACATTATAAAAACAAAGACAACCGACTGAGCTGTTATTTATGACTTTTGTTCTGTCAGGGCATGTCGTGACAATTTATTTTATTACTGACAGTTTAGTTCGTCAAATGGGAACAGAAACAACATGAAAGTAGGATAGTTGATGCATTATACGACGGGAGTTTCACCTAGCTTTTCATAAATATTTAAATTCCGCGCGATTATTGTTTACTGTTGATAGGTTACAAAACCAACATGGCGTTCATTACAGCGGCCATTATTATTTCCCAGCCTATCAATAAAGAGCATTTTGGCGCCAGTTTTAAATAATTGATTATCACTATATTATAAAAACAAAAACAATGTTTTGAAGACCTGTTATTTATGACTTTTGTCCTGTCAGGGCATGTGATCATTTATGTTCTTACTGAGTTTTATTCGTCAAATGGGGACAAACACACCGTGTTGTGTATGATAGTTGCTACATATTTCCAATTTCTTCAGCAACAAAGTGCAGTTATAGAACTAAAGTCAACTTTTCAACTTATTTTGTCCATTCTTGTCTTTTACGAATCTAATTTTATTTGAAATGACCTAATAAATTTTCGCTGTAACTACGACCCGGAATATATAATGATTATTTCCTTTGGGCATTGAAATATCATACAATGAACTTTCAACGCTTCAAAAAACGTACAATGCAAGTCAACAGCACGCTTGGTGTGTGTATGTGAGTGTGTTGTGTGAGCACACTTTTATAAAAACAATAGGAAATTGTACGTATAATAATACATGACTTTATTGTCAAGTCGAATTCAATTCATCAACCCCCACTACTAGCTATAATAGAAATGGACCCCCCACTGAAACAGCCCTTTAATACAAAGTGTTTCTGCAGCAGCATCATTCGATGCAGCCCCAAAAACTAATTTAGGTGTCATTTGTTTACTTTACGGTGTTACTATCAGCCAATTAACAGTTTGCCGTCCGACTAATGATGTTTACAGTGTCAACAAGCTGCCGAAATTGAAAGAGCGGCGTGAAAAGAAGCAAATTACATCCCCGTCTAACTTAAACCATGCCAATCAGGCCTTATATACAATTCTGTCCGATTTAATTTGCTTTATGTCCACCGTGCTCTCTCATTATACGCGTCATTAGCGGTGACAGTGGTCATGCTGCGACATAATGCAGGCACGGTCACTGGTTTATTAGGTCCGCACCGTTCGTATACAGATCGGTGACAGTAAATGGATGGCGGGAGTTAATAATACAGGCACCGTGACCTTTTCAGGTGACCTTATAAGGCTTTACGCTATATAAAGACTTCCTTGGGACGGGAGATAATGCATGCGAAATTTTAATTGGGCGCAACGTGTTAATTTTCACCGGCGCTTGTTAATATGGGAAAAGGTGGAGCGAATGTAGGTGGAGGGCTTGTTATCAACTGGTTGTTAATAAACATATTTGATTTAATGGTCACGTACAGAAAACGATTGAAGACTGTGAGAATGAAAGTGGTGTAAGTCATTTAAAATATATTTTGAGAATGAGAAGGGTTTGCGTTTGGTATTTTGTAGCATCATCATCATCAGTAGCCGTTAAATCCATTCTTGAATATAGGCCTTTCCCAACTGTTTCCATCGTTCTTTGTAGCATACTCTGTTCAATTTTATTTTATTTATTTATTTGTTTACTGATCCAACTTCAAAACATATCAGTGTATCAGAAGGAAATTGGAAAATTTTGATTATAACTATTTTTTTTTTGGGGCGACAAGTCGAAAGTATTTAATTTTTTTTTTACCTGTTGCAATACAGAATTTGATTTCAAAAAATTAGCCACTGAGCTGGGGTACAGTCGTGGGATACAATGAGATATTTTTTTTTTATATAAAACTCATCGTCAAATACCGACAGCAAGACACCAGAAGGCGACAAATATTTCACGCACCGGGAATACCTATAATAGGCGCGCGCGTGTGTGCATATTTCAATCCTTTCATATGATTGTATGTAAATGCGATCATTGGATACATAGATTGACCCAGACCTTGAACCCATTACTCTCTTTTACAAACCGCGGCACGGAATGAATGAAATTGCGGCCCATTCATTTGCATTTCACAACAAATTCTAGTTTGGTAGCAGGTTTATGTAATCAATTATTTAATTAAGATATATATATATATATATATATATATATATATATATATATATATATATATGATATAAGAATTTGTCTATTTTATAATTAAAAATCATTCCCATCGAACGACGGACATTTCACCTATGCCCGTATTCACCAACATTTTTATAAACTTTATAAATCTCATAAACTATTGAATAGATAAATTGACAACGTCATTATGACAGAATATGCCAAAACAACTGTCAAAAACCTTGAATAGCGCTTGCGATTAGAGCTTTGATGAGACCTTTTGTTTTATTACTCAGTGTTTCCAATAGAGAGAATCCAAAGTAACTACATTCCCTAGATAATGTATTTACTGTTGCTATAACAACGAATACTTATGGATTCAATAGCTATTGATAAAAAGGCACCTTCGATCAATATTACTGTCAATATTTTACAATCATGACAGTATTACTGTTCGATAATATGTTTAAATTGTTCCTTATTCTAAAATGTTGCCGGTATTACTCATCGTGTAAGGTATAGTAATGTTGTAATGAAGAGAATACTGATCTTTACCGGGATAATTGATTACTTGATAAATATAAAAGGAGGATTGAAGCAAATATTCACAGTATTAGGATTGACAGTATTATTGACCGTATTGACCTATAAGGCACCTTATAGATTTATGGAACGTCGGTAAATACTGGGGGCTAGTCTACTATATTCTGAAAGTAGCGAGGATTTTCTTTCCTGTTTAATAATTGCCCCATTATTCTAAATGCTATTATTGTGCATAACAATTATATCCCTCCACTTGTTTTCCTTTTAAAATGATGCCCTATGCTCCTTCCTTGGAGCCACATGATGAATAATAATAATAATTTAAGTGGACTATTATTTTAATCATTTGTTAAATTGTAATCCTCTGTTAAAATTAATATCTGCCAATTTCGGTCTGTTAAGGATTGTGAGTAAGTTCCCTATTCCAGTATATTTGTCTTCACTCAATCCACTACCGCGTAAAGTACCTGTCGAACCGGACTACCTGTTCTATAATCCTCATTTTTATTATTGCCATCGGATTTTGACTTACAAAAAAAAATTAAAGCCCCTCCTGAATGGGATCGCGGTGTCGTGAGCCGCAGCGGTCAACGAAAAGGTTCATCAAATACAAGCCGGGGACTTGTGGAATGTCGTAGGCAGTAGGTGAGCCTGCAAGGTAAGCACTCTGAGAAACAGAGATGTTGCGGCTGAGGGGAATTCACACGGCGCGCACACGTTTCTGGTTACAAGGAAAAATATGCGAATGCAAATATTTACACACACGGCGCTACATGTTTATTCGACCACTCCATATACAGCGCGCGGGCTCTTGATTGAAATGTGCTGACGAAGGCTTTTGTCTGGTGTGGGAAAGTTGTGGTATGAAAATGTACGTTCTACCACAAGGAAAACTTAACAGCAATTTAGTACGGTAAAATCATGTACTGAGAGGCGTGAAATATCACATGCTCTTGGGCAAAATAGAGAGACGAAGAAAGTAATAATCATGGCAAAAAAAACATCCTAGAATGGGCTGGCATAAAATCTGCTGGTGAATTCATGCATATGGTACAGAATAAAAGGGCATCTGGTGAGAAACCATCGTAGCGGACAGGGCGATTGTTTTCTTAAGCGTTTTCCAATGCTTTCGCGATTTTGCGAGAGCAAATTTTAAGCAGCTAAAATTTATCATCTCAAAGAGAATGAAGAAAAACATAAAAGTAAAGCATTTTCAGGACATAGAAGATGTTAAGAAAAAATCCTTGGAGGCATTTGACAGCATCAGTTATAAATTAATATATATATATATATATATATATATATATATATATATATATATATATATATATATATATATATATATATATATATATATATATCTGTTAAAATTTCATTTCATATTATTATAGCAACTGTAAGGCAATTTACAGATATTTTAGTAAGAAATCATACGAATTTTAGTATTCAAACAGCACAAACGTATGTTTATCTTCAAGATATCTACTTCAAATATGGTACCGTATGAAAATAACTATTAAAGAAAATTCTGTTAAAATTTCATATCATTATAGCAACTGTAAAGCAATTTACAGATATTTTAGTAAAGAAATCATACGAATTTTAGAATTCAAACAGCAAAAACGTATGTTTATCTTCAAGATATCTACTTCAAATTTGGTACCGTATAAAAATAACTATTAATGAAAATTCTGTCAAAATTTCATATTATTATAGCAACTGTAAAGCAATTTACAGATATTTTAGTAGAGAAATCATACGAATTTTAGTATTCAAACAGCAAAAACGTATGTTTATCTTCAAGATACCTACTTCAAATTTGGTACCGTATGAAAATAACTATTAAAGAAAATTCTGTTAAAATTTCATAATATTATAGCAACTGTAAAGCAATTTACAGCAATTTTAGTAAGAAATCGTACGAATTTTAGTATTCAAACAGCACAAACGTATGTTTATCTTCAAGATATCCACTTCAAATTTGGTACCGTATAAAAATAACTATTGAAGAAAATTCTGTTAAATTTTCATATTATTATAGCAACTGTAGAGCAATTTACAGCAATTTTAGTAAGAAATCATACGAATATTAGTATTCAAACAGCACAAACGTATGTTTATCTTCAAGATATCCACTTCAAATTTGGTACTGTATGAAAATAACTATTAAAGAATCTTCTGTTAAAATTTCATATTATTATAGCAACTGTAAAGCATTTTACAGATATTTTAGTAAAGAAATCATACGAATTTTAGAATTCAAACTGCACAAACGCATGTTTATCTTCAAGATATCCACTTCAAATTTGGTGCCGTATAAAAATAACTATTAATGAAAATTCTGATAAAATTTCATATTATTATAGTAACTGTAAAGCAATTTAGAGCAATTTTAGTAAGAAATCATACGAATTTTAGATTTCAAACAGCACAAACGCATGTTTATCTTCAAGATATCCACTTTAAATTTGGTACCGTATAAAAATAACCATTAAAGAAAATTCTGTTAAAATTTCATATTATTATAGCAACTGTAAAGCAATTTACAGATATTTTAGTAAGAAATCATACGAATTTTAGTATTCAAACAGCAAAAACGTATGTTTATCTTCAAGATATCCACTTCAAATTTGGTACCGTATGAAAATAACTATTGAAGAAAATTCTGTTAAAATTTCATATTATTATAGCAACTGTAAAGCAATTTACAGCAATTTTAGTAAGAAATCATACGAATTTTAGAATTCAAACAGCACAAACGTATGTTTATCTTCAAGATATCCACTTTAAATTTGGTACCGTATGAAAATAACTATTGAAGAAAATTCTGTTAAAATTTCATATTATTATAGCAACTGTAAAGCAATTTACAGCAATTTTAGTAAGAAATCATACGAATTTTAGTATTCAAACAGCACAAACGTATGTTTATCTTCAAGATATCCACTTCAAATTTGGTACCGTATAAAAATAACTATTGAAGAAAATTCTGTTAAAATTTCATATTATTATAGCAACTGTAAAGCAATTTACAGAAATTTTAGTAAGAAATCATACCAATTTTAGTATTCAAACAGTACAAACGCATGTTTATCTTCAAGATATCCACTTCAAATTTGGTGCCGTATAAAAATAACTATTAATGAAAATTCTGATAAAATTTCATATTATTATAGTAACTGTAAAGCAATTTAGAGCAATTTTAGTAAGAAATCATACGAATTTTAGATTTCAAACAGCACAAACGCATGTTTATCTTCAAGATATCCACTTTAAATTTGGTACCGTATAAAAATAACCATTAAAGAAAATTCTGTTAAAATTTCATATTATTATAGCAACTGTAAAGCAATTTACAGATATTTTAGTAAGAAATCATACGAATTTTAGTATTCAAACAGCAAAAACGTATGTTTATCTTCAAGATATCCACTTCAAATTAGGTACCGTATGAAAATAACTATTGTAGAAAATTCTGTTAAAATTTCATATTATTATATTAACTGTAAGGCAATTTACAGATATTTTAGTAAGAAATCATACGAATTTTAGTATTCAAACAGCAAAAACGTATGTTTATCTTCAAGATATCCACTTCAAATTTGGTACCGTATGAAAATAACTATTGAAGAAAATTCTGTTAAAATTTCATATTATTATAGCAACTGTAAGGCAATTTACAGATATTTTAGTAAGAAATCATACGAATTTTAGTATTCAAACAGCACAAACGTATGTTTATCTTCAAAATATCCACTTCAAATTTGGTGCCGTATAAAAGTAACTATTAAAGAAAATTCTGTTAAAATTTCATATTATTATAGCAACTGTAAAGCAATTTACAGATATTTTAGTAAGAAATCATACGAATTTTAGTATTCAAACAGCAAAAACGTATGTTTATCTTCAAGATATCCACTTTAAATTTGGTACCGTATGAAAATAACTATTGAAGAAAATTCTGTTAAAATTTCATATTATTATAGCAACTGTAAAGCAATTTACAGCAATTTTAGTAAGAAATCATACGAATTTTAGAATTCAAACAGCACAAACGTATGTTTATCTTCAAGATATCCACTTTAAATTTGGTACCGTATGAAAATAACTATTGAAGAAAATTCTGTTAAAATTTCATATTATTATAGCAACTGTAAAGCAATTTACAGCAATTTTAGTAAGAAATCATACGAATTTTAGAATTCAAACAGCACAAACGTATGTTTATCTTCAAGATATCCACTTTAAATTTGGTGCCGTATGAAAATAACTATTGAAGAAAATTCTGTTAAAATTTCATATTATTATAGCAACTGTAAAGCAATTTACAGATATTTTAGTAAGAAATCATACGAATTTTAGTATTCAAACAGCAAAAACGTATGTTTATCTTCAAGATATCTACTTCAAATTTGGTACCGTATAAAAATAACTATTAAAGAAAATTCTGTTAAAATTTCATATTATTATAGCAACTGTAAAGCAATTTACAGATATTTTAGTAAGAAATCATATGAATTTTAGAATTCAAACAACACAAACTTATGTTTATCTTCAAGATATCCACTTCAAATTTGGTACCGTATAAAAATAACTATTAATGAAAATTCTGTCAAAATTTCATATTATTATAGCAACTGTAAAGCAATTTACAGATATTTTAGTAAGAAATCATACGAATTTTAGTATTCAAACAGCAAAAACGTATGTTTATCTTCAAGATATCCACTTCAAATTTGGTACCGTATGAAAATAACTATTGAAGAAAATTCTGTTAAAATTTCATATTATTATAGCAACTGTAAAGCAATTTACAGATATTTTAGTAAGAAATCATACGAATTTTAGAATTCAAGAAGCACAAACGTATGTTTATCTTCAAGATATCCACTTTAAATTTGGTACCGTATAAAAATAACCATTAAAGAAAATTCTGTTAAAATTTCATATTATTATAGCAACTGTAAAGCAATTTACAGAAATTTTAGTAAAGAAATCATACGAATTTTAGCATTCAAACAGCACAAACGTATGTTTATCTTCAAGATATCCACTTCAAATTAGGTACCGTATGAAAATAACTATTGAAGAAAATTCTGTTAAAATTTCATATTATTATAGTAACTGTAAAGCAATTTAGAGCAATTTTAGTAAGAAATCATACGAATTTTAGATTTCAAACAGCACAAACGTATGTTTATCTTCAAGATATCCACTTTAAATTTGGTACCGTATGAAAATAACTATTGAAGAAAATTCTGTTAAAATTTCATATTATTATAGCAACTGTAAAGCAATTTACAGATATTTTAGTAAAGAAATCATACGAATTTTAGTATTCAAACAGCAAAAACGTATGTTTATCTTCAAGATATCCACTTCAAATTTGGTGCCGTATGAAAATAACTATTGAAGAAAATTCTGTTAAAATTTCATATTATTATAGCAACTGTAAAGCAATTTACAGATATTTTAGTAAGAAATCATACGAATTTTAGAATTCAAACAGCACAAACGTATGTTTATCTTCAAGATATCCACTTTAAATTTGGTACCGTATGAAAATAACTATTGAAGAAAATTCTGTTAAAATTTCATATTATTATAGCAACTGTAAAGCAATTTACAGATATTTTAGTAAGAAATCATACGAATTTTAGTATTCAAACAGCAAAAACGTATGTTTATCTTCAAGATATCCACTTCAAATTTGGTGCCGTATGAAAATAACTATTGAAGAAAATTCTGTTAAAATTTCATATTATTATAGCAACTGTAAGGCAATTTACAGCAACTTTAGTAAGAAATCATACGAATTTTAGAATTCAAACAGCACAAACGTATGTTTATCTTCAAGATATCCACTTCAAATTTGGTACCGTATAAAAATAACTATTAATGAAAATTCTGTCAAAATTTCATATTATTATAGCAACTGTAAAGCAATTTACAGATATTTTAGTAAGAAATCATACGAATTTTAGTATTCAAACAGCAAAAACGTATGTTTATCTTCAAGATATCTACTTCAAATTTGGTACCGTATAAAAATAACTATTAAAGAAAATTCTGTTAAAATTTCATATTATTATAGCAACTGTAAAGCAATTTACAGATATTTTAGTAAGAAATCATATGAATTTTAGTATTCAAACAGCAAAAACGTATGTTTATCTTCAAGATATCCACTTCAAATTTGGTACCGTATAAAAATAACTATTAATGAAAATTCTGTCAAAATTTCATATTATTATAGCAACTGTAAAGCAATTTACAGATATTTTAGTAAGAAATCATACGAATTTTAGTATTCAAACAGCACAAACGTATGTTTATTTTCAAGATATTCACTTCAAATTTGGTACTGTATGAAAATAACTATTGAAGACAATTCTGTTAAAATTTCATATTATTATAGTAACTGTAAGGCAATTTACAGATATTTTAGTAAGAAATCATATGAATTTTAGTATTCAAACAGCAAAAACGTATGTTTATCTTCAAGATATCCACTTCAAATTTGGTACCGTATAAAAATAACTATTAATGAAAATTCTGTCAAAATTTCATATTATTATAGCAACTGTAAAGCAATTTACAGATATTTTAGTAAGAAATCATACGAATTTTAGTATTCAAACAGCACAAACGTATGTTTATTTTCAAGATATTCACTTCAAATTTGGTACTGTATGAAAATAACTATTGAAGACAATTCTGTTAAAATTTCATATTATTATAGTAACTGTAAGGCAATTAACAGATATTTTAGTAAGAAATCATACGAATTTTAGAATTCAAACAGCACAAACGTATGTTTATCTTCAAGATATCCACTTTAAATTTGGTACCGTATGAAAATAACTATTGAAGAAAATTCTGTTAAAATTTCATATTATTATAGCAACTGTAAAGCAATTTACAGCAATTTTAGTAAGAAATCATACGAATTTTAGAATTCAAACAGCACAAACGTATGTTTATCTTCAAGATATCCACTTTAAATTTGGTGCCGTATGAAAATAACTATTGAAGAAAATTCTGTTAAAATTTCATATTATTATAGCAACTGTAAAGCAATTTACAGATATTTTAGTAAGAAATCATACGAATTTTAGTATTCAAACAGCAAAAACGTATGTTTATCTTCAAGATATCCACTTCAAATTTGGTGCCGTATGAAAATAACTATTGAAGAAAATTCTGTTAAAATTTCATATTATTATAGCAACTGTAAGGCAATTTACAGCAACTTTAGTAAGAAATCATACGAATTTTAGAATTCAAACAGCACAAACGTATGTTTATCTTCAAGATATCCACTTCAAATTTGGTACCGTATAAAAATAACTATTGAAGAAAATTCTGTTAAAATTTCATATTATTATAGCAACTGTAAAGCAATTTACAGATATTTTAGTAAGAAATCATATGAATTTTAGAATTCAAACAACACAAACTTATGTTTATCTTCAAGATATCCACTTCAAATTTGGTACCGTATAAAAATAACTATTAATGAAAATTCTGTCAAAATTTCATATTATTATAGCAACTGTAAAGCAATTTACAGATATTTTAGTAAGAAATCATATGAATTTTAGAATTCAAACAACACAAACTTATGTTTATCTTCAAGATATCCACTTCAAATTTGGTACCGTATAAAAATAACTATTAATGAAAATTCTGTCAAAATTTCATATTATTATAGCAACTGTAAAGCAATTTACAGATATTTTAGTAAGAAATCATATGAATTTTAGAATTCAAACAACACAAACTTATGTTTATCTTCAAGATATCCACTTCAAATTTGGTACCGTATAAAAATAACTATTAATGAAAATTCTGTCAAAATTTCATATTATTATAGCAACTGTAAAGCAATTTACAGATATTTTAGTAAGAAATCATATGAATTTTAGAATTCAAACAACACAAACTTATGTTTATCTTCAAGATATCCACTTCAAATTTGGTACCGTATAAAAATAACTATTAATGAAAATTCTGTCAAAATTTCATATTATTATAGCAACTGTAAAGCAATTTACAGATATTTTAGTAAGAAATCATATGAATTTTAGAATTCAAACAACACAAACTTATGTTTATCTTCAAGATATCCACTTCAAATTTGGTACCGTATAAAAATAACTATTAATGAAAATTCTGTCAAAATTTCATATTATTATAGCAACTGTAAAGCAATTTACAGATATTTTAGTAAGAAATCATATGAATTTTAGAATTCAAACAACACAAACTTATGTTTATCTTCAAGATATCCACTTCAAATTTGGTACCGTATTAAAATAACTATTAATGAAAATTCTGTCATAATTTCATATTATTATAGCAACTGTAAAGCAATTTACAGATATTTTAGTAAGAAATCATACGAATTTTAGTATTCAAACAGCACAAACGTATGTTTATTTTCAAGATTTTCACTTCAAATTTGGTACTGTATGAAAATAACTATTGAAGACAATTCTGTTAAAATTTCATATTATTATAGTAACTGTAAAGCAATTTACAGATATTTTAGTAAGAAATCATACGAATTTTAGTATTCAAACAGCACAAACGTATGTTTATTTTCAAGATTTTCACTTCAAATTTGGTACTGTATGAAAATAACTATTGAAGACAATTCTGTTAAAATTTCATATTATTATAGTAACTGTAAAGCAATTTACAGATATTTTAGTAAGAAATCATACGAATTTTAGTATTCAAACAGCACAAACGTATGTTTATCTTCAAGATATCCACTTCAAATTTAGTACCGTATAAAAATAACTATTGAAGAAAATTCTGTTAAAATTTCATATTATTATAGCAACTGTAAGACAATTTACAGCAATTTTAGTAAAGAAATCATACGAATTTAATAATTCAAACAGCAAAATCGTATGTTTATCTTCAAGATATCCACTTCAAATTTGGTACCGTATGAAAATAACTATTGAAGAAATTTCATATTATTATAGCAACTGTAAGGCAATTTATAGTAATTTTAGTAAAAAAATCATACTAATTTTAGTGTTCAAACAACACAAACGTTAAATTAAATTATATCCATACTTGTCCAACGGGTTTACCACTGTACGAAATATTGTTTTATAGTTTTATTTATAATTAATATAAATATATATATATATATATATATATATATATATATATATATAATAAATAATTAAATATTAAATACAAATAAAAACTCCACGTAACTTTTCAAAGCGTATTAATTAAATAAATCCAGCATCTGAACATCTCTATTTAGAGTATTTGTATGGAATAATTTCAAACAAATGCACAATTTATCAAGATGCAGCCTTGCCACACCGCAACGTTTTATTTCGTTTTGTGTCGGGGACCCGTTCTGCAACTTTGTGCTGTGTGTGGATTGAGAGAATATTTTCAGTGTGGGCCGATAGCGAAGGAGAAAGAGAGCGCAATCAGTTAACCACCACACCTTCGGCATGGCACCAACACACGCGATTCTGCATACAACTTATGGACATGCCACGGCTTTGTATACAGCCCTTAACAATAAATACACGTCGGGCGCACCTTTTTAGTGGAACTAGATGTCATTATAATGCCATCCTGTCAGTACGGGAATAAATTAGTTTGGTAATCTATCACACCTCCAATGAATTAAATTTATTGGAGTGGAAAGTCGCAGGCAGTAATTATTTAGTCATATATATTATTTGTTGGTGCAGGGAGGCTTGGTTTAGTTACTTAGGCCCGAAAGGTATAATCGCAGTGAATCCGTAAACTCCAGTCGTCGCGCGTTTGAGTTTGGTAAAAGAGAATAGTAATTTTCGTACTCAGGTCCTAAGACAAATCATTTCCCGCATTGATTTGGGTGCGGGAAATACTATTTCCCGCACTAGTGCAAGAAGTAGTATTTCTCGCATCCAAATCAATGCGGGAAATGACTTGTCTTAGGACATGAGTGCACAAATCATTTAACAAATCTGATTCTAGTTGAACGCAACTACATAAATCTTCGAAAATTTAGAATTGTTCTACACCACATTATTCTTTTTTATGAATTTCCTTATTGTTATAAACAAACGAGTGCAATATGAAGGAAAAAAATGTCGAAGGTCGAAGGCAATTTTAAATTAAAAATCGAGTTGTTCGAGCAATTTTTGCAAATATCATTAATATATGTTTTATCGAATTTATACCATACTTTAGAAACACCTTGTATGTATTTGAAAAATTTTACTATTATAATCTCTCCCAATCAAACAAAAAATAATCAAATCGTATTTTCTTGCTACACACGATTAAGTTATATTGGGAGATTTAGTTGATATCTCAAATACATTCTTATTTAACTTTCCCCCCAAAGATTAACTATCAATAATAAAATAATCTATTAGATTATTTTCGTGATAAAATTGCCATCCATTCCCGGAATAGTTTTTATGCTCGAAATTGTGGAATTCCAACCATCCGTGACCATTCCGAGCGTGCTGTTATTTTCACTCCACAAATATAAACAGACTCATGCCGTTTCTGCACTCTGAAAAGCGAATCGATTTACAATACTGCTCTTTGTTCTTGTCTATTGCGGAAGCGCGCAGCCAACATCGATAAGTCGATGTTTATTTTCCCAGAAATAGACTCCCGTTATCACGGTTGAAAATATCTGTTATTTTCGCATTGTGCAGCACTAATCAAATATTATTTATCATTTCGTAAATATGGTGTAATTGATAGTGCAGACATAAATCATAAATAAATGCATTACTGTTCCGAGGAACTGAGGTTTACCTGTGCGCGCCAGGTAGAATTCCGACCCCAAAAATTGTATCCGGCATCTTTAACCAGTGTTATTTATCTACGAGGGTCTGTTGTGTTGTGCATTATGCTTACCTGCAATAAAAGAAAGTTTAATTTTTTTTTTTGATAAACAAAACAGTTTCAAGTTTACAATTTTCAAGGAATTTTTATATAGGTAATTCTAGTCAGAACAGAAAATGTACAACAAGTGACGGTTTTATTACTCTAATGCCCATATTCAACAACATCCTATAAACTTTATAGGTTTCATCAAGTATAAATTGAAAATGTCATTATGACAGAAATGGTCAAAATAAATGTCAACAACTTAATAGCACTTGTGATTGGAGCTTTGATGACACCTTTTGTTTTATTTTTCAGTGTTTCCAATAGAGAGAATCTAAAGTAACTACATTCCCTAGATAATTTAATTTAATATTTCTAGTTAGTATTAATTACTGGCATGGTTTGCAACTTTACTGCCCGTATTCACCAACATCCCATAAACTTTATAGGTCCCATAAGCTATTGAATGGATGAATTTAAATGTCATTGTGACAGAATATGCCAAAACAAATGTCAAACACCTTGAATAGCGCTTGCGATTGGAGCTTTGATGACACCTTTTGTTTAATTATTCAGTGTTTCCAATAGAGAGAATCTAAAGTAACTACATTCCCTAGATACTTTATTTACTGTTGCTATAACAAGGAATACTTTTGGTTTCAATAGCTATTGATAGATTTATAGAACGTTGGTGAATACGGGGGTAATTCACGTATTTCACTTTTCCATTAAATCCCTATAATATAAAAACAAAGACAATGTTTCGAAGACGACCGATTTCGTTTTTATATTATAAAGATGCCATAGTACGAGTCTGGTATTAATAGATTCTTTTCCGTACGGAATTTGAGTCTATTCATCCATGGGTGGTGTGTTTATCAATAGTTTTGTGTGGTTTCGTGTAATAGTGATATATACTGTTTATAAAAATCATAATATTATATATTTAATGGCTAGTGTGATCCATAGATTAAGGCCAACAAAAAAAATTATAAAAAATGTTTTAGACAATTTGCATTTGTGCTTTTTACAGCTTTGTCGGTAAATTTAGAGTAATTATAATTTAAGTTTAATTTGGGATTCTATATCTATATTATCTATTCTATATCTATCCAATAAGTCCAAACTCAATTTGATATAATACAGTAATGTGCACTGGCCACATCAGAGTATTTATTTACTTGTATGTGTTCCAAAACCACTAAGTGCATGTTATGTTAATATTTAAAAGCTCCCGACGTAGCAAAAAAAAAAGAACGTGTCCAAAAATAAACACGCGCCGCGATTAGCATTCAAATGTTATGAAAATGTATTCAATATCGTCGAGTAGACGACTGCTTTTTCAACTGAGCGGCCGTAAAAACCCACGTGTGGAAAAACAGTCATAACGGGTGTTTAAAAAAAACACGCGTCGACAATATGCCGTGGAGTTTATTTGGTGCATGTGTGTTTAATTGAGAGGGGGATTGGGAGAAGAAATTATACAGAATGATTATTAATTAAATTACTACGGAAATTGTTCTGCGTTAATATGTAATTTCATGCAAGTTTAGTATATATTTTTACGTGGGTGAGGTGTGTAGTGTGTTATTTTTTAACAGTATGGCGTGGTTAATTGTAAATTCGTCGCGGATTCTCTTAAACATGACGAATTTCACTCACACACAACTGTATGTAATATATTGGGATGTTGTTAGTGCGAAGTTTATAAATAACCGGAGACTAAACAAGTGAAAGAGGCGAATATATTAATGAATTATGGTAAAATAATATAATTAGTTTCTCTTTTTAGTTGTGTTTATAATATTAAACCATAAAAAAAAACAATAAATAGTTTTTTGTGTTAAATACACTGGTCATACTGTGAATATGGGTGTGTGTGGGGTTTTGTAGTGTTTATTTTAAACCCTACAAAACCCCACACACACCCTTATTCACGTCACAAATAGAAGAACCTAAGACACAAGGACCCACAAAAGAAAAAACAAGCGCAGAGGTCAATAGAGCAACCTCCAAAATGAAAAATAACAAAGCTAATGGGCCATATGAAATACCAGCCCAAAACTGGAAAGAGCTATCAGTAGATAGAGAAGTATGGTTGACCAAACTATTTAATAGCATTCTAACAGGTGAGAAAATGCCAGATATGTGGAGAAAGAGTCTACTAGACCCATTTTATAAAAAATACTTTAAATTTTTATAAAATGGGACTAGTAGACTCTTTTTCCGCACATCTGGCATTTTCTCACCTGTTAGAAATACCGGGAAATTAAAAGAATGTATCTCGTTATTGGCGGAATTATAAGTCTCATAGGTGATACCCCTAAAGATATAAGTTTTTTTTTTGTAAAATAAATATAAAATCAGTAATTGTTTACACTTTTTTCATGATTTTGTTTAGCCCATTTCACTGCAACTTGGAACAACAATTCTTATTCAAACAATGTCCCCCACATAAAAACGTGCCTGGCAAGTTTAAAACGCTTTGTACCTTTACACCATTGACAAAAAAAATTGTCGACACGCATTTTCGGGCAAATTTACAAACCGCAGGTGTGCGCTTGGGAAAGGCTAACGGATGTTCGATTGCTTAGATTAATAGGCGCCAGATGCAAATCACGCTGTTGCAATTAAACGCTGTAATTTCCTACTTTCACGGGAGATTATTATCCTGCCAAGAGTGGCTTTTATTTTGCTATTAGATGCAGATTTATATAATTAAACGAATTAATGTGGTTTACAGTAGTACGTGATTCAAAGCTACAATAATTACCTATTAGAAATATAAATAGTAAATCATGCAAGTATAATAATTATAAGCTAGTGTAATTATTGAAATTAATAATAAATCATACTCCCTCTGTCCGATATTATTTATTTCATACCTCACTCCCTCCCTTCCTTCCTTCATTCCTTCATTCCTTCATTCCTTCATTCCTTCACTCCTTAATTCCTTAATTCCTTAATTCCTTCATTAATTCATTCATTAATTCATTCATTAATTCATTCATTCATTCATTCATTCATTCATTCATTCATTCATTCATTCATTCATTCATTCATTCATTCATTCATTCATTCATTCATTTATTTATTTATTTAAAATTTAATACTTCAAATTTTAACGAAATACATCCTTCATTCCATTATTCCTTCATTCATTCACTCCTCAATTCCTTAATTCCTTAATTCCTTAATTTTTTAATTCCTTAATTCCTTAATTCCTTAATTACTTCATTCATTCATTCATTCATTCATTCATTCATTCATTCATTCATTCATTCATTCATTCATTCATTCATTCATTCATTTATTTATTATAAAATTCAATACTTAAAATTATAACTAAATACATGTCGATGTAGTGCAGTGCTTTACTTTACGTTACTATTTTGCGAAAGCATTTCTCAATCTCTCATGCCCGTATTCACCAACATCCCATAAACGTTATAGGTCCCATAACCTATTGAATGGATAAATTAACAACGTCATTGTGACAGAAAGTGCCAAAACAAATGTCAAACACCTTGATTAACGCTTGTGATTGAGACCTTTTGTTTAATTATTCAGTGTTCCCAATAGAGATAATCTAAAGTAACTACATTCCCTAGATAATGTATTTATTGTTGCTATAACAACATATATAAATACTATAATGGGTTCAATACCTGTTGATACATTTAGGAAATGTTGGTGAATACGGGGATGAGTGTGTATAAAGCATTGTATTACTTAATTAATTTCCACTGAAACATTTATTAATGTCGTGCTCGTACTGCTTTAATAAATATTTAAATAATATATGTACATCATTCGTCCATTAGTTAATTATAGCCTGAGACTGCTAGCACACGCTTGAGTAGTGTCACTTTATTAAGTAGCGATTGTGACATATATCGGTTTGACACTGGATGCACTCGATTAGTCCATAGCGGTTATGCATATTAGGCCTCAAATTCCGACGCGCAATCGATTTTAATTAAGTTCTATAATCCGGTTTATAGAGGTTTTACGAACTCCCCTGGGATAATCAAATTTACATATCTAAATCGCACGGCGATAGAAAACACTCGATCTCGTAAATATTTTCGATTTTCGATTATTTTGTAAAACCTTCATGGGACTTTCTAACGGACTTTATATTATGAATTAATATACATGTATTAACATAAAAAGTCGTAGTTTTATCAAAATCATAATATTGACGACTTTTTATATTACTACGTGTGTGTAAATTCACAATATTAACCCGACGTTCCATAAATCTATCAATAGCTATTGAACCCATAAGTATTCGTTGTTATAGCAACAATAAATACATTATCTAGGGAATGTAGTTACTTTAGATTCTCTCTATTGGAAACACTGTAATTAAACAAAAGGTGCCATCAAAGCTCCAATCGCAAGCGCTATTCAAGTTGTTTGACATTTGTTTTGGTATATTCTGTCACAATGACATTGTCAATTTATCCATTCAATAGCTTATGGAACTTATAAAGTTTATGGGATGTTGGTAAATATGGGCATAAGTCCTTTAGCAAGTCCCAAAAAGATTTTACAAAATAACAAATCGAAAATATTTAGCAGATCGACTGTTTTCTGTTACTACGTGTATGTCCCTTGGAAAAACACGGAATACTTGAAACTTCTGTAGCTTATTTTTTAAATTTATTTTCATTCTTTAACCTGTTTTACAAAATAAACTTGAATCGTGACTAGTCTGTCGGATATGTCTCTTACCTCCGTATTCATCAACATTCCATAAATGTATCAATAGCGATTAAACCCATAAGTATTCGTTTATAGCAACAATAAATACATTATCTAGGGAATGTAGTTACTTTAGATTCTCTCTATTGGAAACACTGAATAATAAAACAAAAGGTGTCATCAACGCTCCAATCACAAGCGCTATTTCAGGTGTTTGACATTTGTTTTTGACAATTTCTGTCACAATGACGTTTTCAATTTATCCATTCAATTATTTATGGAACTTATAAAGTTTATGGGATGTTGGTGAATACAGGCATTACCCCCGTATTCACCAACGTTCTATAAATGTATCAATAGCTATTGAACCCATTAGTATTTGTTGTTATAGCAACAATAAATACATTATCTAGCAAATGTAGTTACTTTAGATTTTTTCTATTGGAAACACTAAATAATAAAACAAAAAGTGTCATCAAAGATCCAATCACACGCGCTAATTCAAAAATATAATCACTATTCTTTAATACGATAGTACTTTTACGACATAAGCACCCATCCAGATAAATCAGACTGCAATTGAATCAGATATTTATTGCGAACATCATGCACAATTGCACATGACTCCCATTATCCTTGGCCCCTACTACACACAAAGCTCCTCGTAATGGTCATTCCGGATTTTCGCATTACACTCGATATATTTTTTTTTTGCAGGCTGTTGGTTGGAGCACCGTTGGGCCAGAACGCTCAGCCGAAGACAAATCGCTCGGGAGCCCTCTTCAAGTGCCCCCTAACGCACAAGCAAAACGACTGCGAACAGGTCGAAACAGACGGCCAGCGGCGTAAGTAGCAACTCTATTTAATTATTTAGAACAGAAGCAGTACGCGTGTAAAGAATTTCTTCATTTTTTTTGTACGAATATACACAAATATTAATAATTTTTGGGAGTATATTATTATATTTGTTTAATAAATGGTGATTTTTTATGAATATATACAAATAATAATAATTTTTGGAAGTGTATTATTATATTTGGTTAATAATTGGTGATTTTTTTATGAATATACACAAATAATAATAATTTTTGGAAGTATATTATTATATTTGGTGAATAAATAGTGATTTTTTTATGAATATACACAAATAATAATAATTTTTGGGAGTATATTATTATATTTGTTTAATAAATGGTGATTTTTTTATGAATATATACAAATAATAATAATTTTTGGAAGTGTATTATTATATTTGGTTAATAATTGGTGATTTTTTTATGAATATACACAAATAATAATAATTTTTGGGAGTATATTATTATATTCGGTTAATAAATGGTGATTTTTTATGAATATACACAAATAATAATAATTTTTGGGAGTATATTATTATATTTGTTTAATAAATGGTGATTTTTTTATGAATATACACAAATAATAATAATTTTTGGGAGTGTATTATTATATTTGGTTAATAAATGGTGATTAGTAATAAGGATCAAGAAATTGTCTTGAGCTTAACATCTTAGTCTGAGATAATAAATCGATAATTGGTTATAACTTATGAATAATATAGCATTATTTTTCATATTTTTAACTTTTATCGAGTACTCGGAATGGGTTGAAGACATTTCGCTTTTAAATTGTTTATTAGCATCCCCAAGGCTGTCGATAGGGATAATAAAAACAAGTTTTAAAATATTGTTATTTAATAAAAAAAAATTACCTCTACCCCTGACTTCATTTCGTAGTTTTTAATGTAAATAAAGTGGGTTATATTGATTTACTATGTGAATCCGGATAGCTAAAATTGTTATAATTGCATATTTTAAAGTTACAGACTAGTAAAGATGCTAGTAGTTCAAGATTAGTTGATGTTATAGAAATTGTGTGATATGTACAACATTCTTGAGACTGTTTAAAGAAAAATTATATTTTTCCATAGAGAAAATAATGTATAATCTTAATCTGCAATCAATATTTAGTTATAATTGCAAATTTTGAAGTTACAGACTAGTAAAAACGCTAGTAGTTCAAGATTAGTTGATATTACAGAAATTGTGTGATATGGACAAGATTCTTGAGACTATTTAAACAGAAATTAAATTTTTCCATAGGGAAAATAATGTAGAATCTTAATCTGCAATCTATATTTAGTTATAATTGCAAATTTTGAAGTTACAGACTAGTAAAGACGCTAGTAGTTCAAGATTAGTTGATATTACAGAAATTGTGTGATATGGACAACATTCTTGAGATTATTTAAACAGAAATTAAATTTTTCCATAGGGAAAATAATGTATAATCTTAATCTGCAATCTATATTTACTTATAATTGCTAATTTTGAAGTTACAGACTAGTAAAGACGCTAGTAGTTCAAGATTAGTTGATATTATAGAAATTGTGTGATATGAACAACATTCTTGAGACTATTTAAAGAGAAATAAAATTTTTCCATACGGAAAATAATGTAGAATCTTAATCTGCAATCTATATTTTGTTATAATTGCAAATTTTGAAGTTACAGACTAGTAAAGACGCTAGTAGATCAAGATTAGTTGATATTATAGAAATTGTGTGATATGGACAACATTCTTGAGACTATTTAAACAGAAATTATTTTTTTCCATAGGGAAAATAATGTGGAATCTTAATCTACAATCTATATTTTGTTATAATTGCAAATTTTGAAGTTACAGACTAGTAATGACGCCAGTAGTTCAAGATTAGTTGATATTACAGAAATTGTCTGATATGGACAACATTCTTGAGACTATTTCAACAGAAATTAAATTTTTCAATAGGGAAAACAATGTATAATCTTAATCTGCAATCTATATTTAGTTATAATTGCAAATTTTGAAGTTACAGACTAGTAAAGACGCTAGTAGTTCAAAATTAGTTGATATTACAGAAATTGTGTGATATGAACAACATTCTTGAGAGTGTTTAAAGAAAAATTAAATTTTTCCATAGTGAAATTAATGTATAATCTTAATCTGCAATCTATATTTAGTTATAATTGCTAATTTTGAAGTTACAGACTAGTAAAGACGCTAGTAGTTCAAGATGAGTTAATATTATAGAAATTGTCTGATATGGACAAGATTTTTGAGACTATTTAAAGAGAAATTAAATTTTTCCATAGAGAAAATACTGTGGAATCTTAATCTACAATCTATATTTAGTTATAATTGCAAATTTTGAAGTTACAGACTAGTAAAGACGCTAGTAGTTCAAGATTAGTTGATATTATAGAAATTGTGTGATATGAACAACATTCTTGAGACTGTTTAAAGAAAAATTAAATTTTTCCATAGGGAAAATAATGTATAATCTTAATCTGCAATCTATGTTTAGTTATAATTGCAAATTTTGAAGTTACAGACTAGTAAAGACGCTTGTAGTTCAAGATTAGTTGATATTACAGAAATTGTGTGATATGAACAACATTCTTGAGAGTGTTTAAAGAAAAATTAAATTTTTCATAGAGAAATTAATGTATAATCTTAATCTGCAATCTATATTTAGTTATAATTGCAAAATTTGAAGTTACAGACTAATAAAGACGCTAGTAGTTCAAGATTAGTTAATATTATAGAAATTGTGTGATATGGACAACATTCTTGAGACTATTTAAACAGAAATTAAATTTTTCTATAGGGAAAATAATGTAGAATCTTATTCTGTAATCTATATTTAGTTGTAATTGCAAATTTTGAAGTTACATACTAGTAAAGACGCCAGTAGTTCATGATTAGTTGATATTATAGAAATTGTGTGATATGGACAACATTCTTGAGACTATTTAAAGAGAAATTAAATTTTTCCATAGGGAAAATAATGTAGAATCTTAATCTGTAATCTATATTTTGTTATAATTGCTAATTTTGAAGTTACAGACTATTAAAGACGCTAGTAGTTCAAGATTAGTTGATATTATAGAAATTGTGTGATATGGACAAGATTCTTGAAACTGTTTAAAGAAAAATTAAATTTTTCCATAGAAAAATTAATGTAGAATCTTAATCTGCAATCTATATTTAGTTATAATTGCAAATTTTGAAGTTACAGACTAGTAAAGACAGTAGTAGTTCAAGATTAGTTGATATTACAGAAATTGTGTGATATGATAAACATTCTTGAAACTTATTTAAAGAGAAATGGCATTTTTGTCACTGAAAAATAATATACAATTGTAATCTGTAATTTTTATTTGGTTATAATTGTAAATTTTGAAGTTTAATGTTCTAATTACTCTTCTCCATTTATAAACAAAATATAATAATATTATATTATTACTGATAATACACTCCAAGATAAGTCATTATGATAAAATATCTTTCTAAAATGTATTTGAAGTGTTAATAGTAGCAATACTTTTTTTACTTCAAGATAGTACTTGAAGTATTAGTAGTTATTATTATTATTACTGATAATACACTCAAATAGATCTAAATATATCTCAAGCAGTTTTATTTGTATATGTTTTAATCTTACACGCGTACACATTGGAATTTGTACACAAATAAAAATGTATAAAAAATAGCTAGTAATGTAAATTAAATGTCTTTTGTGTTAGTCTATGGTTTATGGTGTTTTATGTTATTATTTTGAATATAGACAACTTTTTATTCTACAATATTGCACCTGTACAGTACTAGTGCAAGTTACAATTAGTGTAATTTAGGTGTTTTTAGTTTAAAAAAAAACTGTATTTTTAAGGCCCTGCATTTTTTGAACGTCAGGGGGTCCGTAATATAATTGTGTTTTTGTTTTTTGGGGGCGTCCTCCAGTGGCAACCGGTCAATATAAGTGTAAGTGGTCCAGTGGTACCCAAACAGTACCGACGGTTTGTGCAATCATTCGTTTTCTACTCTTTTTTATTTTATTTTCGCATGACCATACTTTCGCATGAGGGTTTTCTAAAGGGCATGCAATAGATGTAGCTTTGCTTGTGGGGCTTATTGTGTTTTGTGTGTTTGTTGTAAAGTTGTCCGTGATGTAATTACAAATGTTTACAACCGGCGTGGGAATGTTCAATATTTGTGGTTACAATGCTGATAATATGTACATTTTAGTATAATATGCAAACTTGTATATACAAGTTAGAACAGTGACCTTTCAGCCATCCAATGACCAATGCCTGTAAATTGTGTGTTTATAAAGATGCCATTACGTTGCACGGTTTGTTTGCGTTGAGATTTTATAAGCTCCCATTTATACACTATCAGCTACTATTAAAATGTTTACCTTGTGAAACAGCAACGGCATTTTATTTTTATCTCCAGCTGCACTGCGTTATTTATTTAATTTTTCCGAAAGTAGAACTGTACAATGTTCTACAATATTCAGGCTTACATTATTCTTATGTTATTTTAATTTTAAATAAAACCAATTATTCCAAAATTTACTGATCTATATAAAATAAAACATAAAATAATGAACCTAAATAATATTTATATTATGTAGGTTTATACAGATATAAAATAAAATCTAATAAATAAAATAAGAGGACGGAAAGACCCGTGAAGGGTCAATAGTCTAATAAAGATGGTTATATATATATATATATATATATATATATATATATATATATATAAAATAAGAGATAATAGAAAAAATCAGCTTCTGTCTTTTCTTATTTTATTTATTAGTTTATATTTTATGTCTGTATAAACCTGATTATGTCAGTCCCACTCGAAAAAAAAATCATATCTTGTCATTCATTGAACATACAGCACTTGTCGACATATATTCGTGTAGAAATTTGAACGCTCTATGATTGAAACTGGCGTAAAAATGAAAAAGTGTGATGAGGAGGACCTTTCTATTAATATTAAAAGCTCATCTTTGGAGAGAATTTTCTAGAGGTGCCTAGCAACCATAAATAGTTGACTTTTTTTATACCCATCTAATGGTCATCTTGGGACAATTATAGTTCAAAATTAGTTGATATTGTAGAAATTGATGATGATGATGATTGATGATTCTACCCATCTAATGGTCATCCTGATGGTATTACTAAATAATATGGTTACCGCCAGATGGCGTTAAACTATCTCTCTACAGAGAAAATTATCACAAAGTATATGCCTACTTCGCGTATTTTTTCTTTCATATATTGGATTGTTGTATATGAAAGAAAAAATATTGTCACTATCAACCCTCGCTGAATATTTCTGTTAAAAAACAACTAACATTATACCTACAAAATGCACGTACAAACTCGCATGAATTCTAACAAACCAAACATATCTCTACAAGATGCAAAAAAAAACATAATTCTAGTCTCTAAAAAAAATGGTTTAATAAATAATCTAATAATCAACATGTGTGTGGCGGATTCACAATGTTTTAATTATTTAACAAGATTTGTGAATCAATTAATCATTAACTCAAACAAACAAAATAATTCAATTTGTGTTTAATATACTTTAATTAATTAATAATAACTAGTAACAAGGTAATAATATATTTTTAGACTCGTATGCGTAATTAACGCTGATTATAATATTTAGCCTCATAATTTTTTTTGTGTTAAGGGTGTCCGGCTTCTTGTTTACTTTAATCAGTATTAAAAATTAATGAATTAATTTTATAAATTTCGTTCTGGTAAATGATTTGATGCATTTGTTTATAAAATAACGTATACAATTATAAAATTTACCTGTACGCTTTTTTTATTGTCTATATATATTTTTATAAATCACTGGATATATATGTATGTTGTCAGTCATTCGAAATCTTGAATTTGTATAGTCTGAAAAAAAATAATGTAGAATTTTAATCTGTAATCTTTATTTTGTTGTAATTGCAAAATTTGATGTTAGAGACTAGTAAAGACGGTAGTGGTTTAAAATTTGTTGATATTGTAGAAATTGTATGATATTCTCAATATTCCTGAAAATATTTAAAGACAATTTCAACTTTTTATAGAAAAATTAATATAGAATCTTAATTTGCAACCTTTATTTTGTTATAATTGCAAATTTTGATGTTACAGACTAGTAAAGACAGTAGTAGTTCATGATTAGTTGATGTTAGAGAAATTGTGTGATATGTACAACATTCTTGAGACTATTTAAAGAGAAATTATGTTTTTCCACAGAGAAAATTATGTGGAATCTTAATCCGCAATCTTTATTTTGTTATAATTGTAAATTTTGAAATTACATACTAGTAAAGACATTAGTAGTTTAAAATTAGTTGATATTATAGAAATTGTATGATATTCTCAATATTCTTGAAACTAGAAGAGAAATTGAACTTTTTATAGAAAAAAGTAATGTAGAATCTTAATCTGCAATCTTTATTTTGTTATAATTGCAAAATGTTGGTGTTACAAACTAGTAAAGACGGTAGTAGTTCAAAATTAGTTGATATTATAGAAATTGGGTGATATGCTCAACATTCTTGAAATGATTTAAGGAGAAATAGAATTTTTCTATACAAAAAATAATGTAGAAACTTAATCTGCAATTTTTGTTATAATTATATGTTTTAATGTTACAGACTAGTAAAGACAGTAGTAGATTAACTAATATTATGTAATTACATTCTTGAAATTATTTAAAGAGAAATAGAACTTTCCCATAAAAAAAATAATGTAGAATCTGTAATCTACAGTTTGTTATAATTGCAAATTTTGAAGTTACAGACTAGTAAAGGCAGTAGTAGTTCAAGATTAGTTGGACTTTGACTAAGCACCCGCCTCTTGTTTTTCGTACATTTTCTTTTCATAAAATACAGTTTAAACAATTATATCGAACAACACAAACTAGTGTATCCCATGGAAAAAACTATGCGAGCAAAGGTGGGGTGGGCGGGCGGCCCCTATTAACCAAACTATGCCCGTCCACTATTTCAAATGGCTTGAACTATGCTCTACATTATTTAACCATAATTTTCTATGATTAAATTAATGTCATTTATTAATTGAAGACTAATTAAAAATATATATGTGAAAAATAATGTAATGCATAGTTCAAGTCATTTGAAATAATGGACGGGCATAGTTTGGTTGTTGAGGGACACCCGCCTACCCCACCTTCGCTCGCATACTTTTTCCAATGGATACAGACGTTTTATAATGTTTAAACCATTCCAAGAAGAGTGTTATCATATGGAATAACTATGCGAACAAAGGTGGGGTGGGCGGGTGGCCCCCACCAACCAAACTATGCCCGTCCATTATTTCAAATGACTTGAACTCCACACTACATTGTTATCCGCAATTTTCTATGAGTTAATTAATTTATTTATTTAATTCTGGTCTAATTTATAGAAACTTGCAAGAATCTTTTTATAAGTTAGTTCATTTATTTAATTAATTCTGGCCTAATTTATAGAAACTTGCAAAAATCTTTGTTATGCAGAGTTCAAGTCATTTGAAATAGTGGACAGGCATAGAATTAATTAAATAATTTGACTATCTCATAAAAAGTTGCGGATAATAATGTAGTGCGGAGTTCAAGTCATTCGGAATAGTGAATGGGCATAGTGGGGTTCGTAGGGGACACCCGCCCACCCCACCTTTGTTCGAATAGTTTTTTTCATTGGATACATTTGTTTAGGTTGTTTTATATAATTTTTGTACTCTTGTCCTAAGGCAAGTCCTTTCCTGCAATGATTTGGGTGCGGAAAAACAACTTTAAATAACTTAACATAAATATTAAGTATTTATTCGTACAAAAAAAATAAGATACATTATTCGTGCGAGAAGGCTTTTTCCGAATTCGCTTTTAATATTCATTCGCTCATTCGGAAAGGAGCCTTCCTGCACTAATAATGTAAATTACTATGTCAAAAGTGTATCTTATTATATATATATATATATATATATATATATATATATATATATATATATACACGAAAAACGATAGGTGGTTGCGTAGTTAAAGGCTAACCATAATGAGCATAGTTAGTTTATATGCTCTAAGATAGCAAAAATTCGCAATCCATTAATTTATATTTATATATATATATAAAAAAACATAGATGGTAACAAATTGAATACTCAAAAGCATCAAATTATAATTAATAATAATAAATAACATTTTTCATCTATTAACAATATTACAAACAAATAAAATTTACGAGTGACCACTGCTACTAGAAAGCCGAATTTAAAAATGCACATCGCCCGCCGATTTAATAAAACACAACAAATTGCATTTTGTTTTTCACCGTTTTTATATATATTATAGGTTTCCCCTCGCTTTTGCAAGAAATATTTATCAACCACACATTGACCTACCCCCCAAGAGTTGTGTGCTGTACACATTTTGCATTTTACATTGTTTTTATTTATTTTATTTTTATTACTAACATTTTAAGGATAAAAGTAACGAAATGTATTGCGATAAAAATTTTGAGAATATATTTTACTGCTTTTATTTTTAGTTTTATTACTAAATCACAAAATAAGTGCACGATGCGAGTGAAATATATGCGCACCGTGAATTTATAACCAAATATTGATAAAAAACGCAAATCATTTCATAGTAAACAAATAGCAACAAATGAAGTTAATTTAAAAATAAATGAATAAATGAATAAATGAATAAATGAATAAATGAATAAATGAATAAATGAATAAATGAATAAATGAATAAATGAATAAATGAATAAATGAATAAATGAATAAATGAATAAATGAATAAATGAATAAATGAATAAATGAATAAATGAATAAATGAATAAATGAATAAATGAATAAATGAATAAATGAATAAATGAATAAATGAATAAATGAATAAATGAATAAATGAATAAATGAATAAATGAATAAATGAATAAATGAATAAATGAATAAATGAATAAATGAATAAATGAATAAATGAATAAATGAATAAATGAATAAATGAATAAATGAATAAATGAATAAATGAATAAATGAATAAATGAATAAATGAATAAATGAATAAATGAATAAATGAATAAATGAATAAATGAATAAATGAATAAATGAATAAATGAATAAATGAATAAATGAATAAATGAATAAATGAATAAATGAATAAATGAATAAATGAATAAATGAATAAATGAATAAATGAATAAATGAATAAATGAATAAATGAATAAATGAATAAATGAATAAATGAATAAATGAATAAATGAATAAATGAATAAATGAATAAATGAATAAATGAATAAATGAATAAATGAATAAATGAATAAATGAATAAATGAATAAATGAATAAATGAATAAATGAATAAATGAATAAATGAATAAATGAATAAATGAATAAATGAATAAATGAATAAATGAATAAATGAATAAATGAATAAATGAATAAATGAATAAATGAATAAATGAATAAATGAATAAATGAATAAATGAATAAATGAATAAATGAATAAATGAATAAATGAATAAATGAATAAATGAATAAATGAATAAATGAATAAATGAATAAATGAATAAATGAATAAATGAATAAATGAATAAATGAATAAATGAATAAATGAATAAATGAATAAATGAATAAATGAATAAATGAATAAATGAATAAATGAATAAATGAATAAATGAATAAATGAATAAATGAATAAATGAATAAATGAATAAATGAATAAATGAATAAATGAATAAATGAATAAATGAATAAATGAATAAATGAATAAATGAATAAATGAATAAATGAATAAATGAATAAATGAATAAATGAATAAATGAATAAATGAATAAATGAATAAATGAATAAATGAATAAATGAATAAATGAATAAATGAATAAATGAATAAATGAATAAATGAATAAATGAATAAATGAATAAATGAATAAATGAATAAATGAATAAATGAATAAATGAATAAATGAATAAATGAATAAATGAATAAATGAATAAATGAATAAATGAATAAATGAATAAATGAATAAATGAATAAATGAATAAATGAATAAATGAATAAATGAATAAATGAATAAATGAATAAATGAATAAATGAATAAATGAATAAATGAATAAATGAATAAATGAATAAATGAATAAATGAATAAATGAATAAATGAATAAATGAATAAATGAATAAATGAATAAATGAATAAATGAATAAATGAATAAATGAATAAATGAATAAATGAATAAATGAATAAATGAATAAATGAATAAATGAATAAATGAATAAATGAATAAATGAATAAATGAATAAATGAATAAATGAATAAATGAATAAATGAATAAATGAATAAATGAATAAATGAATAAATGAATAAATGAATAAATGAATAAATGAATAAATGAATAAATGAATAAATGAATAAATGAATAAATGAATAAATGAATAAATGAATAAATGAATAAATGAATAAATGAATAAATGAATAAATGAATAAATGAATAAATGAATAAATGAATAAATGAATAAATGAATAAATGAATAAATGAATAAATGAATAAATGAATAAATGAATAAATGAATAAATGAATAAATGAATAA